>JAOUZG010008059.1:540658-554003 GCA_026289955.1 Argiope argentata | reverse complement strand
ATATATATATATATATATATATATTAAACTCTTAATTTCAATTGTAATTATTAGCTCTTAGTAACTTCCATCTAAAATGTTATTTCCTGATCCATTCCACATTTCCTATTTAATAAATCAAATGAAGTATTATAAAGATAATGCATCATTGATGATTCCACCACATGGTGAGTGGATTGATAGTAAATAACATATAACTAGATCCTTTTAAAAGAATCCTCCATTTCCCTTGTCTAAAGACCAATGTAAAGTTGTGTGTGTGTGTGTGCAACATCATTATTTGTTGAAAGCAGAAGGTGGTTTTGAAGACACTTTGAATTTTTAAGCTCGAATTTATTCCATCACCGGAAGCATGCATTATTTACAAGCTGAAGCGAGGAGCGCAACACAGAACGACACAAAACAGATTAAGAAAAAGGTGATGGAACATTTATTCCCGTAAATATATACTTTTAAACTTTAATGGGAATATTTGACATAAATCAATCCCATGTACAGCTCGTGAAAGGGAATCATAGGAATCTTTTAAAGGAATGTGCTTAGCTGGACAATTTTTATCCCTTCACTCGGAGTGTGGGAAAAGTAAGCTTTTAGTTGATTCATCAATTTTACAAAGCTTCTGTGGAATTAATTAACTAGAACAAGTGGAATGGATCAGAAAATAAGAAAATATTTTAGAATGATGTTACTGCGGGCTAAGTTAAGATAAAGCTTTTAAAATTAATTAGGGTTTAATCTAATTTGTAACTTCATAGGTGTTATATGGTGAAAAAATTGAAATAAAATATATAAATGTGAAAAAATTTTCTATATGAAACGATGTTATTAATATATGCCAATTACTTTTGAATATGCCAAAAATGGTTATAAATCTTGAGAATTCATTTTCTTACTATGAATTCGTATACTTTATCATCTAACTTCTTCTGCATTTATATAGTTTTATAAAATATCAAAATTGTAAACAATATTACTTTTAGCATTTTATACCTTATCGGAATACATCCTACTTGGGTTTAAACTTATGTATCAGTATACTGTGACGTTTTCGGATAGATAAGGAGGAATGTATCAAATTGGTTCCCACGGGAAAACAACTATAGATAACGGAGGAATTTGTGGAAGGTGAAGATTGCAGGCTAGACGGCACCAAGACGTCTCCTTGCTAGACGCCGTTTCCCCTTCTCTTGTGATTGGAAAGGTTACTTGGGTCAGATGACCAAAAAGGTTGAGAATAATGCTGATTGGTCATTTGCCATCGAGGGCCGGTTTTTGAGACCGGGATAAAAAGGGGACACAGGGAGAGCCGAAGGAGAGAGACAAGTGTTAGGAGGAGACTGACAAAGCAGGATCCAACTTGGAATTCTGTGGAAAATTCTCAAGAGAGAATTTGGAAGGTACGTAGGCCGCCTCGCCCTGTAGCCGAGCCCACGTGGAGTTCATCGGGACCTTTGGAACCATTCAGCGTCTTGTCTGAAGTGTGAAAGCTCATCCGAGCTTTGGGAATACCTCCAATTAGTTGAACCGCTGTCTCCTGAGTTGCTCTTCCAGCCAGTTCATCACCTTACGCTCTACAAAACCCAGCAGGTTAATCGACAAGCAGAGAATCCCGAACCTCGGGCCAGATCTTGCGGGAGTTTCAAGAACTCCACCCTCCTTCTTCTACGAGAGAGACTACCTTACTATTTGAGGCACAGCACCTTCCCCCAGTGGAACTCTGAACTTAATTGCCTATGTGTTCGTAACCTATTTAATCAAGAAGGTGTAATTGTGCAAATTATATATGTATTATAGCTGGAAATAAATAGATTTTTATTTCTCCAAGTCCTGGTTTGTTTACGGCCCAACTCACCAGTAGCCCCGGCCAAAACGTTACAATACGAAAAATGCAACAGGTAGTGGGCTTTAATAATTTCTCACAGAGTGCAAATACTCTTGGCTCTGAAACCCAGTTTCCCTATATCAGGAATCCTGAACTGAAAGTAACCTTCGATATTAACAATTTCCCACTTTCAATATCACAAAAAAAATTTAGTTAATGAAATTTGACTGACTAGATTCTTTACTGTTCAATCAGATTCGCATGCTTAGTCACGCACAAAAACACGTAAATTTTCGCTTGTGAAGCATACAAAAAAAAAATCGACTTTGAAATTTTGACAATTTTGACGTCACAGACTTCTCCGAGTCCTGAAAACAGATTTTTGAAATTATTTCTTTCTATCTGTGAACATGATATTTCAAACGGTTTAAAGGATGAAAAATTTAGTACAGGCCAAATATGTAGATTTCTATTCAATTTTGAAAGAAATCCATTCAGAAGGAGTCTATCTGTCCAGCTGTTCAAATGTAAGTTAATACGATTACTAAAAAATGAAGAGAGCTAGATAAACAGCATTTAGACATAGATTCAACACCCAAAATATAACTATTTAGCAAACTGAAACTAAATAACTCAAGGGGTTAACTGTTTTTAGGTCTGCGTTTCCACACGTATACACAGCACAGAAAACGCAGTGATTTAAATATATGAAATTTAGGATCTAATTTTGCAATTAAAATTGTAGTTTTATGTCAAATTTTGGCTTAAATCGGTTTGAAAAAGAAAGTTGCTTAAAATATATATTTGGTTTTCTAGAATTTGTATATTAACCGCATTCCAGTGATTAATTGCAAACAAACAAAAAAAAATCCAACAAAATATAGCACTCTAATTGGCTCTACCAAAAGTATTGCTCATCAACATCAAAATGAGGCTCTTTCTCAAATATTATTGGGGATGGTCATCCGATAAGTTTAAGATTGGAAAAACTATTCGCCATAAAGGGTCCATTTTCTCAAGAAACATTCTTTATATAAAATAGTTTATAATGGGCATTTATTTTTAACGTTTATTAAATATTTCAATAGGCATTAGTATAAATAGATACGTGCTGTAAATAAAAAAATTATAATCAGGTTGCCTACTCTAATTACGTAATTATTCCGGTCAAGCGCTTTTTCGGAAACTGGAAATCAACTGTTTTCAATTTCTGGTCTTTTTTCAATCAGAATTTTTTGGAGGAGGGGACTTATAAAGAGTTGTTTGAAAATAATCTTCACGAATGCACCATACTGTATTTACTATACCATCAAGATATTATTGCATGTTTATTAATTAATCTGACAAAAAAACTTTTAAGGCATTAAGTACCAAATTGTATCAGATTTATTTTAACCTTCTGATATTCGGTTACTTATTAAAAGTACAAATATATTTGAGAAACCAAAATATTTGAATTTGGAATCGCCCCAGGGTTTAAAAAATTGGTCAATGTATGCTCTTTTTAATTTAGTTTTATAAAAATGCTAACGGTTAAATTTTTTTTCCATGTCAGAACATGATGTCGTATTTGGGATGAGGTTTTTGGCGTCAACAAAAATCCGTAGGGCGAAATATAAAAACTTTATCTGCACGCCCGTCACAAAAAATCAGCTTTTAATAACGTGTTACCAATATATTTACAAAAGCTTTGATTTTTTTTTAAATAAGTTAATGACTACCTCAAATAAAACCTAAAAAACATGTCACTTTGAGCGCGTGATTATATGAAATGAAATAAATAGAAAATGTGATCTTTTTTTAAACAATAAATGCGCGACAAAGTTTTTTTTGGATCGTTTGCAATACTAAAGTGACTCATTCAATGAAACCATTAAAATGAACAAAAATATAATTTAACTTGCACGAGCACGTGGTATTTGGCCGTTCAAGAAATGATGTTCTGACATGATACATTGAAACATGCATAGCAGATTTCATTTTAATCTTTATTCAATATTTCATCTAATTGTGCATGTTATGTAGTAATTAATATTTTATCAAGCATCTAACTATCATTACACCTTCTGATTAAACTCCAGAAAGTAATGAAATCACATTGATTTTGAATTATTCCCACGTTTAAAGTTTACATCTACATTCACAATATAATAAAAAAAATTACCCAACTCTCTGACTTTAATCAAAGACAGTCGGAGAGGTCTCAATAAAACTTTCTCGCATACTATCTGATAAACTTGTCACACCATAGAACGCCTTACATGGCACTGGCGTACAGAGCCCGACTTAACCTAGTTGGGACCGTGGGCAAAAACTTCTTTTGGGCCCCCTCTGCTTTATTACTTTAGTAATTAAGAACATTCATTAAAGGAGGATGTTCTTCATTACTAAAGTAGTAAAGCAGAAGGGGCCCAAAAGAAGGAAACGTAAAATAAAATTTCTGTCTGATATGGGGCGCCCTACTTATGTGGGGGCCCGTGGCAACTACCCCGTATGCCCTTGCCTTAGTCAGGCCCTGATGGCGAACAATAGATAAGAAATATTAACTTTTAACTGGAATTGAACATTTTTACTGAATCTACTATGTCACTGATGACGATATTTTTTGGGGGGCGGGGTAGGAAGAAAAATTAATCTCTGTAAAGGTCTTATTCCTTCCTCTGGAAAATATCATATATACTTTCGCGAACAAACTCTATGGTAAACTCAAAGCTGTACTTTAAGATTAATTTACAGCTCTTAATTTGCTTTTCTTGTTTTGTGACTATCTGTAGTTTGCTCATTTCGTTAATGGAATTCCTGTTCATACATTCCGTATATTACTGCCTATTCTGGATTTATATTGCTATTTTTAGCCATTTTTTTAGTTTCTGTCCTTATTCTTATTAATAGTTTTGTTTTTGTTATCAATCTTGAGATATATTACTGTTCAATCACTTTTGTTAACTTTTCTTTAATAATGACAGATTTACATTCAAAAAGAATCTAATGATGCATACTGTGTCCGTATTCGTATTTTGTAGATTAAATTCTGAATATCTAATTTAACACATAATTACGCTAAAAAAAAGGTTTTGTGGGGTGATATACAATTAACTTCAAAAATAAAAAGGTCATTATTATTTTTTTTCAGATCAAAATATCAAAAAGCAGCTGAAACATTCTTTCACCAAATGTGACAATATAATTTGCCGAATTCTATTTCAATTCATCAAACGAATTGATCATTATTAACTTTCACATCAGCGTAGTAGTTAAATAATTTTTAAATTGTTATTAAGATGTCAATTACACAGTTTAGACATTCAAAGTATATAATCAAAAATTCTACCATTATTTAAAAAAAATTAAAGATTTAAACTGAACAAATATATTTCACAAAATGAAGACAGTTCACATAAAAATTAATAAATTTTTAATTCTAAAAATAATTTTTTCGTGGTTTTCATGACTGTTGACTGGTGTTAGTATCGCTTCATCATCTGATAATTTTTATACGTATTTCTTCGTACAACATTTTTTTAAAATAATGAATATTCAGTGGATTTGAAAAAGCTGGTTTTTTATGAAGCTAATTGTATCCGAAAATCGAGTACTGTTAGTTTTAGAAATGTTTTTCTCGTTTGATTGAAATAAAGATTTGACGCAAAATGATTTATGATTAAAACTGATTTGTATTATAGCTGTTTAACTTAATTAAGGATCTGGTATAAATTTGTTTTAAGAAACAATTTAAAGAAGTAAAACAACGGTGCATAATCTCAATTTGTAAAATATCCCTTAAGATATCTCACGTTCAGAATTTTTGAATAAAATTCATTTAAAATAAGGATTTTCAGCGCTTTGATCGATTTTAGACTCAAAATAACATTTTATTTATTTTTATTTATTTTGTTGTACTAAATATGAGAGTGTAAGACCGGAGGATTGTATGAAAAGTTAGAATTTTTAACTTTTGGGAAAATATATTTATTGACTAAAACAACATAAAATTAAATTTGATTGATTTTAAAAAAAAATTCTGAATAAAAAAAATGCAGTATCAACTACAAACTGAAAAAAAAACAAATATTTGAGCAAAATGAATCAGTATAGGAAATTTATTACAAACGTTTAGATCCTTTTTATGCTAAAACAGATTTATACTAGACATTTTCATAATTATTAAATTGAAATTTTAACATTTTATTTTCTTAAATACAATAGAATAAAGGCTAAGCGTGTTAATAATATATTAAGATATCGATCTTTTTTTTTAAAAAAATTTTGAAACGCAAAAATATTTGTAGATCTATTTTGTGATTTTTTTTTTGTTTATCAGTAACTATTCAAGTTTAACTTCATGTAAGGTTAAAAGAATTGCATTAAGAGTTGAGTAATGTTTTTGTTTGCTAAAGACAATACTTATATGCTTTTTCATAAAAGAATCTCAGGCATCTTCGCGGAAACTTTTTGGAAAAAATTCAAAGTTTTCTTGGAAGGGGTTTTTTTTGTTAATGAAATGCAGTTTTCAAACAAATTATTAAAAAAAAAACTTATAGAATATGTGATAAAATGTTTTGACATTATAACATTCCATTCTGAAATGAATTGAATTCCATAAATATTCTAGAAAATGCAATCATAAATAAATAAGCAATCATGAATAAATAAATTAAATAAATATCATCCTCCCCTCTAATTGAATAGCATTCATTGAAATAATGTAAATAATGTAATAAATAATAATGTAAATTCAGTCAATGAACTGAATTTCATACGTCCAGAGAGACATCATGGCAAAATATATTTCCAAATTGATATTTGATGTATTAAATTCTATAAAACGTCTGAAACATACTAAATACTCTTCGATATAAAACAAATATGTGACATACATTGCAATATATTAGGCTTAAAAATATTAAAACAACAAACTTTCACTCAGAACACAGGTATCGAATTCAAGGTTATTCAGAGGGGAGAGAAAATTCAATTTACAATATTTCATCATTACAACCATGAAACGAATAAAGTTATATAAATTTGTAAGAAGATTTCGGGGCTTAATCACTTACCTTTCATTAAAAATTTCATAGGAAAGAGGAAATAAAATAACGCTGAGAAAAAAAAAATTTGCAAGCACCACCTTTGAAACAATATTTAATGATTAGCCATTTTTTTTTAAATTCAAAAACAAGAGAACTTACTCTATGCTATAAAGACTTTATTTTAATCATTTTAACTTTTAAATATGTGATAGGAAATAACATGAGAAATGATGAAGAAAACATAAAAACTTACTTCTCAAATGAAAAAATAAAACCCTTGAAGATCTGGGGTTGACATTTTCCTGCAATATAACAAAAAACACGTGTTCGAAATATCCCTACCAGATAGGGTTGCTATATACTTTCAATTGTTCCCATTCAATGGACAAATGGAGAAATTCCAACAAACGGTAGAATGGTCAAGTTCAGGATTGAAGCAGAGGGTAAAGAAAGTTGGGGCATCAATGGATTCTTTCGGCCAGTCTACCCTTTTCCCGAATCTCGCTCTCCCCAACCCAAAATACAAAAAGAAATACGTTTTGATCAGTAGTTGCTTTATTTCAATTGCAAAAATTACAAGGGCAAAAGGCATAGAGAATATGTTTTATGATCATATCACAGTCAGTGTGTACCTTGGTGGAGAAAGGCGAGACAAAATTGGGGAGGGGTCAGTACCAGAAGACACAAAATCGGGAGCCAAAAGGGCCTGCCTTTTAAAACTCTTGACTGTTCTCTAAAAACTGACTATTCTGTCTCTCTCCTCTATGCACAGTTTAAGCCTTAGACTACCTTTTAATTCAGAATTATATTTTTCATGCGACATTTATTAAAATCTTGTCGCCTCTACAGTCATGCTGTCTGATATTGGCAACATGTTTTTTTAATGGTCTTACTTAAACTTCATTTATTGAGTACATGAACATTTCTAATGGAAACCAGCCCCATAATAACACGGGGCTCTTGAAATTACAAATGTTAAATAATTTATCTTCTAAATACCATGGTTTTGCAATTTCCCTTCCTTTATTTGT
This sequence comes from Argiope argentata, assembly GCA_026289955.1. NCBI lineage: Eukaryota > Metazoa > Arthropoda > Arachnida > Araneae > Araneidae > Argiope > Argiope argentata. Next base: position 546,120 of record JAOUZG010008059.1, on the reverse strand, counting down.
CTTGTAAACTACACAGATATTAAAATGAATTCTTCTTCTTAGTGATAAAAGTAGAAGGAAATTCAATGATCAAATATTTAGATAGGAGAATTTTGCCATTCCTTACGCTATAGATAATTTCCACTTATATTTTATTAAAAAAATTGCAATCGCCATTTTTCCGTTAGGCAGCTCAAATATCGCCAATTGTGAACCAAACGCGAGCCGTGTCGCCAAGCAGCAAAGTGAACAGTGAACGGCAAAAGAGGCAACGGAATTCTACATTTGGCGATTTTTCACTTGCGCCCGGCTAACGGAAGAGCAAAAAAGTTTCTCTTCCTATATATATATATATATACATAAATTTATAGATCTATTTCAAATTTTTAATCGTTAATAAAATACTTTTTATTCATCCAATCAAATTCAAATAAATTTTTTAAAACTTGTAGTCGATAACATTTGATTTTAATGCAATTTTTTTTTCAAATACTAAATCATTAATGTCTTATTAAGGAACTAAAAACTTCTTTCTCGCCAAAAATCTTCATTTCCCAGCCGTTAAATAATTAGCGAATTGAAGTTTATCTTTTCCCATCAAAAATGAGGTTAGGCTTAACATGTTTTCGGCCGATTATTTTAAAAGATCCTGTTTATTTTCTTAATGCTTTATGCATTTTAAATCCAACATTGTTAATTAATCGATTTTTCCTTAATCATTTTGAAATACTTTCGAATTAAAATAATACAAAATAAAGAAAATCAGAAATTAATAATGGGTATGACGTTACCCTAACTAATGTTTAAAAATATCACGCCTTTTGCGTTGCCACAATTAGCTTTGAATCCTCAATTGGCCTTGAAAATTCCAATTCTAGTATAATTTTTGATCAATTATTTATGTTGATTGTAATAGTATGGGTAGTAATTGGGATATTCTGGTTGGTATGGCGTACGATTCGCATCCCGTGAGCTGGGAGTTCGAACACCATATATAGAAAGGATAATGGGAAATTGGCAGGAAATTCTCTTTCTATTTTGCCGCTTAATATTGTGATTCTGTCATATTTATAATAATTGTAATTATTTAAAAAAAAGTAACTAAATTTTTTTCCTCTGATTACCAAAGCAGAAATTGATTTTAAAAAATTGTTTTTTATATTACTTGTTTTTGTTATTCGTCTAACAAGATTAAATATGTAATTTCTAATTACATAATAAATTTAATTATTATAATATTTATTAGAATCACGTGTTACATTTCTTCTTTCACATCAGTCTTATTTTATACTCATCTTAACGGATGCGCAAAAGCATGAATAAGTTTTATAATCCGCGGACAAGCAATAACTCTTTTGATAACAAATATTAAGTCGAGGTATCATAACTCGGATCTAAAATATTGCTGATTATATCTAAAATATTTATCAACATATATTAGCTGAATTGGATGAAAATGGCGAACGGTAGGCTTAACCAAATGTCACTATCGAATATAGTCAAATTTAAACTTTGACTAACTTGACATTTTCAGAGATTATTTTGGTGATTAATCATTAGCTGCAAAAAAAAAAAAGACCAGAGGTGGTAGCAGAGATTTATTTTTCGAGGGGAGGGGGAAGCAACCCCCTCCCACCCTCCCCAGGGAAGCAAGTACAATATCGTAATTTGGCCTCAAAATAATTCCTAATAATTTGTTTTTATATTTAATAAATAAAAATTAAGAATTATTTTTTTTAATTCATATGTTTCCTTGCTTTCAATGTTAAAAATTTTTCTGACATTTGTAAAAGAAAATGTGCTCAGGTTTTTTTTTTACTGGTTATTAAGTAATAGTTGAGTTTAATTTTTTATGGAGCTCTTGAGAATTATTGACATAAGTTCTAATTTTTGAAGAAAAAAAGTTATATTTCGACTTAGCTTTCAATATGTAGATAGAAAAACAGGTTGCAACAGAATGACGTATCGTGTTCATTGAAGAAATGCATCGCTATCGAAGGTTCGTGGAAGGTATCTCGTCATGAAAGGTATATAAAAGAAATTTAGAAATTATAATTAAAAAAATTATAAAATTCTTTTAAAATGGCGTCATAAATAAAAAAAATCGATTATTTCCTCCTCAATTTTTTTGCGTAATTTTTTACTTAAAATAATTTTTATAAAAATTTCAACTAGGAGCAGAAATTTATATGCGTTTTCGTAACCAAGACGAATAAACACGGTTTCTATCGTTAAGACTTGAAAAATATAGAATATGGAAGAGACACAACGATGTTGTTTCTTAAGAAAGATGGAGTAAATATTTTGAAAATACCTGAACAAACTTACTATTTTATGTGAGATGTGAAAAAAGTACTTGTGAAAAATAGACTATTTAAACATTAGGTTTCCCCTGTATTTATTTTTTACATACTTTCAGATATGAGAAAATAATGCACTTCATTAAAAACAACAACAACAATTAGATCTAGTATATGAATTTCCCTTCATTTATTAGCATATGTTCATGTGTTTAAGTACTTTTCTCTGTAAGCTACTGCATGCCAACATTCCTCCTCAAACAGGCATTTTATCATCTCAGTTGCATGCCTTGGTTTTCCTAACCTCTTTGTATACAATGACAAGTCTGAATCAAATTGCTAAATTTTTAGTTTTTAATCCGCAGTAAGATGAGAGTATTAAGTAATAAATCACTTGGACAAAGTATCAATTCCTCAAACACCTTTATATTATTTTAAGGATAAAAACAATAATAATTGTCCGAAACAAAATGAGTCATCTAACTAAGTTAAGTAAATTCGTATGGCAAGGGGTTAATGTATTATATACGGGGTGTCCCAGCAAGACCGGATAAACTTTGCACAGCCACATTCGTTGTTTGGAATAGATAAAAAAATGCCCGCAGAACTGTACTTAGCCGCATCTGAACATGACATCTCAGATGAAATTTGGCATATGATTAATACCCAAGTACTTTTTTCATTTTCTATAGATATTTAGTTATTAGTCATAAAATTGGAATTCAGGGCTAACGCATCTGCAATGATTAATTTATTATTCAATTAATTGCTGATTGTTTTTTAAAATAATTTGTTACGATGAAAAAACCTCATAAAACTATTCAAAAAATATTTGTCTCTCTTGTATATAAAAAAAGCATTAAGTTTTTTTTAGTCAAATTTAAATGTAGCATATTAATTGGAACTTTTTTATTTTATTTCAAGCATTTTTGAAGAGACCCCCCCTGCAATTTTTGTAATTCTGAAAAAAATATTAATTTGAAATTATGAAACATGTAAAATAACAAAAAGTTCAGACAATTCCTTCTTGAGTCAACAAATAATATTTTTTATTTTAGTTACTTTTTATTAAATTATTGCAGTTAATATAAATAATTTATCATAAAACGATTTCTTCACTTCAAGTGGAAAAATACTAAATTCTTGCATTTTACCGATTGAGCTACTGCTTATCGATTTCCATTTTCATTACAAACTGATAAAACTCTATTTAAAGTACTAAAATGAATTAAAATTAATTAATGAATTAATACTAGAAAAAAACTGCATTAACATCAAGTGTCATCCACTGAAAGTTTTTAAAAATATATTTAAATTTGAGTGGATTAATAAAAAGTATTTTAATAACGATTGAAACTTTGAACAAGATATATATATATATAGGGAGAGTGTGAACTTATTACAGGAATTAAATGATTATTTGATTGTTAGATAAATATGTACCGAACTTATCCAAAATTATTCATGATTTTAGGCATAATAATCTCTACTACAAATAGAATAAATACGTATGTATTTTGTTGTTCAACAGGCCAGAACGGTTTGACCTACTGCTAGGAATTTTGGTATAAATATAACAAAATATTATCCTTTGAATGGTAGTAACGTGCATGTCTAATAACATTTTGTAAAATTTTAATAAATTAATTTAATATTATTGAATAATAATATAATTGAATAATTTAATATTAAAATTATTAATAAATGGTATAAATGGAATAATAAATTATTTAATAAATTATTTAATATTATGCAATTAAATTCAAGATTTACATAATTAAATTCATAATTTTTATTAATTAAATTCTTAATTTATTAATTTAATTAAAATATAAAAGATTAAGCAAAATAATATTCTTTCTATAAAAGTCTCCGAAAATATCATAGCAAAAAAAATTTTTTTTTAATTTAAAAAATTGGTTTTTCAATAATACTAATTTAATTAACTTGCGGATTTTCCCCAACTTATCAACTTTCCAAAAAACATTTTTGTTTTATAAAATTTCATATGATAGATTACATAATTGTCTTGAAATTCAAATTATTTTCAATTCTTCATCGGAAATAACTTTATGGGATTTTCTTCCGTAGTTGAGTTGAGGGTGCAGGTAGAACATGTGCATTGTAAAATATCGTTTGATATTAAAAGAAATATTCATAATCTAATTTAATATTGTAGAATACACAATAAATAAATCATGTGTAAGATACTTAGTCCGATTTTAATGTCTAAAAATTTGACGGAATCATGGACATGAAGTTGTATCTAAAGGATATATCTGAAATCAAATACAACTGTTAACTCCTGCGAATTAGTGAATTGCCATAGGTGACTAGTCCAGATTAAAAAAGACTTTGTTTTAATCTCTTGACTTCCTTTAAAATTAAATCCTCGTTTCTTAACGCAAATATATAATAAATTTACAAACAGCTGCCGTAAAAAAAGTTTCAAGAGTGATAATGCAATAAATATTCTTTTAATAAAATAAATATTGTTTTAAATAAATATTCAATATATTATTCACTGAGTACTGAGTAGAAGTGTTAGAAAATCGCTTCAACCCATGTGCTCTTAATATCGTTTCATGCCTAACTTAGCAATGCGGAGTAACAAGATAAGCACAAGGATGGCGACTAGTTTACGAAAGTTTATTACTTAATTAATATCAAAAAGTCACAAATACATGTGGCCAATAAATCCCTACTGGTGATATTTCGATTACAGGTCCTTGGTCACGATAGGGTGTAAGAATCGATACTATCAGTCCATTGAAAACTAAGGAACGAGAATTCAAACCTGCCCGGGAAATTCATTTGCCCATTGATGCCAGTTCCAGGAAACCCCTCCCACCTCCCCCTCCAATCCTTATGGGATTGTCTGGTACAAGCAGGGTATTTTTCATTTCATAAAAAGTCTCTAGCACGCCTTCAGCCTGGAACCCTGTTTCCCCTTACTTGGGGCTGTCCGGAGTTCTTTGATGTCTGTTCGTTTTACCGACAATATGTGGTAAGTTTCCAATTAATTTTCCCGGGCGAGAATAATAAGTCAGATGTCAGATTTACAAATATATAAGGAAAGAACCAGAATTATGCCTGATAATAACTATAGCTGGAAGAAATTAGATGCTTATTGTGCATAGATCAGAATTCTTTCACACTCTACTCAAACTTCTACAGTAATAT
>JAOUZG010008059.1:464653-525658 GCA_026289955.1 Argiope argentata | reverse complement strand
ATAGATAGATAGATAGATAGATATAGATAGATAGATATATAGATATAGATATATATATATATATAGATATAGATAGATATATATATAGATATAGATAGATAGATAGATATAGAGATAGAGATAGATAGATAAACTATGTTCAAAAATTTAACAGCCATGCTTACAATGGTAAGTTAAAGACAGAAAAGAGAAACTTGCAAAAGTATTCAGATCTTGTATAACTTCAAAAGTGGATTTCATAAAATTTTAATGAGCAAGCATTTATTTTAGTCATTTGATTTTCATGCTGATACTGCAGCTAAATTACAGAAATTAGACCCAGAGATGCAAGAAAAATTTGGAATCTGCATGCTAGAATTTTAAAAGCTGAATGTATTGCACAATGGAAGTCATATTTATGAACTTAGAAAATAAACTACAACTCACCAATATTAGTAGTAAATGTAGGTGTAACTGTAAGTGGTATTGGAAGTATAACTTGAGTGAGATTTAAATGCAAAGAAAATTCATGATGCTTGTTATAGGCAACTGTTGTAATGCCCTGCTTTGCTCTACCTTTACAATTTTCTTGCAGTTCTTCTTCACTGATAAGAGTAACTGAAAACTGAAATAATAAAAATAATTATAAATTACTTCTCTTTAACATTAAATCACATTAATTATTTTTAAAGATATCTATAAGAGAAAAAGAAATAATAGTGAGAAAGAGTGGAATTAAAAGCTTCACACAAATGCTTAATATTTTAATTTATCATTCAAACACACTTCTATATAAAAAAAAGAAATAAAATGTCTTAAAAGTAACATGAGTCTCTTAATTGACCACTTGAGTTTTTATTTACTTAAATCATTCATAAATGTTATAATTGAAATGTATAAGATAAGGAGTGTTAAGTTTTATAGGGACTCTTAACTGGACCAAACTAATAACATACTCTTAAAAACAGTCTTTTTGAAGAGGAAATAAAATAGGATAGAGACAGAGTACTTATAATTCAAGAAAGTAAACATTTAAAAAGTGAACTATGACATCCATATATTTTCAAAAACTTATATGAATTTACGAAAAGTTACACAAAATCAAATTTGTGCCAAGCACAATTTAAAAAGTTTGAACTGCATAAAATTCAAGAAAATGAATTTAAAAAGATTCAGGTGTGTGAATTGGAAACAAAATAAACAGAAAGTATAAATAGGCATGATTAAAGAAAGTGAACTTATAACAATATTTACATTTGCACAAGATTACAAAAAAATATGACCACAAAATTAATTTTTACAAGGCCATTTAATACAGTCACACAAAATACAATAAAATAATTAATATACCTATAACTATGGTAAATGAACTCATACATCCTTAAACAAAGTGAACAATATGAGAAGTTAACAATATAAGAAGTAAACAATATGAGAAGTAAATTTCCTTACAGTTCTAGAAACTGAATTTATGTACATCTATGAAAAGTGAACTTAACTATGTTATAGTAAATTAATTTATGGAGAGGCATGGAAAGTTATGTTTCATATGGTTATGGAACATTAACATGGTAATGGGGAATAGACTTCAGAAATTTACAGTAAATGAGTATGTCAATTTGGAAAAAAAAAATGCCATATTAATCAAAATTAACTTACAGATTGAAAGTAAACAAATGATTCTGGAAGATGGACTCACACAAAAATAAAGAAAGTGAACTTATGAAAGGTATAAAAAGTAAACTTAATATGAAAAGAACACTTAGTATTCAGAAAGTTATACAAAATCAGCTTTTAAAATGCTACAAAAAGCTGATTAATGAAAAGTTACAAAAAAAAAATCCTTCTACAGTTATATAATATAAACTTATGCAAAAAAATTACCCATAATAAACACAGAGAAAGGCATTTGCTCTCTTCTTAGAGAGGAATAAAATACAATCTTTTCATTGCTTTAAATCTTTCCAAGATCATGCTGAACAAATTTTGAAAAGTAAAATTTTAAGTTAACATTGTGATAATAAAATGGAGTTCAATAATATTATATTTAAAAAATAATTTATAGTCACAAAAGATATAATTGACTTTAAAATGAATGAATGCACAGATTTAAACACTGAATTTTCAGAATTACTTTTAATTCATTATGAAAACAAGATTACTTTAAATTTTCATATCAGTTGTAAAAAAATCACAGAGCAAAATATACTGATGCATGATTTTGCCTTTTAAGAAATTTAGAAAGAAAGAGCCCAATGAAAATATGCAAGAAAGATAAGAAATATATATTCATTAAGCCTTTAACCAAAGATACAGTGAACAAAATTTCTTTTATAAATATTTAGAATTTTTTAAATTCATATTTGTAATAGAATGTATTTTTATAGGGAAAAAGATACTAAATTTTCTATTTTTTTCAAGTAGTTAATTTTTGTTACAGAGATTTGTTACTGCTTGCTAAAAATTAAGTTTTACATTTATTCAAATTGTTTTACTTTCAATGAAGAAAGCTTTTAATTGGTTGTGACATCAAACTTGAAAGTATACTCAAGTTATGTCTCTCCAAAGCTGGCTCACTATCTTTTTTGGTACATTACAAAATTTTAAGTAAAATTTTATTCTGTAAAATTATTAAAATTCTTTAATTTTCAAATAAAAATAATAAAGATATAGATTTTAATATCTTTGGTTCATTTTTGAGCACTAACAATCACTAAATTGTTCTGTTTTTCCTTAAATATTATTATCTATACTTCAAATTTTTATAACTTTATTTTACATAATATTACATAAATTTTCCTTACATAATATTATGTAGCTTTACTTTCAATTATTTTACTTGTAATTAATTTAACCTTGCTTTGCTCCAGTTTGAATAAAATTCCAAGACCTTCTGTGTATGCAGGTATGATACATATTAAATCTGCAGGTTTGATACATATTAAATCTGATGACATATTTAAAGAAATCTTCACTATCAGCACACAATTCAAAATCTTATCTATTTTAAAACTGCTCTAGTGAAACTTTAAAATGAGTTTTAAATTGAATTAAAATGAAAATATAGCACACTTTTCAAAATTTTTGGGATTTCTATTGATTTAATGTTTATAGAAATTATTTTTTCAAAGAATAAGGCAATGCTTTAAAATACGAAGGAAAAAAAAAGATAATAATTTGAATCTCTTTTGAGTACTGGGAAATACAATTAATTTAACATTCAATAAGTATTTACCCTACATTAACAAATATTTTGAATAATACTTTAAAATTACTAAACCCACCAAATTATCATTAAATGAAATTTGATATATTAGAATGATTTGTATTTAACTTTCTGACCTGAACACACTTTACTGTGCCTTGACTAAAATCAAATACTCCAATAATATCTTCCCCCAATCGATATGATGATTTCAGCAAACAAAATCTCACAACTTTTCCATTTTGGTTGGTAATATTATAATAACCTGAAAAGAATGCACAAGACTTTAAATTATATTTGTCATAATTATGCATTATAAAAATCATAAAAACCAAAATTTTATTATATTCTTAACTTTTTTGAGTTTTATTAGTCAGAACCAATTTTTCATATCTAATTACAAAACTAAACTAAACTAAAATTAACTAAAGAGAAAAGATTTCTGGAAATATTCCATTAGCACTTCTAAATTTCACATATTGCATGTTATATCAGTCTTACAAGTGTTAAAATAAAATACTTTTACTACTGATGTAATTTCTGTTTATAACATGGGAAAATATTCTATGATATTATATGCTCTTTTTCATTGCTACTTTGAAAATGGTTGATATTTACTACTTTAAAACATTTGGTAGATCTTTAATTACCTAAAAATTAAGTAATCACATGAAATTTCATAGAAAAATTTTAATATGTAAAATACGAATCAATGATATGTCTCAAGAACTCACATAAAACAATTTTGAGCTAGCCTTAAAAAAAAAAGACATACTTGTAATTAATTCTGTTATGTCATTTTCTAAATTAATCAAGGAAATCTGCATTTTAGTTCAGAAAGGCATTTCTGATAAATAAGATACTTGCAAAACATTATTGAGAAACTTACTAGGATTTCTCCGAGCAGTATTAGCTTCTAATATTTGTAATGCTGAAGAGATTGTTGGTTGCTTCTGTTGGCTTTGGAGAAAAGGATTAGCAGGTGCAATTGGTAGCTCTTCACTGTCAGCACAGAATTGAGCATCTGGAATTCCTGAAATACGCAAATGACAATTTAGTTATAAAATGATACTTATTACTAGGAAAAGGGCGGGGACCTCATTCAAGAGAGGGACTTGTTAAGGTATGACATCATTTTATTCAAATCTTCTATTATATTAATTCTGGAAAAAGGCATTCTTGTCTCTACTCTTATGTTTATCTAAAAATCTACACTTTAAATAATATACACTAATTTAAGAATATTCCCCAATTTTTTTAAATTTGCTACTAGCATATTTTAAGTAGAGTAGAAAATATATTGCTTTTCTATCCTTATTAATTTTCAAATCTTACAAATGAGCTTTCCTTCTTTTCTTTTTTTTTATCACACAATCGGTAACAAAGTGAATTTTGTAACAATGTGCTATGACATTCTCACCCAAATCTGGAAAAAAAAAAAAGAAAAAAAAATCTTTTCTGTGCACATATGATAAAAGAGGAACAGATAAACAGCACACAAAAATCCTTTGTTTATTACCTAGAATTTAGCAAGGCAAAATTTATACATTAAAAAGGGGATAAGATATCAATCAACTCTAATGCTCTTTAATTGTAAGTCACAAAAAATTTAGAACTTAAATAAATAAAACACAAAACAAAATTTTGGCTTCAACAATTGATGATACCAACCATATAATGAATGCATAACACCACAAATACTCTCCCCCCCAAAAAAAATATTAAGAGAATATTACAAAGCACAATTACTTTTTAAAAATTTTTAATTTATCTTTGCTGATTCATATAATCAGGCATCAATTTCAGCAGCTTTTTTGAACCATCAGTTTTACTTATTTTTTCTTTCTTTTTCAACTCTGCTTATAAACTGTAGTTTTTTTTCTTCTTCTTTTCTTTCTTTTCCTTCAAAATTTTTCTGCTTTTCTAAAATTACATATCTTACATGGGCTAATTTAGCATACTGAAGCAATTTTTTTTTCAAATCAAAACAATTAAAAACAAAAGTTTATTATATCATTTACAGTTTTTAGAACAATTAAGGAATCCTCTTCCAGATTTTCAACAAGTATATCCTTGTTTATATTAAATCTACTTACTGCAACCCATTGCCATGTGATAGCACAAGAATTATTTTTATAACTTCTCCAAAATCAAAGAATTCTTTAGACAACAAAATATTACAAATATTATCAGAATTATTTTTTTTCGATAGATGAATCAAACTATTCCTTTTAGTAACTTTTTTTAAAGGAAAATTTCAAATGGATTTTTGCACTTTTGAACACACCAAGGAAATTTGTGTTTTGAATACAGAAATTGAAGCAAATGAACCATTCTTTTTTTACACAACAGTGCATTGATTCTTCAATAAATATGGATTTAAACAAGAAACAGCTTTTAAAACAGCAAAATTTTTGGATGTGGATTTAAAAAATTTTTCAAGGTATTCTTTACAAATGTTAGGCATTTTGTTAAAAAGCCCCTTTTTTCAGCTTCAGTACTTTTATTAATATTCAAGTAACCTGTAGTCACTATTCCAATACTGGTGTGTTTTTAAAAATTTTTTTATTAGTCTTAGATTTTTATTCTATCAAAGATAAAACCATAAGCCTACTATTTGTTATTGTTTAAAAATGTCTCAAGACAGTAGAAAAAATGGAGCTAATCCAGAACAAATAACATGCAACCCTTTTGTACAACCTAATGAAGATTGTTTGGAATTTAACTATCCAGGAACCCTCATGAAAAATATTTCCAAAAGATCATTGAATGCAGTAAAGAACAAATGTGCTGCAACAAATATAATTTCAACTTTAAATCATTGTTCTTGAACTAAAAAAAATTGAAATCAGCTTATTTTCAAATTTGACATGGTATCTTTTCCTATATTTGTTTTAGTCTAAAGTAATGATAAATTTTTTAAACTGGCATATAATTTTGTATGTTTTCCTCTTTTAGTATGACAAGTAATTTGTTTTTTCTCATATATGACTTAAACTTATTATCTGCTTACATAGTGAACAGTATGCGAAAAGATCTTGTGGAACTTCTCTAATTTATTCCATAAAGTCAATCTGTAATCAATACAAATTTTGAGCAGCTCATTGTTTTAAAAATATTTTTAATCTTCTTAGATTAAGCTCATAGTTTCACAAATAATAAAATTAAATATTCAATAAACTCACTTGTGAATGACTAAACACCACAACGATGCTTCTGCAGATAGAATGTTGCTTTTCTGCTAGAGAAATTCATTCCATTCTCTCATAAAGTTATAAAATTTCATGTATGCCTATCAATTGTAATCTGAGAATCTCAGGGAAAAAGAACATTTGTGTCTGAAATCATAATTAGTCTAATTCATACAAAAAAAAATAATAATGGAGGAATGAAAAAGGAGTGAGTTTTGGCAATTAGATAGTTTCAAACGTATAGTTCAGCATTTTGGAGCTACAGGTACAATCTTCAGAAACTACATTTTTTAGGTGGAGGGAAAAAATTAAGAAACTTAAAATTTTCTGTACTTTCCTGATTTTTATGAAAATTTTCAAATTTCCATACAGTTTCTCTGTTTTTAGATGATTTTTAAATTTTCCTATAATTTCTTGTTTTCAAGATGCCATGGCAACCATGTATTCTATAATTAGACCAACAAAATAAAAGCTTTCAGACATTTTTAAAGACCCTGATAATAAAATTGCTTACAAAAATGAATGTACTAAATGTTTCTTCCTCATTTTTGGAAAACAAATAATCTTTAAAAAAAAATATCTTGCTTATACTTAAAATTTATAATAAAAATTAAAATCATTTTAAATTTTTATATCCTTTTAAAGATAGTAAAGAATTATAAGAGAGATACAATATTCACATTGAATCAACAATTAAAAAACAGCAGAATAATATAATTTTACCAAAAAATTAATAACATTTATATTAATGGATATTTTAATTTATATACATACCATACACAAGAAGAACCCTAATAGGAATTTTCAGAAGTTTAATAACAGCATTAACACGCTGTGTTCCTACAGTTATTTTATAAGCATATTTAACACATTGACCCCTATAGGATGGTGGTGCAGTATAAGGAATAGTTTCTTTATATATATCTGAAATAATAAAATTTTGAGATTATTGGAATTACAAGCAATGAAAAAAAATGATGCAATAATTAATCATCTTAAATAATAATAATAACTTACATGTTTTACTCTCACCAGGAGAAAGTTTTAAATCACAAAATAAAATTTTAGGCTTAGTTGAGAGAACAACATGCCCACTTTCACCTAAAAATACATGATTCAAAATTTTAAAAAATCAATTAATTTTGAAATTATTAGTGTAAACAAAAAAAAGAATTAATGACAGTTGTTAAATTTTGATTTAAAATTCTTCATTTTGTTAAAAAATTCACAAAAAAGCACATCAGAAGGAAATTTGCAAATGAGAGAAAGATTTTTTTTTTTTCATTCATAAAAGAAATTTTTTGAAAATGGATTAGATAATTAGAAAAATGGATTAGATTAGATTAGAATTGAAGAAATCTAACAGACAGCATAATTCAAGCAAAACCACAAAAAATTTATAAGAAAATTGCAACAAGTTTATATATATATATATATTAATAAAGCAAAGATATGGTTTCTTGTTTTATCCATAACATTCATAAATAAAGTGAATATGAAACCTTTTGAATAAGTTTTTCATTTTACTTTCATACAGTTTTAAACTTTCCATAAATTTTATATTTTGATTTGTTCAACTATGAGATGAGAGGAAGAGGAATGAAAATTAAAAGATTTTGTTCCTCATTTTTGAATGAAATTTGAATTTTAAAACTATTTAAAAATTATTTGACATAATAAATGTGATAATCATTTAAATCTATCTTAAAATATACCATATAAATTTATAATTAGTCATGTCATTTCTATTTTCTTATTACAGAAAAAATAGCAATTTTTAATAATCTTGTTTAATTTAGATAATCTAAGGATAATCTAAAAGCTCTAATAATAATATAAATAATTTAAGTATTCTAAAAAGTCTGCAAATTTCATTTAATGAAACTGTATTTGCCTTTTAACTAAATAATAACCTATACATATTGAAAACTAAAGTGAAAGACATTTCATTCTTTTTAAGAACTTCCAAATTATAATTTTAATTCACTATATATGCATTAAATCTCAATAATGATTTTTTAATAGAATATATATATATATATATATATATATATAACTGAGATCAATGAAGTTCCTCTCAGTTTTTGATTTATAACTAAACTACTTTACATTAAAGTAAAATATCTCCACATAATTAAATTTAAACATGATGAAGTACATATCAAAGAATCTATTTAAATCTTTCTTCATAAAAAGTAATTACGGGGGGGGGGGGAGAAGTGAAATAAGCAATTAGAATAAAAATTTCAAATAATTAAAACAAGAACTAAATAATTTGTACAGCTATTGAAGCAAATAATGGAGAATTTATGCTTTGAGGAAGCAGTTAAGAAGCAAGATAATAATAGCTCACCCCTACAAGGTATAAAAGAAGTATCTTGAGAGGCAGTAGCTAGTTCTTCTTGAGATGCAGTACTAGGAAACTTCACTAAAGTGTCATCAACTGTACACTGGCAATGGATCTGTGCACTAGCCCATGCCAGGACTTCTTCTATATCACTAATGAAAAAATTTCAAGTTATATTTTCTAATTAAATAGCATCCAATATTTACTTAAAAAGAATATAATAAAAACAAATGAAGTCAAAATTTCTGTAGTATTAAAATTTTTGACAAATTTAACAGCCCAGGTACAAACACAGCAGTTTTGAACTTAACTGAAGCATGGCTAAGATTAAAAATATTTTAGGTTAATAAAATGAAAATATTTTTGGTAGAGGACAGCACATCAATTGTAATTTTGACCTCTATAAAGTGAATGGCTGTTTATGCAACTTCCTATCAGCATTATGAACAAGTTCATCATGTAAATATATATTCAGAATTTATTATTTATATAATAAAACAATTAAACATTAAAATAACTAAGAAAAAATGCATTCTAATGAAAGTAATACTGTAAATATCAGACAGGAAGCAATATCGATGATATTATTAAAAAAATAATATATAATTTCAATCTGATAAAATATGCAGTATTAATCCAGTGAAATATGTTTAAAGTTAAAATGATACAATTTCTATGATAAAATGTCAGTTTTGTTCTTAAAAGTAAGTATTATTGTATATTTAAGTATAATTGTATATATAACAACTATAAAATATACATACAAAATTATTTTTTTAAAAAAATTGTCCTGTGAATTTCTAGTTAAATTATAAAATAAATTTTGGTTGATACAAAAAAAATTAATATAAATGTGGGAATATAAAAATAATAAGTCTAAATTTTATGGTAAAAAAAAAGTACTTTGAAACAGTATATAAGCAATAAAAATAATAATTTATTCTTCATAAGAGACAGACAGAAAAGTCTTACTTTAAGAGAAAGAAATTAGCATTGTTTTCTTCCTCTTCCTTTTTTTCCCAAATAAGATGTGTATATATTTTTTAAAAATTCCTCTGAAGAACAAAAATGTTAAATAGATACATCGTAATTATAAAATAACTTGTTTAATGTTATTTTTCTGATTGCTTGATATCCATCAAAATGCCCATAAATTTTACAACTGTAAAGGACAAAACCATTAACTTAGTGATAACCATTGTTGTACTTTGTATATAAAAGGCTGTAGCCTTAAGAACAAAACAATGACCACAAAAAATTATGTAATTACTTATTTCATTTTTTCATAAAAATTCTAGCATCAAATAAAATGCTAAAATTTTTTTGCAGTTTCTTACCTATTATACTGACTTTGCTTCTGAGAATAAGTAAAAGGACTACGGAATGAAATGTGACATTCAACTACTTCACCAGTCAGAAAAACTGATCCATGAGGTAAACGGGCATGGACTTCAATCATCTGTAAACAATAAATTACTATTAAAGTAAAGCAAAAAAAAAAAAAAAAAAAAAAAAAAAACAGTGAAAATATACATTTTCCTTATGATGATATAAATTTTTTTCTGGCACATAGTACTAATTTTATTTCATGAATTTAACAGAAATTTAAAGCATGTTTCATTTAAAATACAAAGACTTCAGATGTCATATTAATACTTCAATGAAAGAACTAGAAAATATAAAATTATAATGTTTCCTTTCAATAAAAATTTAAAATAAACTGTTCAAAATCATAGGTTTTTCCCCCTTAGCAGTTAAAATAATATTTCATAAAGAATGAAATACTTTGAACAACACTCATATTGAAAAAAAAAAGGGGGGGGGAGCTCATATTAATTTTTAAATTCTATTTTTTGAATCACCAAATGAGTTGAAAATAGATTATTAATTACTACTTACTAAATAAATAAATAAGTAGGATAAGGAAATAAAATGATCTACTAGCTTCTCAGAATAGAGAGAGAATTTAATTTAATGGCAGGAAGAGAACTCATAATCCTTAACTGATAAATCATTTCAAAACTTTCATACTTATTACATGTTAGTAATTTATAGCCAAAAAGAAATTTCAAAATATATGATCTTTAATATAACCAATAATTAATTGTCAAAGATATCATTTTAATTATTGACTATGTTTGCCAATAATAAGAAGTTAAAATGTGCAATGGCACATACTAAATATACAAGTATGCAGTTGTACAATTTACAAAGAAAATTAAAAATTCTACCAAAATAACATTGAAATAATGTCCATAATTGGCGAAAAAATTATTTTACAAATATTCTTTTCCTTCAATCACTAAAATAAATATGTTGGCATTAAGAAATTAGAAATCAATGACATTAGTATATTTTATCAATAGACTGATTAACTGCTGATTGCAATTAAGGCGAGAATTTTCACGATTAATTGTTATTTAGAGACTAATACACAAGCATTCAAAAAACTATGTGATTCTTTAATCACATGACAGCTTTATTAAATTTTAATGAGACAAAACTTGAATGCATTGCCTCATCTTTAAACTTTCACATAGCACTAGAATTTAATCCTAATGAACTTAATATTAATTGGACCTAGATATATGGATATTTTTTAGTGGAATCAAGTCCCAAATTTAAAATGCTGTGATCCCGAAATCCTGATACAAATATGTAGCTTAATTTTACTAAATCCAAAATATAAAAAAAAGAAGAAAAGAAAAGAAATCTAAGCAATTGTATAATAATCCAAACTTTCATTTTTGCGGTAGCAATATGTAGTCAGTTAAAGGTTTGAAATAAAAACTTTCTGAAACAGCAATCAACATAAAGTTCAAAACAGATAAATGTAATTTTTTCAAAAGAAAAATTATAGAAAAATAATTTGTAATCTAATGAGTGAAATATAATCATTTACACAGCAATAAACTAAAATATTTACACACAAGAATTACAATTAGAATAAAATAAGTGAAGATATTCAGTTGTAGATTATATTCATCTATCACAGAAAAAATAATTAATCAATTGCGAAAAATTTTAAGAATTTTTATAAACTTTGCCACTACTTTTCAAAAATATTATTTGCAAAATTTAATAGAAAACAGTTTTACAGAAAAGACAAATTATGGCTAAAATTTAAACATTAAATGAAGAATGAAAACTAATTACACACCATTAAAATTAGAGAATATCATATGCAATTCTAAATATTTACACAGATTTATAAGAATATGCACCTATGAATTTGACAAATAATTTATAACACCCTTCATTGACAAAATATTATGCAGTGATCATATTTTAAATAAACTTTTATTTACATTGTGAAGTGACGTTTAACAAATTACAGCAGTTACAGTTTTTTATAAAGATATGAAAATTGCATAAATATCATTTGATAACTGATTGATCTAAATATAAGCTGGTTTCAATAGGATATTTTAAGTATTTTTTCCCAGTTTTAGAAGTTATTTAAATGTTTCAATGTCATATAACGGTGTAATTAAAAAAAAATCCTTCTTCAGAACAGTTTTCTGGATCATCATTGTGAACTAAGTAACAAAGATCGATGAACTGAAGTGACCGAATATTATTCTGCTCTGTTTTCATTTTCACTGTTTTGTGAGTGCTGTCCATTATTTGGCATTTTCATATAATTTCCATTGCTTCTTGTATTTGGCGAATTATTTGGTAAGAATATATTTTTTATTTATATATTTCCATGAGTCATCAATTTAATTTCTGTTTTATTTTAACATAGAAAGTGTAATAGAAATAACAACCTGTGTGGAATATTCTAGAATTTCAGTGTTAACAAATTTTATAAAGAAATATATTAAATATATAAACACTATAGAAATTGTTATTTAAACTTTTTATAAAATGTCCTAAAGCTTTTTATATTAAATAGTTTGAGGAAAATTGTAGATATCCACAAATTTTGTTATGTTATTAACTTTATCTCCTTGCAAATAAAATTTGAGTGGATATCTATTCACCTTTTATCCAAAACTCTTAATTTTATT
Organism: Argiope argentata; assembly: GCA_026289955.1. Classification (NCBI taxonomy): domain Eukaryota; kingdom Metazoa; phylum Arthropoda; class Arachnida; order Araneae; family Araneidae; genus Argiope; species Argiope argentata. The sequence continues at coordinate 512,923 of JAOUZG010008059.1, read as the reverse complement.
TTATCATACTTATTGCTACAACGTTAAGGACTACAAAATTTTTTATATATAATCTTTATGAAGGTTACTTAATTCAATGAATTGACCGAATTTCTTTTTGTTATGTTCTTAAATCTTGAAAGTTACAATATAATTACATTGTTAATTTTTTGTCTGACTATAAATTTGATTTGACTTATAATGAAATGTATATTTTCCTTTCATTTCAGCTTATTCTTAGTATGTAATTTTACTGAATGTAAGATTAGAATGGGATTAAAAGTACAGAAAAATATTGAAATTTATCCTATCCTCCTGATTAAATTTAGCTTGCATAATATTTCTTCTAATTTTCTTTCATAACTTTTGTATTTATGTTTGGAAAATTTATAATGATTGTTTTTTAATACTTGAACTTAAATGAGTTAATAGTGAGTGTGTTTTAAATTTATAATTCTCTAAATATTATAAGTAATAAAAGTTGAATTTAAAAATAGGTGATGTAAAATTTCTTTTAACTGTGATAATGCTCTATGAAAATTTATTGTGACCTGTAGTTTAGGAAGTTCTATTTTAGATATTAAGTATAGATTTTTTAAAAAAAAAAGTCTAAGGGGAAAAAAAAAGGGAATGTTAGTTTTGTACTTGCTACTAGTAAGCTTGGTTCTCTTTGAATGTTCATTTGCATACAAAATTGTTATAAAGTTCCACAAGAGAATTAGCTAACTCGAGACATTAATCACTGGTATAATTTTCTAAGCAAAGAATTTTTTTTTTGCTTTCCAGTTATAAAATTCATAAATGGTTCTTTAAAGTAACATTATTATAATGTTACTTTACTCGCTGCATAAAAAGAAGTTGGCATTATAGATATTAACATTAACTAGTCATAAAATTAAGATGATTTGTTTTTCTGGACTCATCTTCAAATGAGAAATCTATTATATTTATATGCATACATGTAAAATATAATATTTTTAATGCAACAGCTCTTAATATATTCTAATAATAATGCTAGACATGTATTGGTATTCTAAAAGGTACATGGTTTGATTTTGAGCTACTAAATTTTGAACATAAATATCTTAGAGAAGAAAAGTGTGACTTCAGAATTTTTTTGTTTAAAATTTTAATTAATTAAAAATTTTGCTGAATTTTTGGCATTTTCTCATAGTAACTTCTGAAAGTATTGGAGCAGAATTTTTTTTTAATTCCATCTTAAATTTAAAAATATTGTCCTTTCAATGATACCAATTTATTAGTTCTGCAAATTTTTTGTTGAATTTCAGCACTTATTTATTTTTTGCCTGCTTTCTAACAGTTGATTAGATTGTTACTCTGTAATTTATAATGCTTTTATTATTTCTTTGACTCTCTGATCACTTGATTTTTCCCCCTCCATTCTTGAAAATTGAAGATCAAGATATCTGTTCAATATCTGTGTAGTTTGAGACATAAAATTGTAAAATTATAATGTCACTATATTTAGAAGATAAATAGATAAGATATTTGTTTTTAATAGTGCTATCGTGTCACAGGACTTATCTCCATAAGAAAGGTTCATGTATCCAATAAACAGAGCATATGTAAGTGATATTTAAAATAACATGGCTTTAATATCTGGTAATTTAGTGGAATTGTGGATAGAGATTATGACTATGATTTAAAGGAAATTAAATATACCCAATGACACCATGATCCAGCTGGTCACTAAAGATACTTTTATAAATGAAAAATATTTTTACTTACAAAAATGTGGGATTTTAGACCATATCATCAATTGCTTCAAAGATATACTAATTAGTTCCCAGTTTCCCAAGGCCTAAAGTGTGGTTGAGTGCTCTAATATTGTAATTTTCAAATCTTTATAACTTGTTTAGATCTGATCATAAAAAAATAGGTTTTATTTATTGAAATAAAATTTTAATATTATGAATATTTCCTTAGTACCAAAGAACAGTGTAAAGTCTAAATTTCATAATTTTTTAAAGTATATGTCTTAACAGAATTTTTTTTTTATTTATATCATTTAAATCCTTTTGAATGTAATACTGAAGTATGAAACTTATGATGTAGCAGAGGAATTTTTATTGAATAATGTCTTTGAAATATTGTATAAATTAAGAAAATTATTCTGTTGGACTCATGCAATTACAATGACAGACAATTCTGTTTTCTATACTCATATATTTTTTTTTAAAAAAATATGCTTGGATTTTGCAAGAAATATATTTGTATTAATTGAACTTTTAATGTCTTTAGTTTAAAGTCTTAAACTAAAGACATTAGTTAATATCTTTAGTTTAACATTGGAAGCTGACAAATTAATAAATATGTATAATGAATTGAATATTGTCAGACTTCTGTTATATTGTATTTTATATGACTATCAAATTTTGAAGCTTAAAAATATTTTGATGGAAAACCAAGAGATCAAATTACATGAAGTATTTAATTGAAAGTAAAACAAGTATTAATTTTGTTGAACCAGTGATTATTTTCATAATAAAATTCCATTTTGAAATTGGATAAGTAAAAATTGTGTAACTTATCAAATAATAATAATTCTAATATAAAAAAGTAATAAAATATTTTAACATTTACTGTTTATTCCTCTTTACATCGATTTGAATCTTATATCACACAATGTTGCTTATTTGCTTTTGTTAATAAATTTTTTCATGTTTTGTGATTTTGTTTTGTATTTTAATTCATTAAAATCATATATTTCTTTTAGATTATTACAATGTCTTATATGTTGGAGCATTTACACAATGGCTGGCAAGTTGACAGAGCTATTTTATCCGAGGAAGATCGTCTTGTAGTTATTCGTTTTGGACATGATTGGGACCCTACTTGTATGAAAATGGATGAAACTTTATATAAAATTGCCCAAAGGATCAAAAATTTTGCTGTTATTTATTTGGTAGACACTACTGAAGTTCCAGACTTCAATAAAATGTATGAATTGTATGATCCATGCACTCTGATGTTTTTCTTCAGAAACAAACACATACAAATTGATTTAGGAACTGGTAACAATAACAAAATAAATTGGGCCATTGAAGACAAAAATGAAATGATTGACATTTTGGAAGTTCTCTACAGAGGTGCACGAAAAGGAAGAGGTCTTGTCATCTCGCCAAAAGATTACTCTACAAAATACAGATATTAATTAAAATTCTTTATACATAAATATCCATTTTCTCATTGTGTTTGCATATATATATTTCTGCAATCATTTATTTGTACAATTTTTTTGTGTGACTGTTAAATAAATAATGTAAGAATAATCTTGTATTGATCTTTATTACATTCATTTTTTATTATATTCTTTCATTTATATAGAAACTCATTTTGTTTTGTATTCTTTTTCCACTGTAGGTAGGAGCATCTTTAAGTAATTTAGACTTGTATTTTTTTTTTGAAATAAAGATAGAATGGATTAATTTATTATATTCTGGAATGTTCATTCTTGATAAGACTAGGCTTTAATTCATATAGCTGTAGAATAATATAAGAAAATACAATTTTTCTTTGATTTGAGCATTTGTTCAATTAAATACTGAGATAAAAGGCTTTTTATAATAGACCACAACCAATTCAATTTGAAGACATTTCAATTAAAGATATAATGTGTTAATGAGTATATCCTTAAAGCAGCAATATTAGGGGCTTCTTCTGACCACCCCACCACCACTGAACGTAGCAGTATCGACAGGATTTGTTATGGCCGACTGTGGGAATATTAGGGTCTGAAAGAAAAACTAGCATGATGTTTCAATAAATATTATCTTTTGTCAATGGGTAATTTTGAATATGCTTTTAATCAGAATAGATTATAAAACTGAAATATATATTTAGTAGATAATAAGAATAAAAAATAAATGACAAGATAATAAATTGCAAAATACTAAATTAAAAAAAAATCATCTACAAAAGGTGTTAAAAACAGATTAGCAAGATATGACATCAAACTAATTTCACTGTCAAATATTGGTGATATATCCCTAGAAAAGCAAGTTACTTTTCCCTATATTGCCATTTGATTAGCATTCTGATTATAGACTTCCAATTTTGCAATCTATAATTCCAAGTACATTCCTATGGAACTGCATATGTTGATTCCTAAAAGACATTCTTTATCCTATATGGAAAATAAAAACTGATATTTCTATCATAATTTGTAAAAAAGAACTTCAAATAAAAGACATTTTAATGCAATTTAATCATTTTATTTTTAGGCACATATATTGTCACAACCTGTTTAAAGTAGTTACATGTACTAATCACCAGGAAAAATGTGCATCAGAAGTTATTGTTTGATACAAATATAAAAAGCTAGAGCATGAACTGATGCATAAAAGGTTTTACAGAATATCAAACTTGCATGAAAAACAAATAATTCATTCTGTGTAATAAAATCAACAATTTTCATCAGTGAAGTTAATATTTGAAGTAAATAAAACATCTTAAATCCACAAATGTGCATCAAAGAATATTAGATTAACAATTCTTATTGATAAGTATAAGTACATAAATGAGTTTGTTCATCTAATGCAATTTTTTCCTGATATCAATGAATAAATTCCTTTATATCAAAATTTTTAATAAATATAATGATATCATTTGAGATTTATACTTCAACTTTATGTAATAATTAGAAATATTATGTATAAAAATATAGAATTCTGAAATGTATCAACATAACAATAAAATATATACATTTTCCAAATTTATCAATATATCCCATTTTAACACATTAATATCTTAAAATGATAAAAATTGTCTTTGTGCAATCAAATACACAAAAAATATTGGAAATGTAGTTCTTAAAATATGATAAATATATTTTTATACTAGGATATATTTTTATACTCAACAAATAATCTAGGGAATATATTTTTATACAAATAAAAAGAGATAAATTTGATATATTTACTCAAAAATATTTTTTTACTAAAATGCATGATATTTGAAGGAAATTTCAAAGAATATTGCTGTTATTGTGGTGTAGTCAAAAATTGTAATCGAATTTTTTTCATAGAATTAATCTGTGTTAACTTACTTAAACACGGATTACATTTATATAAAACTACAATCATTATTCATGTTTCTCTATAAGTGCTTGCCAATTGAGAGGCATAGAGATAAGTCTGAATAATCATGCAGCTATGAAATAAAGGTTCTAGTGAATGAATGATGTCCAAATATATACTGAAATTTTATTATTAAATAATAAAGTTTCTCCAAATATTTTCACTTCATATCATTTTGAATTAATACCAAATTACACTATTTCATTTGGCTTTTGAATTGTACTATTTGCAACAGTATAATTATGCTGTTGCAAATAGTACTGGAATATCATTAAATATATAACAAAATGCTTTTATATATGTTATACTGTAGATAATTACCATGCTAATTACATGTTTACAACTATGCATCAAAATAAAGACTATTAATTGGTAATATAGTCCCTCTCCCTTTTTCTTTCTGCAACTTGAACTATTACAGAATTAATATATCCTAATAAGAATAAATTTTCATTCTGGCATTAGGAAAATGTACAAATTAGAAATTTTTTGGCTTATTAAAATTAAATATAATGCACATTCAAGTTAACATTGTATATTATGTACTGCATATGGAACACCAGAAATATGCATGAAAAAAATACAAATGTTTACGCTTATACAGAACAATGATGCAAAACATATATCTTGCTGCAGATTTTCAAAATAAATATATTTTGCAATAAAACAAGTGCAGAAATTTTTATAATAAAACCTCAACAAATAATGTAGAAAAAAGCACCAAGATTACATATATCACCAGGATATAATGTGCTAAACTGTGTCAAATGTTAAAATATAAATACAGAGGAAACAAAACCCTTATAATTGCACTAAGTTTATGATTAAAATTTTATTTTGAATGACAAAAAATGTTTTGTTCAATTTTCATTCAAATATTTTTAAAAGTCTTTAAACTAATAAAAAGGTTAATGTCTTGAATCATAACTCAGAAATTATTTCAATATAACAACTAAACTTTCAAAATTATGGCATTAATCCTTTTTAAATAAAATCAAATAAGTGTGATATTTTTGTAAAGAAGGCATTTAACTATCATATGTGAAATCAACTTGAAATGATAAAGACAAATTAAGTGAAGATTATGGTACCCATCTAGAAAGACAGCACATTTTCAACTTTAACAGATTTTAAAATATTTCACATGTAATAAATTAAGCATGTAAGAAACTTTGAGATAAAATGTCAAAAATCCCTATCAGTTTTCTTTGCATCTTTAAAAAATGAAACAGTTTTTACAATAAGTATAAAAAATTTAATACTTCATGGTATGCAACTGTTAGAAATAAATAAAATCTATCACATTACAGGTATAAGCTCTAACAGACAAAATAAAATTTTAGATGACAACATTTTTTTCATTTTCATACCATCACAGAACTACTTAACAGTAAATACCAACAAATAGTTCAATTTTTAACAATCTACCAATATCATATTTTTCAACACTATTAAAGGAATGTGAAAACTAATAAATATGCAACAAATAAAACAACAATTATAACTACAAAAACACTTTTTATTTGAAACAATAAAAAAAAATGTTAAATGTAAGCTCCTATATTAAACCTCAATTTTAATATAAATATTTATGTGAAAATAGTAATGAGTTCAACATTGCTTCCATATAATCATTTCTCTATACCATTAGGCATTGAATAAGTTCTACAATTATTCAATGCTAAGTTCTATGACTATTGATCTTTCATTTTTTAATATGTAATAAATCCATGATATAAAAATTAAAATAATATATAATCATATATGATCAGGGTTTTTAGGAACTAGTCATAAAGAGTGGTTTCAAATTGGTTGGTTTTTGAAAGTTTAAGATGAAACGTTTAAGTTCAGCAATTAGTAATAATTTATCAAAATTAAATTCACTCATTAAGATGTAAAAACTAGTAACTATTAATATTTTGAACAAGTAAAATGTATTTCAATTTTTTTGAGAAATGATACGTCTTTATTATTAATTTTTTTTACCACTCTAGAAAGAGAACAGAAATTCAAGTATAAGCATAAAAAGTTATAGCATAAAAATTAAAAGCTATCAAAGTTTATCATCATAAATGAAATAGAAACTTATATTAGACAGAAAGTGTAATCAAAAATAAATTTTGGCATGATATATCCAGATTTTCAAATTAGATTGATACACACTGAAAATTATTCAAGGGTAACAAAATTAATGGAAAATTGAAGTTTTATCATATTTGACAATTATACATGTCATATCTGACATTCATTTTTAATGTTGCTGAAAAAGTTTAAAATTACATACAGTTTTTTCATTAAATGTGCTTATTAATGTGTGCAATTCATAAATTTTTAATTTTGTTACATTTATTCTTATTGAAGCTCAGAATTTTTCTAACTGAAAAAAAAAAAAAAAAACCATCATGTTTAATCATTTTGCATAGCATGAAAATTTCTGAAGATATAAAGACATGGACTCAGTTAAAATTTCTATCTTTGCAAATAATGATTTTCATTTTAAAGTATTTTTTTTATATACATTAAGAATATGAAAAAAGAACAAATTTATCAGAGGAAAAAATAAATACATATTTTTATTGGATGTTAGTATTTATAAGATATATACAACTTATTCAGAAAATTGTAATTTAAATAGGCTACCTTTAAAATTTTAGTAAAATTTGTGTAGTTAAATCTGCTTTTGTGTTTTTAAATAGAATTTGAGTTTGTCAAGAACTTATGAAGACCCAATACAGGTCCATAATATATCAAGCATGTTAAATGAAACAAACATTTAATCTCTTTCATTATATGTTTCCCTCAGTCCTAAAGATATTTTAATTACAGCTCAAATTTCTATTGACATTATATGAATAAATGCATGACTCATTGTATTATGTTTCCCATTAACTTCAGGTTAATCCCATGAAGTCTTTCCATATAATAAACAAAGTTTTAAATTTTAAATTAGGAAATTGCCAAAAGTTGAGGGAGGAAGGGCACAGGCAGCTTGATAAACATTTATAAAACTTGTCAATAAATAATTAAGCTTAAACAAACAACAACAGCAATAAAAAAATACAAAGTCCAAGAATTATAAAATTTTAGGATAGCATTTAAATATTCTTAAATTATTACAGAATATACTGACACAATCTGCTTAAAAATAACTGTACACAAGTGTGGATGCTATAAAACCATGATTCATTATAAATAAAAATGCACATATCCATAAAGTAATTAAAATTTTTAAAAGATAACAGACATATTAAGTTAGAAATGTGAAAAAAATGGATCATTTTATTCAAAAGAGATTTCGTAATTCACGGTAATAAATTGCTAAAATCCACCAACAAAGCTATCAAATGATTTTAAAAATCTTAATTTTATTGTATAAATCATTAAAAACCAGGGAAATCACTTTAACAACTACTTCACAGCACTTTAATAAACCAATATTTGGTAAATATTAAAATGAGGATAATATTCAAGAATTTCCTCCCAACTAAATTTAAATCATAACTCTTAAAACAAATTTTAGTCTTGGATTACAATTAAACAGATAAAAAGTAGTTATCAAGAGAAAATCTGTAAATTAAACATGATACTTCTGAAAATTATTAAAGCATTTTCCATTTCATATTGTTTCCTGTTATTTTAGGAAATAATAAGCTATTAAAAATGATAAGTAGATACATTTATTCCCATAAACAGTATTAAAGCATATTTGTGCTGAATACAACAGATAAAACATCCACAACATAAATTTCCAACAAAATAAGCATTAGAAAACCTCAAACAACAACACATTTATATAACAATAAATGCCCACTTGAATAAGCATGTATTTATTTTTTCCAACCAATTTATGAAATGTATAAAGCAAGAAAAACCACCTAACAACCTAAAGTAAATTTTAAAAAATGTATGCAAAATCATGAAATAACTTCAATTTCTGAAAAAGAAACTACCCCAAATGAATTTTTTTTAGACTGATGATGAAATAAGGGATCAAATAGTATCTAGAATTCAGAATTTATTTTTCATTCACCTCCATTTGGCACCATCTGTCTTTAAAAACATAATACAATGCAACATATATCTTGCTAATATCTGCATTTGTTATAATTGTAACCTCCCCTTCTCCTAATTACACTAATGTTTAAGACAATTTCTTTCAGTAAAATATCTTCCTTCAAACCTTAAAATAATTTACAAAAAAAAAAAAAAAGTCGGAGTAATAAATTTTTATCAATAACTCACTTTGGAATTTGATAAGAAAGAATTATAAAATTTTCCCCCTTTAATATTTTATGGAAACACCCAAATATATAAACAAATAGAATATTACGACAATCATAAAGTACTAACAATGAACTAAAAATCAAATAAAAACAGTTTTATATCTATCAAATAAAAATCACAATAAAAGGAAGCCAATTTAATCATTGGTAGATTTATATAAAATATAAATGAGTTTAGTTTTAAACACATGAGATTATTCTTACACAAAATACATTATTATTCCAACATTTATATTCTAATACTTGCAATCAGTATTTCCCTAAAAAGCACCGAGATTATAATTATGCATTTGTTTTGTTTCTCAGAAAACGATGAAAGTCTTATTTTGTCTCATAAATTTAATAACATTTAGAGAGATGTAGGAGTTTTCAATTGATTTCTTAATATATTTGACATGATTTTGACATACTATCATATTTGAAGATTTATTGATAATGATTTTGAAAATCATAACTGATAAATTAAGTACAAAATCCTCATATCTTTTCTCAGTAAATTAAATAAAGGCAAAATAATTTTAAGTATACAAAAAGAGACATTAAGTATAAAACATTGTTTATAAATATTACAGAAATTGTTTATTAAAAATCAAACAAAATAATACTAACAATCATAGGAAAAAACAATACATGAGATTCTAAAAAGAAAATAATAAGTAACATTTGCAATAAACAGAGTAAAATCTTCTATGCTACATAAATATTTATAATAAAGCATATGCAACTACTAATTTAACAGCATTATAAATAACAAGAAATGCTTTGTTATGGCACACTTAAGGCATTTCCCCAACACAATTTGAAAGGTTTTCCAATACACCTCCAGACACCGGTATATTTTACCAAATACTTTGCAACAATCTAAGACAAATCAAGATTCAATTTGAGATTTCAAAATAGTTTCGCCAAGACTCATACAGGATGCAAACCTTGCAGCTTCAGGATCTTTGTTGCATGTACATACAGCAGCAACCTTTGATTCTTTGATATAATAGGCAATAAATTGCAACTTTTCAAGATCACCTTTAATAATAACTTCATCAAAATTTGGTGCATACCCAGCATAACGGAAATTCTTACCACACATTGCACTCCAAAAGAATGGCACAGAATGGAAGACTGTATTTTTTCCCAGCATATTTAAGGCAGCTGTACGACCATGAGCAAGAGCCATCTGCCAATGAGAGATATTGGCTTTAACATTTTCATAGCTAGTGAGAGGAAATTCGATGATATCTCCACCTGCAAATATACCTTTAATGTTAGTTTCTAGCATCTCATTTACAATTACTTGGCCTTTAGCATTCATAGCAATGCCTGAATCTTTTAAAAACCCAGTAGCAGCTTTCACTCCAATACCAATAATGCATACCTCAACAGATATAATTTCACCAGAGGATAGTTCTATGGCATTTAAATTTCCCTCATTCCCATTGAACTTAACAATATTCTTGCCACTATGAAAAATAACACCTTTTTCTTCGAATATGGCCTTTATTCTAGCACCAATTTCTTTCCCAAAAACAGCGGCAAATGGCACATCACTACGCCCAATCACAGTTATTAAAGTTGCTTTGCCAATCAAATACGATGCAACTTCCATGCCAATAAAAGAAGTACCTACAATTACAATAGGTTTTCCTGTAGACTCTTTTGCAATCAAATTACCATCTTCAGGAGTACGAAGATAAAATATATTCTTTAAATCTGAACCAGGAGCATCATATTTCAATGGTTCTCCACCAGTGGCAATCATAAGTCTGTCATATTTAACTTTCAATTTACCATTGTTGCAAGCGATCCATCGTTCTTTTGTATCTATGGATGTCACATTGGTTTCCAGCATTAAAGAAATATCGGATGTTTTGTAGAATTCTTCATTTCTCAAATATAAAGCTGATGGCTTGCTGTCTAAAGCTTTACTTAGCTTGGGACGATCATACGGTGGATTTGATTCTTTTGAAATTAAAATTATTTTTCCGCTGAATCCTTCTTGTCTTAGACTTTCACAGCACATCAGACCGGCTGCTCCTCCTCCAATAACAATATATGTAGTCGGATTGGCATGGGAATATTTGGTCATTGGTTTTACTCGTTTATGGCTCTTCAGAGATGACAAAGGTGCTTTAACTTTGACATTTCCATCAGTGACTGTCACTTCATAGCAAGGTAAACTATCTAAACCCGGAAAATCTTCTATATCTCCTGTTTTACTGTCGAAGCAAGCTCCGTGCCAAGGGCATCTTATTTTTCCACCGATAAGAACTCCATTTTTAAGAGGAGCTCCATAATGAGTACATTTCGGTCCTAGTGCCGAATATGTTCCGTTTTCTTTGACCAACAATATTTTACCATCTTCACCCAAATCAAACTCTGCCATATTACCATCTTGAAACTCTTCATCCTTACAAACAACTTTTTCAACGAATTTCTCCGCCGTAGCTTTTGAGTTACCATCCCCGCCAATTCTGTATTCTTTTCTTTTAGATCCAAGAGCTCCCATTCTGCAAATAAAGAGTGTTGCCGTTTATTTTCACCGCTTTCTCCCTTATTCAAAGTTTGTAAACACAACCCGTATCAACAAGTGGGCGTGGCGATTTGCCCTGATAAACTCGATCGACAGTTGCAGCTAATAATGAAATTAATACGTTGCTTAAAATCAATTTCAAAAAGGAAAATTTATCATCAATTTGTATATCATCTCAATGAAAGATAACTTGTTTTGTATTTCATTTGATTAAAAGCTAAATAAAATTTTATATTGATTATTTAACATATTACAGCAGTTTTGGTAAATCATTCATAGCCTATCATAATAAGAATAAAGCATAAAATTTATATGGTGTCATTGTGGGTTTTCTAATATCTCTTCAAATATCTTTAAAAAAAATAATAATTGGCGAAAAGAAATTCTTTATTAGCATTTCAATTTACCGGATCAAGATAAAAATATACTTAAGTAAAAAAACTCATTTTAAAATAAATCAATATATGTTAAACCAATTTTTTTGGAATTTGACCATAATTATCAACTACCACAATTTCGCATTATTACAAATAAAAAAAAAGCACCTCCTAATAATTTGTACCAATTTTGAACCTCCTAATATGACAATTTTATTGTCATATTTATAATATAGCATAATAATTTTTTAAATACATGACTTATAACAATAATCTTAAAAAAAAAAGAAGTACGTTTACGGAAATCATATTTAACATATGATTACATATACCTCATAATATAAAAAATTTAAAATAATACCAATAAAAATGAAATGAAAATTGTGCTCCTTATAGTAAGAACTGTCTACCACAGGAATTTGCTTTCTATCGCACAATGTTCTAAAATAAGACGTGTTCCATCCCTTGTTCATTTTGTTATTTTTTGAATTTATAGAATACTGCTTGTTTATTGATTTTTTTTTCTTTCGTCTTGTCGATTGAAACAGAATTTCCCTAGATTAATTCCAGATTTTCCCCAAACTGAAATTCAAAATAAAGTTATAAAAATAAGTATAATTTTCATTTTCGTTTAGTTATTACCGTTATTTTCTATTTCTAATTTTCTCATGAATAAATTAGTTTAACGAATTAAATAGTTTAGCAAGAATTTTTAGGTTAATTACAACTATCCATTAAAGGGAATGCGTATTGGAATTTATCCTGTTGTAGACTATTTTTGAAGATAAATTCCAAATTTAAAGAAGATTTTTTAAAAAAAAGCTGTCAGGAAAGCGTCAGTCAGCATATTAAAAGTACCAGTTTAAATATTTCCTTTTTTGTAATTATTAGTTTTTTTTCTAAGTAGATGAAATCACGATTATACAAGGACTGATTCTTTTGTAAGTATCTTAGAAAAAGTGCAGTATTGGGGATGACGTACTTACTAACTTTATCCTACCTTGTTAATACGAAATACCAAACTGTTTCAGTATCTTTATGACATTGTCTAGAATTCAGGGTATTGATCAAAATTGTGGAGATATCATGCACATACTTTCTACAAATTTCTTGATGCAATACAGTAAACTAATAGTCTAATAAAAAATATTTGCTTACAATAAAGCACAAAAATATTTTTAACAGAATGAAAATCAATTAGTTTCTTCTTTAATTCTTAATAATATTCATATTGTTTGATTTTGCTATTCTTCTTCTTGATAAATTTACAGTTATATTAAATAATCATAATTTCCACATAAAATTATTTAGCTTCTTTACAATTTTATATACCCTTATATTGGAGCCCACTGGGAGCACGTTAGATATGGTAATGAAGTTTCCAATATGATAGTCGATTCTCTCTTCCCTAGTTGAATATTAAGATCAGATCTAAGGCAGGAGCAGACGGGGCAACCAAATCAAATAGAAAGTTTATTTTATGTTTCCTTCTTTAATGAACTTTTTTTTAACATTGCTCTTCAAAGACAACAACAACAACAAAAAACATAGAGAGGTTCCAAAGAAGTTTTTGCCCTTTGTTCCAATTTGACCAAGTCGGTTCCTGATTAAGGTGGGAAAATTGTCATTTCTATTGCTGTGATGGGATGTATCTCCTACCAAAAAGACTTAAATTTGCCAATGATGGTCAGTGGAACTCAAACGTAGTTTTTCCACAAACTACAGAACTACTGAGACGACTAAGTCCGAATAGTCCTTCTATTCTAACTCGGATACTTCGATATTGTATACTTAACAGAGCAAGTATAATTTTAATATGTTAGTAATAGATATCTAAGGCGAAAAATACATTTCTTACATAGATTTAATATCTGTGTAGTGCCGGAGTCCTGACATATCGGTAGCGCGTCTTCATCGAGATCCGGGTGCTCCGAGTTTGAGTCCTGGCTCGCATGGTTTACCTTCTTCTGTGTTCTATCTGTGAGGAGTGTGAATGTGCCCTCCTGTAAAAAGGAGTTATTCAAACGAATTTGATGCATGAAGTAGCTAAGTCGCATTCTTGGCGCTACTGAAACAAAACACACCACCACTAGACCCTTACTTATATGGTACTTCATTTCATAGGATTATATGGCACTTCAAAAGCTCTCTGATAGATAAATGTCAGCTGGCTTTTGAAGTGCTATGAATCACAACAACATATATGTATAGTTTGCAAAGCATATGAAAGATGAAACTGCAATACTACGAAAAGTAGATAAGTCGATATTTGTGCTTTCAATAGCGTTACATTATCTTGGGATTGATCTCCATTAGAAAGGATCATGCAGGCAATAAATAAAACTTAAGTAAGACAATTAAAATAACAGAGCTTTATGTCCAGACAATTTAGAGGAGTCGTGAACTTGAAATTATGTCTAAACGATTAATTTAAAATTAAAGGTAACCAATTTTCCTGGCAACCCATTGGTCACCTGATGCCATTAGTTTTCTGTGAAATTGAATTCAGAAATATTTTAATTTGAAATTTAATGAATTTTAAAAATGATAAATTTTGTAATGCTATTTAATTATAGGATTGGAAATATTTAAACTGCAGGCGTCCTGGTATATATGTAGCGCACCTTCTCCGTGGTCTGGTTTTCCAGTGTTCGAGTCCCGGCTCGGACATGGTTGTTCTTCTGTGCTCTAAATGTAAGGTGTGTGAATGTGCTCCCCTGTAAAAAGGGATTGCGCAAGCGAATGAGATGAGTGAGTAGCAAAAGTCGTACTCTTGACCCTAGCTGGCGCTACTACAAAACAAGAGACGCCGATTAGGAGTAAATCGCTGACTACCTCAGCGAGCTTGTCTATGGCATGTCTATAAAAAATAACAGTAATTTTTAAATTATAAAACTAAATTTCTCATTAGAATTATCAAATAACATAATATAAAACTTTTAAAAGGTAATTAGTTAGAAATTCTTTTAGAATTATGTCTTCGAATTAAAATATATATTTGATTTCTCTTTGTCAGCTTTATGTTACATATCTTAAAAACGAAACGAGTTATGAACTATTTTAAATCTCGAAAGAAATTTAATTTTTGGAACGTAGATCTGCATTGAATTTTGGCACTAATCTGTCAGTGTGCTTTTCTGTATTACAGTTGTAAAACAATGAAAGACAAATGAAATGTAATCTTTTATTAAAATGATTAATCTATGGATATTTTTACTTTCTAGTATGTGTAATATAGATAACCTTTGCCGGCTTTCTGGCACAGAGGTAGCGCGTCTTCCTCGTGTTCTAGGCGTACCGGGTTCGAGTCCCGGTTTGGGCATGGTTGCTCTTTCGTGTTATATCTGTGAAATGTGTGACTGCGCCCTCCCCCTTTGTAAAAAGAGGCTGTGAAAGTAAATGTGGTGAGTGTGTAGCTAAGTCGTACTCTTGGCCCTAGCTGGCGCTAATTCGAAAACAAGAGACACTCCTTTCAGCTTAAATCTGCTGCTGTAACAGCAGGGGGCTTGTCCATGGCAAGTGCCATAAGTAACCACAACGATAAAAGAGAACTTTTAATAATCGTCAAAAATTCAAACTCGAGATTTCGACGAATCTGAAAGTTTTAGATCTTCCTGCCTTTGAAAAATACATTTTTGAAATCAGATAGTTTGTCTGTGACAAAGATGACTAAAAAAAATTGGGCTAGACGAATGAAATTTGGTATACGGTGTTTGCACAAAATTTGCAATTTGGTTAAATAATTTGGTATGGTTAAATAACGGCAATTTAAATAATACTAATAACGGCATTTTAAAATTTGTTAAAAATGTCATGATAGACAAAATAAAAATGCCAAATTCACACGCCAAGAGCAAATATTTTGTGATTATTATAAGACCAAAGCGATACAAGAAGTGGCATGACAAGTTTATTAGAGAGCATGCGAGAAAATTTTGTTGAGTTTTGTACTTTAACGATATTCTTAAATATACGACAATGCTAAGTGCAAAACGCATCATCGTGTGATTATCGAGTTGAGAATATTCCATTTGATTAATTTCGCTATTGCTGTCATTTAGTTCTATCCATTTCGACCTGACTTATTATTAAGATGGATCCCGAAGAACAATTAACAAATATAATCTATAACGGAGAATTTCTAATTTAAGATTTTGAATAACAGAGCATTTTTTTAAATGCTGTTTTTTTTTTATCATGTCAGAACATGATGCTATTTTTGGGATGAGGTTTTTGGCATCAATAAAAATCCGTAGACGAAAGAAAATTTTTTTAATCCGTAGGCAAAATATTGCGATTTTACTATCTGCACGAGCATCTCAAAAATCAACTTTTAATAACGTGTTGTTATCACATTTACAAAAGCTCTAATTAAAAAAAAATTTAAGTTAATGACTACAGCAAATAAAAGCTATAAAAATGTCATTTTGAGCACGTGATTATATGAAATGAAATAAGTAAGAAATGTGATATTTTTTAAATTATAAATTCTAGACAAAGTTTTTTGGATCGTTTGCAATAGTAAAGTTTCTAACTCAATGAAACGATTAAAACGAATAAAAATATAATTTAACTTGCACGAGCGTGTTGTGCTTGGCTGTTGAAGAAATTATGTTTTGATATAATACATGGAAATATGCATAGCTGATTTCATTTTAATATTTTTATATATTTTTTGTTGTTGTTAAAAATCGCGATAGTTACATAAATAAATTACAATATTTTCCAAAATTGGTTATTGAATATCTAAATTTATTCTGATTAGATTTCTATTTTTTTCTTACAACTATATATCTTTATCTTTATTTATAATAAAGCACAATGTGTGTGTGTGTGTTGGCGATGTACAGGCCAGACCGTTCGACCTACAGCTACCAAATTTGGTATATGTATACCTTGGGTGTCGGGAATGTGCACCTCGGAGCCCTTTTTTGAATTTCTAATTAGAATTTTAATTAATTAAAAAATAAGCCAAATTGTAACGTTTTTTCACTATAACTTCCGAAAATATTACAGCACAAAATTGATTTTTGCATCAAGTTAAAGCGCAAAAAATTAGCTTTTCAATGATACTAATGTTTTGACCTATAAATTAAAACTCTATTTTTAATGAGTTTTTAAACATTTAATTTAATCGGGTTTTTTTCAACAATAAAATAAAAATAAAATTTTATCTTCGCGAAGATATAAAAAAAATCAGTTTTTAATAAAATGTTGCCATCATATTTTCAGAAGTTCTGATTAAAAAAAGTTGATTACGACCAAAAATAAAACTAAAATATAATTTATATCACGTGATTATATAAAATGGAATAAATAGGAAATGTGATATTTTTTTAAACAATAAATGCAAGAGAAAATTTTTCTTGATCGTTTGTAATATCAAAATTAATTCAATCAATGAATTAAAATAAATAAAAACACAAAATAAAAATATATTACAGAAGTGCGACAGTTAAAACTGAAAAAGAATTTTTAGAAAAGTATCAAACGATAATCTTCTGAGAGCGATATTAATTATTTAAAAGCAAGAAATCTTAAACGAACTTTTAAAATGACGTCATTTCAAAGAAACGAAGAACAAAAAGCAATGTGAAGAAGATATTTTGTGCAAATCAAAGAATTCACCTTCGTGATTATAATTTTTCTCCGCATTTTAATGAATCATGCGAAATAAAAACGCATCTTCTTTCAAACAAGCATACGTAATAATTAACAATGCAAAATTTGTAACAGCATATAAAACTATTTTTACCCGCATATTTCAGAGACATCAAAACTTTCTACTTAAACAATATTGTGTTCTCTCACGAGAAAAAACAAATCAAATATCATTCCAAATTAAACATATAAAAATGTCATTTTCGACACGTGTCTGTATAAAATGCAAAAAAATATGAAACATGATATTTTTGGAAAATAAATGGATGGAAACGTTTTCTATGATATTTTACTATACACATATTACTAATCCAATTAAACAGTTTTATTTAAGGCAAATATGGCTTAACATCTACAAGGTATCTTCTGTAATCGGAGCCCAACATCTAATTTCTTATTTTTTTGGGAAGAGATATAAATAATCTCTTAGCAATTGGTCCAAGTGAAATATATAATTACAGATTTAGGGAAAAAATGCTGATGAATTATATTTTTACATACATCATCTGCTCTGTGAATCATATTTAACAAAATATTCTTGAGACAATAAGTCCTTAAATAATAATAAATTCTTGAGACAAAAGTCCTTAATTAATTAAGTCCTTAAATAAAATCCAATCAACTAAATCAATCATCAAAGCTGATCGATCTATGAAAATTTCAATATAACTATTACGGTAAAAACTGGCGATTTTAGATCACTTTATCAAGATCTCAAAGAAGCCAATCAAGGTTACTCTAGAATAATTGGTCTATATTATGATAATGATGATTGTTCTAAACTTGCAATTTTCAGAACTGAATAAATCAGCCAGATTTGAAGATAGAAATGCTTATTTATTTATTTAGAAGTTGAAATATTAAGAATATTTTACAAATATGAATCTATAAGACCAAAGGAATTTAAACCATAATTTTTTGAAATATATTTATAAACCTAAACAAAATATTATTGAGAGCATTTATATACATCTAAAAATAAAATCAAAAACTGAAGGTTTCAATTAGCCTGTGAAATTTTTGCTGAATAATTCCTTGAGATCTTATAAATTATAAAATTTTTTTATAATGTATTAATTTCTGTATTGAAAATAAAACTTCAATGTCAGACTATTCTGCTTTCAGTTCTTAGTTTTATTTAAAGACATTTTAGATTGAGTAAAGAGGTCTTTATATTAATTGAAGTTTCATCATTTTCAATTTAATTTAAAAGTGAATTTTACGTGCACTGATAGAAAATCAGAGAGAGATGCGGACTTCAAAGATAGGACTGTTTAAGGCCTACATAATAGTATAAGTGAGTTATGTGACTATCGAAATTTGAAGCTTAAAAATATTTTGCTGAAAAATTTATTACGAGACAAGTTATATATAAAAATGATTTAACCCTTTAGTCGGCATTAATATTGGCGAACCGACTGGTCGCCAAAGGCGGCTAGTCAAACTATATGAGAGCAATGATAAGGTTGGTTTCGTATACTAACGTCCCATTTTAAAGCAATACTAAAGCTATTTTGAGACAGTTATTGTAATTTTGAACCCGGCCAGACGATGAGAACAATGAGAAGAAATTGTTGTAAGACAATTATTTAAAGCATGTTTATTAAACATCTGGTAACAGATGCATTAATTTAATTTCTATTCATAATCGTGCCTTAAATTTTTCGCTAGAAATTTTTCAAGCATATTTAGTAAAGCATACAAAGCTTAGGATCTTTATAAGAACAAGGTTTGTATTTCTTATCAGTCATTAAGATAATCAAGAAAATAACTTAAGCGAACTATTTTAACTAAAAATATGAAACACTGACATCTATTGATTGGTGAAACCATAGGAAAAGAAATATTTTGGAATCTATTTGATTGGAAACCTTATTTTTATATATGTATGTAATAATTATAATATCCTCGTTCTTAAAATAATTATTTTCTAGACTCCTGAATTGAAATTTTATACTGTAACTTTAATGAAACAATATAAAGTTGCTACATCAAATAAAAAGATATGTTCATTGTCTGGAATATATGTTTGTTCAGCCCTATTTAGGATGAATTTTCTTTCGAAACAATTGTTGATCGGATGCAAGTGCTTCAATGCTTATAAAATAATGTCATATAGTACAAATATTCAATTAGTCTACAAGCTCAATCTTTTGAATGTTCATTTATTCAATATCACAAAAAAAAGTTAGTGGGTCAGTGGTATAGAAACTAGAAAGAGGCTAAAATCTATAAAGATGCTTTAAGTACCACTTTTCGAATGCACTATGGGAACAAGAATACAGTGCATTTATATCATTTTTAAAAAAGAAGTATCAAAAGGAGAGGGCGAAAAAAATAAGGCCTTACCCCAAGCGTTATTTACCATAGCTACGCCGATGTATTGAATATACTTTGATAACTGTAGATCACAAAATAATTTTATTTGAAATAGATTGATAATTTGAGACTAACAACTAAAATAAATCTCATAATCTGAGTCAAAATAATAATTTAATTATCAGAAATATTTTTCAAGTAATTCACACATTTATTAATTAAAATATTATGGATGATCTTTTGTATGTTTACTTTTCAATTGAAAGATACAACTACTTATTTTTTAATCACTTTTTCCATTGAGAAGATGTTAAATTTGGTGATATGTCCAATCAATGATCCAAAAGGAGTACCTTATTTTCCCATTTCTGTTCTAGTTCAAGCAAAAACATGTAAACACATTTAATTAACAATAAAAACAAAAGTACTTCAAACATGTGCAAAAAATTCGATTCAGAAGTTAATATCGTTTGCGAAATTTATTGCCACTCACTCTCATAATCAGCTTGTCAGTTTCGAGTAAGTTTAAGCTGCCACCAGCTTCTCTTAAGACAAAAAAAAAAATCGTCTGCAAGTGAAAGTAAAATCTGCCCCGGCCTTGCCATCGGTTACCTAAGTCAGCGAAAGCGAGGTGTGGGTAAAAATCCCACAGGAAGAAACCTTTTAACTTGCTCACGAGACTCTCTAGTACAGTATTTCGGGAAACGGGAGGCTGGGTAGCGATAAGGTCTATTTTTACAACTCACGTATACACACTTAGCTTGAGATTCCGCATGCTTTACAGACGTGACATTGCGACGAGCTTGATGGCATAAAAATTCATTCACAACGAACACGATTTGGAAAAAAAAATATTTTGATTTGTTCGAAGAACAATTCTGTCTTCTTTCAGAATCATGATTCGAGCTGCAAAGGATTATCTATTCTTCTTTGTCATTGGATTATCTTTGGCAAGTAAGTACCCTGCAGTTAAAGTAAGCCATCTTATCTAATTATAATACTGTAAATATTAGATGGCTGCATTTTGTATGCAATGTCTACTCTATTTAAAAAAAACTTTTTAATTTTTTTTCTGTGAAAGATTATTACAGCAATGATCTTCATTTTAAAAATATAAAATTTTTTAAAAAAATGTTTGGTTTTATTAAAAAATAAATTAGTTTTATTAATAAAATATTGAGTGGCAATATTTAGATTATTAGTGTGTTCTTGAAATTATTAGTGTGTTCTACTAATATTTACGTAAAACTTATATGCTTGATTTCAAGTAAAGTTGTCAATTTATTGAGGAATTATAAGCAGAATTTTATTTTATGATTACAAGATTTCAATTAAGAACCAAACTACTATGCATCTCTTTACACATTACGGATTGCATTAACAATAAAGTTTTTAAATTGCACTTGAAAAATAACGGAATCTTTGTGTTACTAAAACAATTTCTTTTTACAATTTCCGATACCTTTTTTCTTCAAAAAAATTCTTATAAAATAGAATATTAGTTTTCAATTCACTTCGCTTTGTTTATTTAAGATTTTTAGACACCTAATATTGTTCTGTGGAGGGCATAGCAGAACATTTTATTCATGAGCAAAACAAATCTCCATCTTTGAGGCTGCATGTTTGAATTTGCTGTTTTGAAAATACCAAAAATGAATGATACGGTCAGATTATCTATCATCTGTAAATAAAACAATGTGAAACCTTTCATTAAAATTTTACTAATAAACAGATTCCACGAAAATTTTCCATTTTTCTTTAATAATGTTTCATATTCTTAATTTATTTTGCTTCATATGTTTATTCTTGGGGGCAGGCATTTTTTTTCAACTCGTAAATGGACTTTGACAAATATTTTTTGGAGCGAAACCGAAAGAAAGAAGAAGCTCTAAGAAATTTTAATTTAATTAAGAATGTCTTAAGAGGGAAGACATGCAAAACAAAGGAATCGCCAAACTCCCATTGTTTACCATATTTAATTAGTATTTAAATTTACAACATGCCACCATAAAATGCTTTTTAAAAATGCCCTTTTCAAAATGAGGGTTTTAATTTTACTGAATCCTCAAAAGTGTTTTAACGTTGCAAGAATAAGCAGTGACGAACTGTAACATCGGAACATGATATTACGTATTATTTTTAAGAATTTTCCTTTCTTAATGTGAATATAAAAATGTCTTCAATTATTAAGTCAAAAGAGTTTGAAGGATGCTCATATTGTATGAGTGATGGTAGCTCTGTATAATTGTAAATGACATTTTCTGTAGAACAAATTAAAAATCTTTTAAGTTTAATCATAAAGTTTCATATGTTTCCCTTTGATTCATTTCATAAATTGAAAATTTTATTTGATTTTTGAAAGGCATTTAGTGATTATCTTTCATTAGAATGTGAAGGATGAGTCTTTATGCAACTCGTAAATGCGTAATTAAACCATCAACTTGTCTAAATTTTCTGCTTTATGTAATGAGTTGTGAAGTTTTACTTTTTTCCTGTCGGTTTGCATATGCTTTTCACGATATCGTCCTTATCTGATTTTCATATTTTATAACAGTACAAATACCATTCAGAATCTTTACAATTTAAGAATAAAATTTTACTACTCTTTATTTTTAATCATAGGCTTAGAATTAAAATTAAATTTTCCTCGTATTGAAATAAACGTGTTTTCTTTTTATTTTTATTTTTACATGCTTGGATAGTTAATAAAAATACAATTAAAAAATGAAAAATAAATAAAAAAGTATATAAAAATTATTTTACAATTTTCCCCCCACCAGTAAAAGGTTTGGTTATTCTGATATTAGTCAGAATTTTTTCGAATCAAAGTCTTTAACATAAAGTCTAGATTGCTTCTTTTTTTCTTCTTTTTTTAAAGAGATTTTATTTGGTAAAGACAAAAAATACTTTGAAAACAATTAGACATATCATTTTTCTCAAATTTCACATATATTTCAAAAATATAATATATCTACCTCACTTTTTAATGTTTTCTTCAGATATTTTCTGCTCCGATAACTGATAAGAAGAATTTTTGAAATTTAAATATACAAGAATATCAGTTAGAATGAATAAGTATAGAAAAAAATAATATTTTTCCTAAATATTCTTATTAAAATATTTTTTCTACATGGAAATATTAAAAAATGACAAATCCTTTTGTGAGAATTTAAATATATTTTTTAAATGACTCAGTGAATCCCCAATAATTGTGTTTCTAAAGATTTCTTAAAATTTCATATTCATTAGACACCCTTTTTATGTATTGCGATAACACGGAGGACGTTTAATGTTGTGCTGGAATTATTCCGACATAGAAAATTTTGGCAGATAAATGAAAGGAGTAAACTTGAGAGGTTAAAGAAGCTTGTTTAAGATTCTTCTTGTAAACTTCCGGAACAGTGGAAAGAGGGTAAAAATAAAATAACTTCAAACTGCCAATCAAACTTTTCTTGGCAAAAGTTTAAAAGTTCAAGAGTTTCCATCCACTGGAAAAAAATTCTTGGCAAAAATTTCAGTTTTTTTCTGTATTTTTTAATGCACGAGAGAATAGAAGAACCTTGGATAAAAGAAGTGAAACTTAAGCCTAGATGAGACGAAAAGATAGCAACATGCACAAGCTTGGTATTAATTTTAAACCAATTTCTTATACTAAACGAACAATTTAATATGTAATAAATCCTTAGAAAAGTTGTACAAAATAAGGAAAGCATATAAATTTATTTATTTTTTTCAGCTAATTTCTTAAAAAAGCATAATATGCTTTAATTCTCACAGTTTGGTCAATTTTCATTAAAGAAACGAATATATAAATCGTTTGGAAAAAAACAACAGCATTGATTAGATAATATTAAAAAATATTAAATAATTGACCATAATTTGACACATAAAAATATTAAAGAAATAGTTTTTTGAAACTATTTACTCAAAAAATCGATTATTTAACAACAAATTGAAATAAATAAATAAAAATTAAATATAAATAAATGCAACATCTGACAAATATCTATTTTTTTCACACATATAACAATACAGAAAAGCCTTTGAATAAACACTTTCTAATTTCTTTTGAAAAATCTGACTTTATTTTAAAGATTTACTTTATTTATAAAAGCCTCGTGAAACTCGGCATATACGTATCTAACAAAATATTTAATGTAATTTGTGGAAAATGAATGAAAATAAAATAGCAGTTTTTTAATTTGACTAATAGAACATTAATGAGGATTTTGTGGAAATATCAATTAAATAGATTTCAACAATGAAAATATTGCCTCCAAACATCTTTTCTATTGCTTTTCCATTGGTTAATACACTGTACCGTTGATACTTATAAGGGCTGAAAAACAGTAACTCTCTTTCAATCAAAATTTAGTGAATTGGAATGTTGTAATATCTAAATATACCAATTTTGATTCGCGAACCATTTTCAACAGATTTATTGAATTTTTGACTACTGAATTTGAACCAAAATTATTTTTATTGATTTGATTATGTGTTATTTACAAATTTGGCTTGGCTAGTAATTAGATATTGTTTCCGTTTGAAGTGCTCTGAAATGTCCTTTCTTGACGATCATCTTAAGAATCTAGAATGAATTTTTGGCATACGAATAATTTAGGCTTTGACTCCCTAAGAAAACACGATACCTATACTTATGTCTATAATAATAATAAAAAATATGAATATATGTGTACTTCTCTCTGTGTGTATACGTTGGCACTCTACAGGTCAGACTGTTAACCTATAGCTACCAATTTTTGCCCATATATACCTTGGGGAATGTAAATGTACAACTTGAAGCAATTTTCATGAAATTTTAGTTTTTAATTAATAAAATATAAAGTGAAATTTCGACATGCTTCCAAGAGAGCTCCAAAAAAATATTATTGCTTGAAATTTATTTTTACACCATAATAAAATTTAAAATTCTTTTTCAATGGTATCAATTTAGTTATCATGAAAAATTTTTCTATGTTAGTACGATTTTTAAAAATATTTTTGTGTATAATTGTTAATAAAAGATTTCATTTGCTCAAAGGGATTCAAAACGTTTTCATTTCTTTATCAAACATTTTAATACGTAGTTTTCTTCTATAGTTGAGAGCTTAGCAAGAATGATTTTTATTAATATAAGATAATTTACATGCAATATAAGGAAATAAAGTTACAGTAGCATAAAAATTAGAAAATTAGAGAAACCGGAAAACTACGTTTATAACAGAACTCTGATATCATGGAACTGACTCCAAAAGGAACATTTAAGTTCACAATAAATAGAACAAATATGCAGCTATTTTTAAACTACGCATTTATAATATCTGTTACAATCCGAACAATTAATTTATAGATGAAATCATGAAAATTAAATTAGTTACAATAGATTACATTGAAATTAAAAGCATCAAAATTCGGCTGTGCCGACGTCCTGGTACAGAGGAAGTGCGTGATCTGGGTTCGAGTCCCGGTTCGGGCGTGGTTGTTCTATCTGTGATATGCTTAAATGTGTCACCCTATGAAAATGGACTGTGCAAGAGAATAGAATGCTTTTCTGAATGTGACGTCTTTATAAAATGTGGGGTCTACTTCTGTAAGCCCCGTGTGATACTTAGTGGGGCACAGATATGTTCTAAATATTCTAAATGTTCAAAAAAAATCCGCCTGAATCAGTTAGTCACTGCTGGCCGTTACTATTAAAAAAATCAGTATTAGTGGTCTCCCAAAACGTTCTCATATACTGTCTACTAGACTTGCAATACCAGAGAACGCCAGTTATGATAAGCTAATGCCTGACAATGCATTGACTTATAATAGTAACGAAATATTACATTTGGCATGAATTTAACATTTTTACAAGATATATCTAGTTATCCTTTGCAAGTTATTAGGCGGATTATCCCTAGAATGCTGTTCATAATATCTGAATATCGAATTTGTCTCTTAGGTGCATCTTACCAATCGTTTGAAATAAAAATTTTGACACAAAAGTGCTCTTGTATTCACAAAATTCCATACCAAATTTTATATATTTGCCCTTGCATTTCTAAATTAACACGTTTATATGTTTTTAAACGTCCCGACCGACAAACGGTCAATCTCGAAGTGAATTTAGCTGAAATTTTGGTAGATATGTACACTTTAGATGCTACATTTTTGTACTGAATCTTATCTATCTAGCTCTCTTTGTTTTGTAATTATCATATTAACTTCTATTTTAACAGCCGGGCAAACAAACGTCCTCTGAACAGATTTCACTCAGAAATCTGTAAATTTTGCAGACCACTTACCGAAATATATATTTAATGGTTATACCGATTTAAGACCATATACATACAGGAGTTCAATGTTAATAAATGAAAAGAACTCCAGAACACGATTGATTAACGGTTTTTTTCCAGATACTGGATTATACTTCTATAGGAGAAAAAGAGTATTATTGAGATTTATTATATTACAGAATATGTATAAAAAAACTGTATTTGTGAAAAGTGATAATCTATCAATCAAGTTTTGAATGCAATGTTACTGTAATGGTAAGTGACTTGTGAAGTCAAGTCTATGGCAGCCGACCCCGTTGGGGTAGTCTAATTGCATTTTAACCACTTAACTGTTATTTTTTTTTTTGGTATCTAATAAGATGACATCTTCTAATTTAGGAATATTTTCTTATTTTGTCCCAAATGGAAATCTATAGAATACAAGATTTATCTATGTATTCGAAGTAATTTTCGTATTGAATTATAATCATTATGAATGGTTTCTTTTTAGATTACAGCTATCAAAATTCAATTAATCAATGCACATATGGCATACGGGCAAAACTTAAGCGGTTAAGGCTGCATAAGAAATTATAAAGTGTTTGAACGCATTTCTTAAGCGAAAATTAATATAAAACTCTGTCTTCAAAAATATTTCATTGAAACTTTGCGCACAAGTATGGCAAATAAGCACACAACTTTTTATTTCTCGTAGACGTGATAGAGAGAAATATCAAGATATTGTCAATTTGAAAAGGTAATCAAAAATTTCAAATTCGAGATTTTTACGAATTTCTGGTTTTTCGATTGCGCTGAGTTCGCAAAATACAATTTTTGAAAATGTCCATCTGCCAGTGTTTGTGACGATGTTAACTTTAAAAAAAACCCCGCTTTGATCTAGATTTCTAGCAAATTTCGCCGATTTTTAGCAAATTTTGAGTAAAATCTATTTAGATCGTCTGTCCGGCTGCTCGAATATAAGTTAATTCAATAAATATGAATCGAAGGGCTATACACACAAATATAACTTTTATAATATAGATATCTATCAAATTTTGAACGAAATCCAATCAAGGGTTGACCGTCTGTCTATTTGTACTTTTAGAAACATCTAAACGCAATAAATAGAATGACTTAAAGAAATCAAATTGGGTATGTGATTTTCTGATTGAAAGTGTATTTTTGTATCAAATTTTTGCATAAACCGGCAAAGAAAATTATATCTAAAACTCAAATTTGATTTTCGGATAAAATCAACATTATACCAGGGATTAATCGCCAAGGATGATAGGATAGATTCGTTAACAATGCTAACTTCACGCGGACAGTTAAAAGTTCGTAACTATAGTACGCCAATGCCATGCAATACGTTCACTGGTTTAAATCCTTTGTTAGAGGATATGCAGGAAAGTTTTGAAGAGACCACTCTCACTGTTTTTGTTTTACTGATTAATATCGTATATTTCACTTTGCTGTTTTTATTCCTCACTTATTTCAATTTTTGGGGGATGAAGAAAATATTTTTATTCTTAGTAAGGTGGTATATTTTTATAATCAAAATAGGGTCACGTTTGGGGAATGTTTAATACTTGCTTTAAATTCTCCTGAAATTTGCATTTCCGTGATTTGGCATTAGAATCGTTATTCGAGTATTCTGTCTTGTCTAAAGGAAATAATATAGTTATATTAATATTCCATGTTGCAGTACGAGGTTAGTTGGAAACAAATTTCGATATTTTGAACCCTTGTCAGATCATAGAAAATAGCATTCGAGTTAATACATAATTTCTAGGACTAGATCCGTTTCATCGTTGACTAGTAGCGTTTATTAGATAACTACGTTCAGCGGACAAGTTATACTGCTCAAGAGGTAGTTGCACTTCCTTACAAGAAGAAAAAGTGATAGTGAGGGGAAGTACACTAAGCCATTATTATTATTTATTTTGAAGAAGTTACAAGAATGAGCACTCGTTATATGGAAGAATTGACAAATTATATAATTTCCGAATTACAGTACCGAAAGGCTAATATGACGTCATGTAGATGTAAGATGACATTTCCCCATGTAGGAAGTCTTCCGTCAAACGTTTATTGAAACAGCAGTTAGGTGATCGAAATCTCCCGTCATTTCCCATTTCCGAGCTGCCAAGGTACCCCGATTTCACTTCAGTGGATTTCGGACTTTGGAGATACTTGATATCCAAAGTGCATGTATTTAAACATATATTGCATCTGAAAGATGCTATTAAACGTCAGGCCTAACATATTATACATAGTATTGAAACATTTAATATGCCACTATTTGATGCAATGTTATCTTCCATCACAATATCGTTTAGTTTGGTCTGGTTTTAGTTATATTAACGTCCCGTTTTAAAGCAACACTAGGGTAATTTTGGGACGGAGCTCGTAACTTTGAACCGAGGTCAGATGACGAGGACGACACCCGAGCTGACACCTCATATCTACACCACACCAGCGGGAGGACGTTTGACCATGACAGATTTAACGTTCAAGTGACCCACTTACGCAACAGTACTTCGGTGGAATTGCCTCCCAAACCTGAAATCCTATGATTCACAAGCCTAGATCTTACCACCAGGCCACCGCCGCCCCCCCCCCCCCAATCAAAGTTTTATCGTGAATGAAGGAGGTATCGAGGAAAGTCTGTGGAACGCTACAAAATATCTTGATTTTTGTTGTTTTATTGTCGTTGTTTTTTTTATTATTTTTTTTCTTTTTGTGTGTTTTCACATAATAGGTCTCTATGCGATGCGATGCTATCTACCATCCATTGTAATTAAAGTAAAATCGTAGGTGAAGGTTGTATGGTGGAAAATTTGTAGAATGATATAAAATATCTTTCTTTCTGTTGCTTCTCTGTCCTGTAATGTTGTTGTTTCTTATGGCACTTTACAAGCCCGCTGGCAGTTATTTTGTTAACGATTTCAGCCAAATGAGCGTCTTTTCTTTTTTCAGTTGCGTCACTTAAGGCCAAGAGTATGACTTAGCTACCCTTTTTACTGGGAAAACTTCATGTATTTCATTCAATTATCAACAGATCGTAATTTAAACCTGAATCAGATGGAAAATCACCTCTGAACCAATACCCCTAGTGGTATGACTCTCGACAGGGAGGACTTTATGAGCACGACAGATTTATATGTGCGTCTGTCACCAAACACACGGAGAGTCTCTAGCCGGTGGTGTTTGAACTCGCACCCTAAGAAATACGAGTCCAACACTTAACCAACCAAGCTATTCTGCCCTTTTGTTTCTAACTGGTAGTTTTTTTTTCCTTTTAGTCTATCTAGCGCCTGTACTGTTTCTTATTTTTAGCTATTGAAATAACATTCCAACAGAAAAAAAAATGTTGTCATTTAAAGTTTTCGAAACCTTTTCACTGTAATCGTAACTGATAGAGAGATTTTTTATTTGATTTCTGGTCGTATACAGGGTGTCTCCAAAACCTTGATCTTGGCCTTTATTCGTTAAATATCGATCATAGAAATGTAAATTTCAAAGTTGCTTAAAAACGGTGCAAAATGTTATGAAATCAATTAAAAATTTCAAAAAAAAACTTTAAAAAATGCAAAATTTAAACTTTTATATGGACTCTGTACAAAAAAAAAAAATTCCCAGTGAGTAAAATGGGCCCCACCCTCTAATAAGGTCATGTGCAAAATTTCAGAATTTTATGCATAAATACTGACTTAAACCACTTTTCAATGTTTGGATATGAGTTCGAAAAGAAGAAAAATCATGTCGAATGTTCATGTTTTAGGGATCACACATAAATGAACAGAGAAAGTAATGATTGAATTAATCAATAACAATTCTGCTATTTATGGGTTAAAAGGTATTAAAAATTTGTAGAAATAATAACTTATAGGAACGATTGCATAACTTGTTCAAAATGTTTTCCATCTATGCCAATACAGAGCTTCATTCGTCTGATGACACTTCTGTACACTCTATCAGGTTCCTTGTTCGGTGATGTCACAACTCTCTAAAACAAGTTGTTGCAATTTTATTTTATTTAAGGGAAGTGACAAATAAATGGCTCTACGTAAACGATCCTAAAAAAATCCATGGGCTTTAAATCAGGTGATATGTGGGGAAATTTGACTGAACCATGCACTTATCTAGAAACTCGTTATTTAAATACTGTATCACTACTGTAGTATGGTGAGCTAGAGATTCATCATGTTGAAACCTTACATGCGGAAGTATTGTTAGAAGAAGTTCCTCCCTAAAATCAGGAATGACCCCATTCAGAATCTCATTAATATATTTGTCTCCCGTCAACGTACTATCATACTGGATGGGTTTAAGCAAGCGGTTTTTGAAAATACCACACCACGCATTCACAGAGAATTGCCTTCAATGAGGCTAGCACGTACCACTAAGGGATTTGCGTCTGACCCAAAGTGCTTATTTTTATTACTTATGCATCCATCTTGTTTAAAACAACATTCGTCGGCCCAAATTATATTTTTCAAGAAAGAGGGATTAGCATCTTCCTGATTTAGGACTCAATTGCGAAAATCTGGAAGACTTTGATACTTTGTTCACTTCTGTTCTTGAACACAATGAATGCAAAAATTAGCCCATGATAGGTTCATGTCTGAAGCATTGATACGAACACTACTAAGGGGATGACTGCAAAAGTAAGCCAAAATATTGCTTTAAATTTTGTGTAAATTAGATTTAAATATTGTAAGTATTTCTGAATTGCTGTGTAAACATTGTAAATATTTGTAAATAGTTTAATTGTATGAAATTAATTGTATCATGATCACATGTCTAAGACCATTCTATGGGAATTGATAACAGAAGATCGCTATATTTTACCAATTTGGGGGTATAGATGCATTGGGGACTTAATGAGGTCGCTAATAGTTTTTACTACACCCTAAAATGTGTAGCAGAAGCTGAGAAATAACGATTTGCTCTTGAAGAAATTTCTGGAATTGAGTGGAATGAGCGAGCGCTTTCGACAGCTTCTCCGTCCACTTCAGTAGGATTCTATTTAAGACTCGCCTTAAAGGCGGGTAGTTAATTGAGTTCGGATAAAAAGCTACGTGATTAGCTGAGCTTGTGAGATGATCTTTTCTCTCTCTGCCGTGTGGATCTATAGATTCGCTGTTATTTGAAATTAGCGAATCAAGTAGAGTTAATTTGCTGTGAATTTTTGTAGCTTGAGTTGCGAATATTTAATACGCGTTTTCATAGACAAAAAAGTCTACATCTTCTTATTGCTCTTAAGTGAGAATTAATATTATTTGTAACAATATCCATTTCTTCATCAGTTGAGTGAAGTATGGACGTGCCTGGTCCACTTACAAGATATACACTTTCTCTCTCACACATTCGTTGCACTAATCGGGAAATAAATCTTCCAGAAGGATGTCGGAAATTGAGTTATTTACGCTGAAATTCCCGTGCAATTTTGCTAGCATTACGATTGCATAAACTGTAAAGCATTAGAATTTCAAAAAAAATTGTCTTTGCTGTATTGTGACATACTGTTTGTACAGGCTAACTGCGCTCACAAAGTGTAGCAGAAGTGTGAAATATTTATGTGCGCATAATTCTTGCATAAGCTATGCTATTGATCAATGAAAGAGCACAAATAACATAAAATAATAACATATTTGTTGAGATTAAGGTACGCAGCAATCAGAGGTATATATTTGTATATGTAAAAATTTGTAAATTTTCTTACTAGTTCATTGACTGTGCTATTTTTAAGTTACATTCTGTAATTCATTAAATAACATTTTAAAGTATTTTTCAGTAAACATGGATTTTAAAATGAGTATTTAACACTAAAGATATAAAGCCTAATTTATTTCTTTATGACGCCTTCATGCGTTTCGTCATCTACACTGAAGCTGTAAACATTTGCATTTTAATTTGTGATTGACCCTTAACCATTTTTGTTTTAACGTATCTTGGAGAGATTTCACTATAAAATTCCGAAAATTTGTGCACAACCTTATTAGAAGATAGTGTCCATTTTACTCACAAGGAAGTTTTGTAAGTCTAAAAAATTAAAAATTTGTATTTTTTAAAGTTCAATCTCCTGAAAATTTCAATCGATTTCATAGCATTTTCACCTTTTTTTATGCAACTTTGTAGTTTACACTATATGTCTATAATAAATATTTAAGGACAAAAAGCCGCGGTCAAGGGTTTTGAGACTCCATGTATATTTAAAAAAAATATTTCGTAGGAACACTGTGATAGTTGAGGGTTTATACGTCAAAATAGTTTTTTTATTCTATATTTAGTTCATACTGTACAATTAAACGATTTTTCTGAAATTAGAAATAACCAATTTTCCTGGTGAACCAGTTGGTCTCCCGAGACGATTAGTTAAAAATAAATATAAGGTATGATTGCAAATTGAATTTGACTTACAATTGAATTTAACGCCTAATATATCAATGATTATAATAAAATGGGCTCAGTCGTTGCATTAATTTTCTGCAATAACGAATCTTAATAGCAACTTTAATGTATTGAAGCAAAGGTATCATTTGCTTCAGTATATAAATAAATTTGTATTTTATTATGATGTAAAAGTTTAATTTACTAAAAAATTAAATATCAAAAATTTAAAAGTTCATTCTGAATCAGAAGTATCCCATTAATATGTTGTTTTTTATTTGGAAAATATTATGATGATGATACATATATTTTTGATTCTTAAATGTGAAGAACAAAATTTTGGAAGATTGATGGCCGTCTAAGATAAACTTATATTCTTAAACGAATAAATAAAAATTGGAGTAATTCAAAAAACGTTAATAAAACAGAATTAAAAAAAGCCTTTAGAGCAAGGTAAAAGCTTAAAAAGTTATGATCGTAGAGAAAAAAAGTAGTTTTAGTTTTCGAAATAATTCGAATTTTTCTTTTAAATTCATGAAATTCAAGAAACATGAACTGTCTTTGAAATAAATGGCACTTAAAAGTGGAATGTGAACCATTTTCATTCGATAACTACTTCGAAAATTCTGATGAAAATTTATAAAACGCCTGGGCATCCATCACAATAACTAATTAATTGAATTAATTAACAGAAAAATATTTTGAGAAATGTAATGTTACTTATATTTTGAATTCGTTAAAAATAGATGTATTTTTCTTTAACAGAGAGGAAAAATATTTTAATTATTAGAATGATAATTTTTAGAAATAAGTATTTTTATTCTAAATCCGTTCTATTCTAATCCATTCTCTTCTAAATCCATTCTATTCTAACAATATTACTATTTTTTAATTTTTTTCTAATTTTAATAATATTTATACTTTTTAATTTTATTCTAATAATTAATTATTAAAATAAAAATTTTACTTAAAATGTTTAAAAAATATTTAAAACAAAAAAAATAATTTACTTTATATTAAAAAAATAAAAATTAAAATTAAAATATAGTTTACTTAACTTCTCACAAGATAAATCTAATAATTTGCATTTATAAAGAGATGAATAAATAATAACTCAATATTTTTAAAAATTAAAATACTACTTAGATTATTTACAGTATAGTATCATTATACTTATTCCTCTCAATTAGTCTGATGCCATTAGAAAAATAAAGTACCGTAAAAATGAAATTTAATAACTCATTTTTTCTCCTTTGGCAATCATTTAAAATACTAAGACTAATTTGACAAATTTAAAATGAAAGCTTTAACATTAAGATCTTCTTTTGAGATATAATCATCTCAGAAGGTATGTTTAAAAAGGACCAATTATTATACGGATGATATAAAAATAAGATATTATCAGCGCAAAAGAAAAGAAGTTTTGTTTGAAGAATTGTTTTTTCCCTCATTAGCTGATTCTTTGTATAAGCGGTTATCAATATCAAGTATCTACTAATAGCAGGAACTGTAACAAGAGCACTTTCTGACGAGAGGCTTTCGAAAAAGTTTATTTACTTTTTAAAGATAATTTTTAGAAACCTTTTAGAACTATGTATTGGAATGTAAGTTGATATTTGTAAAGAGCTTTGTTCCCATCGAAGTTTATTTCAGATAAAATAACTTCTGTAAAATGTAAGAAAAAAATAATTTCATAGATGTATTCAAGATGGCTGGAACTTTTGGGAAATTTCTGTTGACATCGAAATATAACCAGTTTCTTTTCAGGCTGTTTGACTCTGAATGGGTCGTTTTAATTCCGTTAAATTTACATAATCCAAAACAGACATCTGCTCGAAAAAACAGAAATAAAAAAAGAATTTATAAATTTTAATATTTTATTTCACAAATGAATTTCATTTTTATTTATTAATTTTTGTGTGAAAAATATAATTAAAATCGAATGAAAAATAATTAATGATGAAATAAAAATATAATTACAAATAAGACAAATTAAAATATAATAAAAATATAAATTAGAAAATGACTTTATCAACGTAAACAGTTTTAATTTGCGCAAGAGTTTCCTTTTAGTTTAGTAATTTTTGCATGATTTCTTATTTTAGGCTTTAAAAAAAGGTTTAAAAAAGTTGAAATCCTTGTAACACAATAAAGGTTACAATTGGCACATATCAAATCATTCGCTGTCAGTTATTTGTTGTAAACATCCTATGCAAAAGTGTAATAAGATATTTAACATTGCTATTCCTGCCAATGGTCATTAAACTTTTGACTTAATATGTGGGCCCGCATATGCGTGCAACAATAAATTTGTATGCTTTATGGATCCATACGTGCGAAGGTTTTGACTCTTTGCTGTTGTCTTATGTGTATGCTCGAAAATTATTTTAATTATATATGAGCAAGACAGGCAAAAACTTCTTAGATCGTCACTTAAAAGTAAGAAAAAAATATATAAAATCGTTTATTTGGTCATTTTGGTTGGTTATTTAGTTTAATTTATCCTACCATTTTGTCTGATCAATAGATATTGCCCTTGTAAAATTTTAAATGCAGCAGGCAACTTAAGAAGAAGAAAAAATGTTTAACCTGCTGAAAACAAAAGGAGGGACTTTTCAAATGAGTGTACTAAATGCGATGACGGATTTTTTTTTATTAATATTTGTTATGAGATTTATCCTACGCATTGGAACTATTAATATTCTTACTTCTCGGTTTTTTTAAAAAAAAGTTTTTATTTACATGTAGAATGTTTACTTTAATTATTTATTTGACCAATTTTTCAATTTTTTAAATATTTAAGTTTATATATTATAATTATCAAATTATGACGATTTGAAACTTTACTATTGGCCAATAAGCAATATATAATGAAAACAAAATATGTTTGTGTTGGGAATTTTTATGATTTAACTCAAATCAAACCTCTGGTCAGAAAAACAAATTTGTGAGTTATGAGCGTATGCGTTTACGTTCATTCGGTTGAGCGTGTGTGTGTGTGCCCATATGCATTGAATCAAAAATTAAACGAATTTGATGAATGATTAGGTATGGAGAAATTATTGATGAATTTAAATAACTTAATTTTGTGGAATTTTAGATGTTGAGAACGACTTAATTTTGATGTATTTTATTCGGTAATTAGAATTTTGAGAGAAATCCAAAATTAATTTAATTTTTGAGAGGAACCCATAATAAATGTTTTTAAGATCAAGAAAACTATGAGTGAAGTTTTAAAGCTATAAATATTAAAAAAGAATAAATTTAATTAAAACCAATGAAACCCCACAATATGACATTTGAAAAAAAAAGATATATCAGAGTTCTGTACTACAAAGTTTGTCAATTTTTTAAAACATTTGAAACAGTCAAGAAATTTATATTTGAATTTAAATGAACCGATTATTCAAACGTAAATGTATGTTTTCTAATTTTGGGATAAACATATTGTCAAACAAATAAAAATTCTGTTTACAGTATTACTTCAGAACCCCATCCTTCAAAAATATTTAATAAATTATCTGGATATTTGTATTTTAATGGCACTATGGCATCACCGGAATTTATTCAATTAGAAAGTTCATTTACATAATGTACTGAGCAAGTATTAGACTTTAAAATAATACAATCTTAAGTATCTAACATAATTTGATGCTCTAAGAAAAAATATTTTAGTTCTGGAATTATGAATAAGGCGTTTAAATGAATGATTTTAAGGCGTCTGGTAAAATGATAAAAAGAAAAAAAAATCGATGTGAATAAGTAAATGCTTTAATTTCAGAGTAAAATTAAATCTAATAATTAATTTCCATTCATAAAATTCAGCAAAACCTTTTGATACATATGGCCACATTTGTATTAATTCTTCATTTTTTGTTACCCACTGGCTGGAATAAAAAATATTATGCATTTATAAATAATGTTGAATTTTTCGGTTCACTTGGGAACTGAAACTTTAGTTCCAAAGTGTACTTTTCCCTTAGCTTAAAAAACTATTCAATTGTTTTATTTTTCAGTGTTCATTTAGGCAGAACTAAAAGTTTCGCAAAGACAAACAAAACAACTCAACCCTATCGGATGAAAGTTTCAAGCAATATCATAAAAAATATAATTCTTTTTTATTCTTTTGCTTACACAATATATTTTTTCCCTCCTATTTCTCTGAAATTTCTTCTATAGCAAATACATATGTATATTAATTCTTTGCACTCAGAAATCTCCTCTGAAGCAAGACGATTCATCATTTTGACGTTTTATTTATTTGTATTTTAACTTTGATCCTTAAGAATACTTTTAGAGTAGCAATAAGTCGTAAATCAAGTTTTCGTTGAAATTCAACTGGGTAAATTTATGCTTATTTTTCGAAACAATAAGTAAGTTCTTTTATTAGGTGAATAATTATACATGGAATTAATTTTCTGAGTTCAATGGGTTAAAACATTCCATTTTTAGATCTAAACAAAGCTCTTTCATACAATCTATTCTAATAATAAAGGAGAATATGTGTTGATTTAGGCGATCACATATTCTCTACAACCTTTCGTTCGATAGAGATCAACCAAACTTGGTTCCTGTATAAACGTATATACTTTAGAGGCTAAAATTAAACTTTTAAGAACAATTTATCATTATTTTTTTGAAATTTTTAGTGATTAAAAATTGAACGACGCTTTGCATTTTTTAATGATAATTTACGAAAATATTATAGAACAAAAGTAATTCCGACATCATTTTAAAATTCAAATACATTATCTTTTCTATAATATCAAATCTAATGTTTCAAAACTCTTTGCTGTATATAATAAAATTTAAAAAATATTTTAAAGCAAATATTACTTTAAAATATTTTTAAGTAATATTTGCTTAAAAATATTTTAAAGTAATATTTGCTTAAAAATATTTTATATTTTTGTTTTAAAATAAACCCAAATCATTTTTATTATTTCTCTTATTGTTTTATCTCTGTTTTTTTATTGTTGCTGCTTAAGATTTGGTAATTTTTGTTTATATTTTTTGACATTGAAAATATTTCTGCTTAAAGCATGCTTTTAGTAAAAATTTTGAATGTTGGGGGCAATTGCAGCTAATATTTAAAATCAGAAGCAAGCAATGATGAATTTTTAAAAATTAGTACATTTTTAAACTATTTTTACATTATCGTTATTTGTAGCGGGACGTTTTGTTTTCTTATAATATATTAAATTTTTTTAAATTGAAATAGAGATGTTTTTATTGGACTATATTCTGATATTTTCAAGAAATATGCTCTGTGGAGAATATAATAATTCAATGCGGAATGATTTTTCTTTTCTATTTTTCTATTTTTCATGAATATACTACGATTTAGCACCTTCAAGGTTAGTCCTTTACCACTGAAAGTTAAACTTCAAATTTTTGAGTAAAATGAGGGAAAGTTGGAGAGGTGTATAGCGCAATGAATTTAACTATATTATGTTTGTAAAAAAGCATGGTTTATGTAACTATAAAAATTTTGAATTTTGAAATACTGAGCTGAGATAGTTAATACGACTGAATTACGTGTAAAAGATTGGATTGAAATTTTACTTTACCTATAATATCAGAGAAACAGATAATCGCAACAGGCGGTTAAAAATAAATTAAAGAAGATTTTAACTTTTTCTCGAAATATAATTGTAAATTTAATATTTATGCATAGTTTAAAAGGAATCTCCTGAAAGCATCTGTATGCTTGAAACATAAAAACTCTAGAAATAGTTAAAGGATGTTGGAGATATTTATACCATTTTGTAGAGCATTTATTAGGAAAAGTTTTAATACATTAAAGTCGTATCAAAATAAAAACCTTTTTCACAGTCTAAATATTTCTGAATTTGTTTTATAAAAATGGTTTTGTAGCTATTTTTGATAATCTATAAACTATTTTTATGTTTGTTTGACGCTGCGTAACATGCCCTTGTCATATCGGGTGGAGGCTTGAAATTAGTTTAAAGCTAATTTTTTTTCTTGAATTCAATATCATGCGGGTACAGCTAGTTTATAATAAATAAAAAAATAATTTTACCATAAAATTTTTTAATAAAATAATTAATAATTTTATTATTTAACAATTTAAGATGAGCTACCCATAAGCCAGGACACCTGGGAGGCGATATTTCTTTTTCAAAGCACTGCGGCGCTTATCACTCACTCTTTACTAGCTTTATCACTCATTCTTTAATAAACTCAAAATGACCATTGAGACCCGTACAAAGCACATGGATAAAATTGAATGACGGGATTATCTGGACAGTAACACTGAGAGGAACTGTGGTTGAATGCTATCGTCGGCGACAATCGCCGGCAACGGGAAAGAACATCCTGCCATCGATGGGAGGCAAGCAACCGACATTTTTTTCTGTACCTACCAGGGTAGCGAGAACAAACAATTATGCCGGAAGCTTCTCATTCTCAATTCTAGGCATCCCCCATTTCCAGCCTACTATTAAATAAAAGTGATATTCCCACGCACAAAATTATCAACTTTGAACCAAACCATGAATGCTACGAGTACTTATATTTTAATTTTTAGAGTCACATACATGAGATTTCTGGATTTCATAGCGTTGTTAAGGAAACTGAATATGAATTTTGGACGCCTTTTTGTCAAACGATTTAAACTAAATTCAGAATCGTGATCATGCTGACGTTTATATGTCTTTTAAAGTGCACCTCTTTTATAGTTTTATCATCAATAGCAGATAGGGAGAAAAGTGTTCAAATCTACTATTCACATGTAGTTAAACAATCATCGTTATTATGCTTTTGAAGAAGATTTCATCTGCAGATGATAATGTGTTAAGATTTCGAGACCTATTTTTAAGAAAGTAGTACACATGGATACATGAAGCCCACTAGCTACAGATTCATTCTGTATAAGATTCAATTTTCTTTTGAAATTGGCTTAAAATTGAGATGTCACACAAAGCATATTGACAGTATACGTCATCATACATCAGTGTATTTGAACGCTGTATAAAATATTTATTGTTGCTTAAAATAAGTCTTTTTAAGACCCTTAATTTGATTTCAGGTTGTTCGTCCTACGATCATAGCGTACGGTACAAAGGAAAGAACGAGGTATGGGAAGGAGACCGCTTCGAAGTGTCATGCGTCGTACCATTCAGTGATCGAGAAGGTTGGACCATCAACAGTTCCATCGCCATCACGGACGACAACGACTTCGGCTACACCCTGTCCGAGAGAGAGATGGACACCTTCAGACAGGAGCTGACTCTCCGTGTGCGGTCCGCCCAACTGTTTCACGAGGGAGAGTATAGGTGCAATAGGGATAGCAGAGACTTCCACTACGTCAAAATCATTCCAGCTTCAGCAGATGGTAAGTAGGGGACTTTTGAAGTGAAGGTTCTGTATCAGAATATCTGCCATACAAATCAAATTAAACTATTAATTAAGTGGAGATGACTCTTGTAGAGATTTTCAAGTGATGAATATGAAACCAAAGTGAATGGTCCCTCAAAAGCTTTCTCACATATTCTGTAATAAAGTATTATTCTAGAAACACCTTGCATGGGACTGGGGTACACTAGTTAAAAATATTAGCATTTGGCTGGAATTGAGCTTTTTTACTATCTTTTACCTGATATTACTATTATTTATTAGTATTTTAATACATTTTTTTGTTATTTTTAAATAAATAAGTAACCCAAAACTGAATATACAGGGTGTATGTACCAAAAGGTCGTTTACAAACTTAACATGCTGGTCTGTCGTATCATGATGAACACGATTTACAGAAGAACTTGTGTCCGAAAATTCAAACTGTGACCTCAAGAGGGCGATAATTGCACGAAAACGGGAGAGTGGGAAAAACAATCATTTCAGGTGTGGACATTGAAGGAGAAAGATGAACGAGTTTAGAAAAGCAGAAATGACCGACATGCATTATGTATAAGGCGCCGTTGAGGGAAATGGACGATCTGATGAGTGACGTTCAGGCCGCTACACGCGGAAACATCTGGTTTCAGCATGATGGGGCATTTGCCCACTTTAGCTACGCTGTTCGAGAATACTTCGATAGGACT
Source organism: Argiope argentata (assembly GCA_026289955.1). Classification (NCBI taxonomy): domain Eukaryota; kingdom Metazoa; phylum Arthropoda; class Arachnida; order Araneae; family Araneidae; genus Argiope; species Argiope argentata. The sequence goes on along the minus strand of JAOUZG010008059.1, from coordinate 471,962 downwards.
TATCCTAATCGCTGAATCGGTAGCAGGCAGACTAGTCCAATGACCACTGCGATCTCCCGACCTGACTTCCCTGGATTTCTACCTGAGGGAGACACATAAAGTCCATGGTATGCGAGACATCCGTACCATCGGACATGGATCTTATCACCAGGATCGCGGAAGCGGCAGCACGTGTCCGTGACACTACAAGCCAATTTGAACAGGTGCGTGAATTCATGCGCCGACGTTGTGAAACGTACATTGTGGCGAAGGGAAAGAGATTTGAACATTTGCTGTGATGTAAGGATGTTTTGTAATAAAAATCATATTAACACCGCTGTCGATATCATTTTTTTCTCCTCATCGAAACCTGCTCTTATCGCCCTCTAGTGGTCTCAGTTTGAATTTTCGGACACAAGTTCCTGAGTAAATCTTGTTCATCATGATATGGCAGACCAGCATGTTAAGTTTGTAAATGATTTTTTGGGACACCCTGTTATTTTCACGACTTTTATCTAACCGATTGAAAATGAAATTGAATACAGAACTACAATTATGAATTTTTATTACAGAACTACACAAAATAGCGTAAAAATTTAATGTAAGCCTGTGTACCTTCGAAATGTAGCGTTTATGCACATGTAAAAGTGCAGAACAATAGAGGCTCAATCCATGGACGGTTTAGTTTCAAATTCAATAGGTATCTATAATTTAGATTTTATATCAGTATAAATACCATTATTACACCAATTCTTATCCATCTACCTATCTTAGTTCTGTTGTTGTTATTGACTTCCAAACTAAGAAAGGTAGCTGAATAACTTATATTCGGACAGCCGATCAATCAGATTTCTTCTGAATGCATTCGAAATTTGATAGAAATTCACAAATTTGGTGTAAATAGTATATATTACATTTCCTCCATCCACTCCAGAACATTTTTGACTTATTTTGGTTACAGAAAGACAGATATAGTTCCCAAAAGTGTTTTTCAGACTCAGGGTGGTCGGAAACCTGGAGATTCGTCAATCGAATTTGAATCTTATAGTATTAAGGATTATAATTCTTTCTTTTTATGTACCTTGTTTCTCAGGAAATAAAAATGCTCTAAGCTAATTACATAATAATAAAAATGTGATATGAAAATTGTCGTGTTAAGATTGAAACAGGGTTCGACACAGTCGATCAATTAAAAATACTTTTCTTAAATGTACATGAGTTTGAGTGTGATTCTCAGAACCAATAATAACGAGCATCTGATCTTTTAAAATATTTTTTAATTAATAATTAAAGGAACTGGCACAATATTTAGGACAAGTACAACATTTAAAATATTGAAAGGAGAAAGAAAAGTTGGCTGTCTTTTACACAAATCAGGAAATTCAGTGTCACAACATCGTCTTTTTTATACAGCATGAAGTACTTACAACTCTCTTCCTCTAGCGGGGAAAAAGCGAGTGCCATCACGTCACTTATATACATGTTGCTATCACATGAGGCTAAATCTATCCCACATGTATATTCAATTCTTTTTTTGCTGTATGACATAGTTAAATTTAAAAATCATAATGTTATGAAAATATACGAAAAATATCATTAGAAGAACATACCGGCTGTTTTCTTTCTTTATTTAAAATAATAACTTTTATAAGACTTTCAAGCTCAAAAAAATTATATTGTTAATCATAATCATTTAAATACTAGTCTTTTTTTTCTAATTTATGAACAAAAAATTAAAAACACTTTCTGTGTCATTTAGATACCAATAGTTTTCATTGTGGCAACGAAATTCAAGTCGTTCTCATGGTTTCCTCAATTGTTCAATTGTAAGATTTTCTTTCTCTGCTGATAGTTATGATAGAGTATGTTTATTATCTGAAGCCACAAACACACAATTTGTAAAAGAAATAAGAAAATGAAGTTGTGAGTCACAAAAAGAAAACGTGCAGATGGAAAATTGATTACTCATAAAGTATGTTATCAATTGCAGTATGGGATCATAGGTTTTAATTGAAGATTCAAAAGATTAAACTTGTAGATGAAACAAAATGGTGTAAAAATATGAAAATATAAATTTATATATATATATATATATATATATATATTTAAAAACCTAGTTGTGGTAACCATGAGAAATTACGCCTAAGATATTGATTTGAAAACAAGCAGTACTAGCCTTTCCAGCGAATTAACTGATCGACAAAGGCGGAAAATTATTTTATGGCCACAGAAATATTTACTAATTCTGAATATTCGAAGAAACAAATCGATGCTTTTTACCACTCTTTAATTACTTTGATACAATTAATCTATTTAAGCACCACAAATTTAATTAAAACCCTCCCTAGACTTTTTATGCAGGACGCAAGAATTTTTTTAAAAAAATTCTTTGCTGATTTAATGAGAGTTTTTCCCTTTGATGAATAAATAAGTAAAAATTGCCAAAAAGCCGAAGCATTCAACGATGACAGTGGATCATTCATCAGTGCTCAAGCATGATTGTTCTTCAAAGAGCAGCTACACGAAAACTTAGATTATATTAATTGTTAGTCGGCACGCCCAAAGAAATTTCTTGCCATTTGGGAATTAAATGCTTGTGAAAAGAGGGTCCTTCATGAAGGATTGATTTTTTTTAAAAAGGTCTTTTATGAAATTTTTTATGAACTAAGTGAGGATAATCTCCGTGTGCTAAGAATTATGAATGATTTGATTTTATGTATTTCTACATTACCAGGATGTTAATTATTCTCTCAGAACATTTCAATAACCTGTATATTTCACTAAAAGCTGATTATCGTACCGGGAATTTCGAATTCAAGTCATGAGTAAAAATAACTACTAAAGAATGCAGTATGCCATAAAACATTGTATTCTCTTTAATTAATTTTTTTATGCAAAAATTTAAAGGAAAGCTTTGTTTGCTTTTTCTGCAATGCGATATTTCTCCCGACTTTTGGTTATGAAGTAGCTTAAAAAGATAAAATTTGGAATGAGTGTGTGAAATTCTAATGCATTAGAGTTTACAAAAACGGAAAATTTCTTAAGAGAAAATTATAAATAATCGTTGTTTCAATGGAAGGGAATAATGCTTTTCCTCCTGAATGTATTGTTATTTGATAAGGAAACAGAAAGTAAAAAACAACAGATGTTGCAGTCTTTATAAATACTCTGAGATTGAAACTCAGAGCTTCATTATAACAAAATGTTTTCAGCGGTCTTTATGTAAGTAAGAATAACTTGTTACTGATATCACCTTAAATTGAACGGCATTTTAAACCTTAAAAAATGCCATGGCTTTCCCAAATACTTTATATTTTCATAATTAACACCAGATAAGTTATGACAACCCGCCTTAATTTATAAATATTTTCTATTTTATAATAATTTCTTATTTCAGACATTCTTTTCTACAAAGTATTTTTTATTGATTCGGATTCGTCAATTAAAACGGAGAGACGAAATTAATGAATCATTACTTTATTTCGCTTGTTATAAAATGTTTTAAATTTCAGACATTTTCATTTATAGCGTATTGCAGTGCAAAAGTACAAAACTATAAAAGGAACTCAATTCAAAATAGTAGTTATTATAACCAAACTATTGGAAATTTGCCAGCATTGGATCATTTTCCTAGTTCATTATTGAATAAAAAAGATTTAATAAAAATAACAATTGTCATAGTATTTCGATTTTTTCTTCCATGAAGTTTTAAACATGTGTAAAGGCTTAAAGATAATTCGTAGGTTTAACGATAATCCAAGTTATATCTGTTGCGATTTATTTATTACAACTTCTTGATTTTTTTAAAAAAATAACTAATGCGCAGATTCTTTACACTTTATTTCGTTTCTAAAAGATAATATCATCCATCAAATATTTCAAGGAATACAGCATTCTGAATGATGTTTTTTTTTAACTTCATGTTGAATCATAACAAAATTCTTTAATCTTTTTAAGATACTGTTACATAACATTACAGTTGAATAGATTTAATCCCTAAGGAAATATATCAAGGTAATGAAATGTTTGAATGTCGTGACTAATGGCACTTTGCAAGTCAGCTGATGTTTCTGTCAGCGATTTAAGCTGAGTTAGCGTCTCTCTCTCTCTTTTTTTCAGTAGTGCTAACTATTTCCAGAAATTCGAATTAGTTATTTCGTGCATCATATTCGCTTGCACAACCCCTTTTTTACAAGGGTCACAGTTCCACACCTCACAGATAGAACACAGAAGAACAAGCTCGAACCCAGAACGCTCAGATCACGAAGAATATGCCCTACCCCTATGCCAGGTTGCCGGTATGTTTGAATGTATTTATTGAATCTGAAAATGCTATTCGAACTGGAAAAATTGTATTGGTGAGGGGATATAAATTTTGAGGATTTGTTGTGATTATATTACCGTTTCATTTAGAAACTGCAAAATGGTTGAATTAAAAGAATTCTGTAAAAGAAAATTGATGAAGTAACGAAGACGATATCTGAGCCGGCAACGTTTTTCTAAGTTTTTACACCCGAGAAGCTGGATGAATTTTTACTTGGAGATTATTTTTAAAATCAAGTTTTTGTATATGGTTGGGTTTTGGCGAATTTCAGATTGAAACAAACTTACTTGCTTTTTTTTCCAAACTCCATCACCACTTTAAAAAAAAATGGTGCACATAATTTAAATATTTCAGAGCGAGCATAGGAGTATTTACTGTCTCCTTCTAAAGCTTAGTTATACTCTTTATAAGGTATTGAAAAGTAAATTAAATACTTAATTTTTCAACCTTTATATATTTGTTGTAATCTATTTCACCATCCCTAGTTAAAGATACTTTATTTTAAGAATTTTAGAAATCACAAAAAAATATTAATATACAGTAATAACATATAACATAACGTTAATGGAAAGAATTTCTTTTTCCTCGAAAAATCTATACCAAGTCTATAAAATATTTGAATTTATTCATTGACTCTGAAAATGCTACTTGAACTGAAAAAAAGGGTAAAAATAATAAAAGGGAAATCAATATAAAAAGAAAATGAAATATACAATCATTAATTTCAATTTATTATACGAGAACATAATTATTTTAAAGTCATTTTTTGTCTTAATTAATTTAAGTCATTAAATAATTTAAACCAGTTTGAAAAAGCAATACTGGTAAAAGCAGGCAAAAATTTTAAAAACTCATCTGCTTTCAAAGAAGCATACATAATAATAATACAATACTGTTAAAAGCTGAAAAAAAAGCATTATGTAATTAAAAGATATTGAGGAATATTGCCATTTATACTCATTGCCTACGCGATTTCGAGTCTGAATTATTCGTCGCCTTCAAATATTTAAAAAACCCTAACGAAAACATCATTATGCTCGTACATGATAAAAAAGGGATAGAAATCCATATGGTTTATTTTATTTATATTAGCCCTTCAATTGGAAACTACATGATGATTAAATTAAAATGTACTCTGCTATCTTGAAAAATTAACAATTGTCGAAGACGGCATCCGAGTAGGAAATCTCTTTGGGAACTTCTATGCGCCAGGAGCAAGATAAAATGTTATTTGATGAATTTTTTTTTTAAAAAAAAATCAGTTTTGCGTATATAATTGTTCTTGAGCAAATTTGATTTGAATTGGCTTGCTTGCATTTGGTCCTAAATCATGCCGCCATTTTCCAAAAAGTAATGGAGGTCCTAAAATTTAATTAAATTATCTTTGCGCGCCCAAATGATTCTATTTACTTCTAATGCTTAGTTATAGTTTATAAGGCGATGTAAAGTATATTTATTATTAAATTAATCATTTTATATATTTTTTATAATATATTTTACCATTACTAATTATAACTGCCTTTTCTAAAGAATTTTTTTAAAAAATCTGCAAAAAAAGGTTAATAAATATATAAACTGCCTTCTATGGTTTTAAGTTTTAATAATGAAATGAATTATAAAGTAATTATCATCATTTTAAGCTAACAATAATAATAATGAGCTAAGCTAATGAGCTAATACTAATATGCCTGTGTTTAAATATAAAAAGAACATTGGCATAAATTCTGGTCATATTTTTTTTTTGATGAATTACAAACCTGGATGTTTCAATTTCTTAGCTCAAATGTAAGTGAATTGATTTGATGAATAAATTAATTAATCAAATGGATAAAAAAGGAAAAATTTTATCACATGAGAAAAATGATTTTTTTAAAAAATAATTTTAAAACTAAAATATTTTAATATGATAATACCAGCATTGTGGAAAAAAAACATGAGAGATTTCAATCACAAGACAATAATGCTGCAATAAAAATTTAAAGGAGCTTTATTTATTTCAGTCCACGATAGGGGATCTAGAAAAGAATCTCCCCCTCCGAAAGCTACTAATGAATATATACTGGAGATAAACAAAACAGTAGAATTCTATTGTTCGTCTGCCAGGGATGACAACACACCTGTCATGTGGTAAGTATGAATCACAAATTATCTTCATTATTTATTTGGCTTGACTTTTTTCATGTTCATTTTAATCGAATCTTCACTTGCTTCCTGATGAGCCAGAATTTAGAATCTTCGCGCTCCTGAATTCTTACTGTCAACTTAACATCTTCAGATATAATTCAGTTAGTCATTCGATAGACTAAATTTCGATTCCGTATACGAGTGTTATTATTTGGTGGCGATTTGCAGAAAGAGCTTATTTCCAAATACTATTTTATTTATAGTATATAATTATAAGTTAAAAACAAACAGAAAAAAAGAATAGGAAGTTTCTGCATTTTACTGCAAAACGATAAATTTGTTTACAAGACCTGTTTGAATTAAATTTATTTAATTTGCAATTTTTTAACGAATTTTTGTTATTGTAGCATCTATTTAATAATTAAATGATTAATTTTGACTACAGACCTGAGTATATTAAGTATAATATGATAGTTTTTCAGAGTAACGATTGTTTTTCTAAGGATGCGAAAGCAAAGATAACCTCATGGTAAAATTTAACTCGATTGCAAAGTTCCATATTCGAATTCTAAAAAAAAAAAAACATTGTGTGAGCTCGTTTGACAGACGCTAAATTTTCGACGCCTTGTCTCGGCAATGCTTTTATAACGCCAGATAACCTCTTAAAAAAAAAACAAAATATATTTCATCTACAGACATTACATTTCTCATCATCTGACCTTGGTTCAAAATTACGAGGTCCGTCCCAAAATAGTCCTAGTGTTTTTTACAAGGGGACCTTAATGTAATAATTTACCCTATGTAACGATGCACCTAGTACAGAAGAGCCTCCTCTAAATCTTATATTATATATCCACAAAATTATCATTTCTCGTCATCTGA
>JAOUZG010008059.1:448391-460530 GCA_026289955.1 Argiope argentata | reverse complement strand
ATTTGGTATAAAGACTGTATAGCAAATTTCATCTGTATACCTCAAAGTATTTTTTCAATTCCTACTATTAGTTCATATTCTCCCTATACATATTTATATATATCGTTCAAATTTTCAGTCGTTAATAAAATATTTTTTATTCATCCGCTCGAGTTCAAATATATTTTTTAAAACTTGTAGTGGATGGTACTCGATGTTAATACAATTTTTTCAAATATTAATTCCTTAATTAAATTTTAAACTACTTTTAACACTTTAAATGGTGTTGGATGTATTTGTAATTTCATTATAAATTGTCTTTATTTTTTATTATTTTTGTTCTCGTGTTCTTTTCTTGTTTTTCTGTATTGTCTCTGTTTTCTTTTATCATTTAAATGTATGTTACTGTATCTGGCAACAAATTTAATGTTCAAGTATTATTGTGTTTTGGCAACGGCTGTTTATGTATTCATTAACTTAAGCCGCACCTAGCTGCGTTTTGTAAAACGTTTTAAAATGTAAACGTTTCTAAAATGGAAATTAAAATGTGTTTTCACTTTTAGAAGATTTTAATTTGATCTGCAAAGATCAAATGGAGTTTTAGCAATTTGTAATTAAAATTGAAATCAACAAGCAGTAGCTGAATCGGTAAAATGCGATAATTTCAGTATTTTTCGCATGAAGATTAAAAATACGAGTTCAACTCTTGCGAAATTCAATAATTTTTTTACCAATTATTTATATTAATTATAATTATTTAATAAAAAGTAACTAAAATAAAAATTTTCTTTGTTGGCCTAAATAGGTATTGATTTTTTTAATGTTACTTGTTGAATTAGTTTTGCCACAGATAAACGAAAGGACATTTTCCAAAAATATGTTTGTGAACTCAGGGAGGCCTAAGAATCTCGATTTCGAATTTGATGCTTACAATACTTTTCTGAATTTCATAACAGAGAAAATAAAAATGGATGGAGGTAGATTAATTAATCTAAATTTGGCATGGAATATTTTTTTACGACTGTTGTAATTCTATAACTAGTTTTGGTTTCATTCAGTCGAAAAGTGGGGTCCAAATTGTATGATCGATATGCTTTATTATTTTATGAAACATAAGACTCTCATGCTCAGAATGCTGAAAATTAAATTTTGAGCACTCGAAGAACTTACACGCTTACAGTTAGAACGGTTTTTGAAATGTGATGCTACAGAGGCGGAATCATAATTTAATCAAGAGCAGGCGTCAAAAATTCGTCGAGATCGCGTCTACTGGTTTTTATTCATTGACAAAATTATCTTTTCTGTGCTTCCCATTCAATGAGGCGATGCTCCTCTCAAATCAATGGTTCTCTATCCTTGAGCGTAAAAGAAGCCGTTATTGCTTCTCGGAAGCATGCCAACTCTTGGCTGCTGCCCGGATTGCAATCACATTAGCAATCTCATTTCGGATTGAATTACCCTTTCATGGCGATTATTTCACCCGCTCCGTGATCAGTCGGCCCACCCTTGAGAAATGAATCCTCGAGTGTATGATTACTTCAGTGAAGAGAAAATAATCTGAGGAGAATTCTGAAACTTGTTCACCAACGATTTTCATCTGAAAAGGAAATGCGTTGCACGAAATTTATTTTTCCCGATATTATGCAGCGATTTGAATTGGAGAATGTATCGTCATTTTTTTTGTAATTTTATTTCAAATAGTTTTTTTAAAGACAATTTCTTTGCTAAAAATAAGTAGAAGACTGATTTTTTTAATAATGTGTTTCAGAAAATTGAATCAAGCAAGAAGGAAACTCAACTCCTCTCGCTTACTATATCCTTTGAACTATAGTATTTTCAGATGTTGCAAATTTTAAATTAATGATGTTCATTTATCATTATGCGGCATAAAATTATTATGCCGCATAATGATAAATGAACATCATTAATTATGTCGTAGTAAGTATTAATACTACACTTAATGATAAAATGGTGAAAAAAAAGAGAAAAGGTTTAATTAACACCAAATTAAAAGCAACTGAGTTTAAAACAATATTAATTGTCAATTCTTCATTTAGATACACCATTTGTGACAACACTAAATAGCTTTCGATGACCAGATGGCCTTCGATGTTTTAATAGCATTAATTTAATAATGTCAAATAGCTTTGATGAACTGTAAATTATCCTAATTATTAATTATACATACACAATAAGTATAAAGCATTCTGATTGTTCTGTTCTTTCATGAAGTAAAATTCACATGAAGTAAATATATATGTATATAATATAGACTGATGAAGTTTTTAATATAAATATATCAAAAGATTCTTAATATCAAATTAATTTTTTATTAGGTTTTATAAAAGTGTACATTTTAATAGGGCTTTAAGGTCTAAAATATGAAATTAAATTTATCATCTAAAGTTAAGAATATTATGGGCAAAAATAACCTTATTCAAAGCTAATTTATATTAATAAATTACGTTTAACACTAATTGATGAAAAAACGATCAGTTATTCATTATAATAAGTACAAGGGGATCAAGTACATTTGAAATTCTGTATCAAACTTTACTTAATATAATAAATAAGTAATATAAAAAAATCAATTCCAACAAAGGTCAACAAAGAAAATTTTTATTTTAGTTTCTTTTTATTAAATAATTACCATTAATATAAATAATTTATAAAAAATTATGTCAGGATAAAACGAAATCAAGTCCGTATACGTTAGAAAATAAATCTGAACAAATTGCACATGTGTGAATTTGCAACGCAAATTGGGTCAATGCGGATGCGTGAATTGTCTACGTCCGTTGGGCAACGTAATTAAAATTAAATTTTTTAAATTTCCTTTATTCTGTTTAAATGAACTCAAAAGTACTTCAGAATGAACCCGAAATATCGATTAATTAGAAATGTTTAACTTTAAATGCATCATACACTAAAAAAATGAACCGAATCGTTTAAAATAATCAATCGAAAACATGTTAAACCTAACCTCATTAGCGTGGGTGTGTGTGTGTGTGAACAAACTGAAATCTTACTCATTTGGAGGCAGGGAAATGAAACTTTTTGGAGAGAAAAGTTTTTAATTAATTGTTAAAAATTAACCGAATTAATGAATTAATATTTTAAAAACTGTATTAATATCAAGTATCTTCCACTACAAGTTTTTAAAAAATGTGTTTGGATGAAGTATTTTATTAACGATTGAAAATTTGAACAAGATATATATATATATATACATAACGGAAGAGTCAAAAGTAACAAATTACAAAATTTAAGCCTAAAATCCTGATTTTCCTAAAACTAAAATCCTAAAAGTTTTAACCAAAAATCCTGATTTATGTTATTGGAATATTGTGCCTAATTACTTAGCATGGAACTTGACTGTTTTTTTTTTGGGGGGGGGGACTCTTGAACATTTCTTTTTCGTCAATCACCGGTTGGATATTTCCCAGCAAACTGGACTTGTTTTGTAAAGAAATGTTTCTCCAAATTTGACTTTTTATTGTGTGCGAGTTTTTATGGCAAATGAGACGTCTGAAGACCATCTGTGTTGCATATGAATGCAAACGACTTTGCACAATCCTGATAGAATTGTCAGTTTTCTTCTTTAATGTTCTTTTTTTACCAAATGTCATGCTGGGGTGGACCTGCAAAAAATGATTTTTTAACATTTAACATAGTAATCAAAACCGACAAACAATTTATTTAGCATTATTACGTCGTTAACACTATTCCCAGATATATAATTCAATTCTGCAATTGATTTCATTATATTATACGCGTACATACCTTAAAGAAGATAATTCGATTTTAAATCGTACTCTTCTGGAAATAAAAAGCGAATAGACACGCAAAAACCGCAAACGATTAAATTAGCTCACATGCAATGTAAGATCGACCACGTGATCCAAGGGTAATTAGCTGACAGCACATCTAGACTCTAAACAGTGACTGTTTGGGCAAGACAGAGATGAAATGCAATAGCAGAAAGATAAATATGGTCACGGAATCTGATATCTAAGAACAAAACAATAGTTCAAGTTTATCCCATTACAGTCATGTTAAACTTAGAGATTTGCGATAAACGATTATGTTAATAGAAAGTGTTGAGAGATTAGGTACTTAAAAATACATTTTCTTACTTTTTAAGGGTTTTGATAATAAATTATTAATTTTTCGTATGGGACTGGAGAGCCGCAACTTTACAGCAAAAGAGTCGCATACGGATCGCGAGCCACAGGTTGCCGACCTCTGATCCAATCGGTTACTGATTTTATTTACTTCATTTTTAAACAAAACAATTTAAAAGTTAGTTGAGGATGAGCTTCTTTGTTTTGATCAACAAAATACTGCTGTAAAAATAAGCACATCAGCAAAGGGCCGATATAAAAAGGTGTATAACCATAAACAGCTACTTAATTCACTCGAAGGCCCACGGACTAAACTTAATGACCAGACGACTTGAAAGCATTAGCTGCAACTACAGTTGAGCTCTACAGGCCATCGCTGACTATTATATGACCCCTCCCTTTAAAAGCACTTCTCATCATCTATAGGGAGTATCCAACTCTGCACCATTTCCGTACTTATCAGGATGGTAAGAACCAACCACCATACTGGAAGCTTCTCTTCCCCATGTCGGTCGTGCTTCACCCGATGAGGAAAAAGATAATTAAGCTAAAAGACGGATAATCAAAATTTTAGTTAAAAAATATTTACTACAAATGTAATGATACTACACATGTAATTTCATATACTATAAAATTGTTATATCCATCCTGCCGGCAAGCACAGGATTTTATTGATCGTCACGGCAATAATGACAGGGAAATTATAATTAAATATTAATGGTCATATGCGGTCACAATACAATCCTTCTCTCTAGCATATATTTCCAGTCATTGCCAATGAGTAACTCAACCCGCATTGTTACGCTACAATGCCCAGTATTATGGCTAGAGCCCATAACTATAAAAGAAGTTTCTCACCTTCAAATGTGGAGTGCACCACTCGGTGGGAATTCAGTTGCATATTAAAATAACAAATTATTTTTTTCAAAAGGTCGTAATAATGCATTACTATAGAATACTTAAAATAATTATTAAATTTTAGAATCGAGCATTTATCATAAAAGCGATAAAAATCATATTTATTACATATCTTGAGTACTAATTATGCAATTCCTATGTCAGATTTTTTTATACATATAGGTAAGGCTTCAATTTTAAAAAAAACACTCCTTGCTGAAGTGATTGAGTGAAAGTTTTAAATGTAACTTTTTGAATCGAATTAATTTCGTAGAATATGTTTCAAATAGACATGCGGCAACAGAATATCCGAAGTATTTCATTGAAATCCATTATTTCTTTAAAGGAAAAGGAAATTGCTTCCTATATTCTTAATTTTTAAAGCTTAAATTAGCACAGTTAAGTTTCAATAGATTTATAAGTTGTCTTCTATTAATTCAGTAATTGTTGTGTAAAGAATGGAAAAATGGAGACGAAATCGGAAGATTTTAGAAAAATAGTGAAGCGACACATAGAAGATTTTCGTCATATTAACAAAGTACAACCTTACTATTATAATAAATACTAATAAATTTGAGCTGCAATAAGAAACATATTAGCGATATTTATGAAGAAAAGGACCTCACTTTGTAATGAGAGTCTCGAAAATATTAAAATGTTATTTTCTGAATTATACAGTTTAAAATTATTGACCCCTATTTAAGATATTTTCTTTTTCGATACGATAGCATTTCATTCGATGTTATTAATGCAATGCAAATTCTTACAGGTATAAAAACAGTAGGCCGATCATTGAGAATTCAGAGTCGAACATCATGATTGCCGGCAGAATCCTCCTCATTGAGAATGCTCAAGACGATGACGCAGGGCAGTACATGTGCAGTGTCGACACTTCCTTTGTCACTGGTTACACGGAAATAGGAAGGATTTTTCACTTGAATAGTAAGTTCCCTTTTTTCCCAGTGCTCTTTCTAATAGAAGGGCATAATAGATTATGAAACAAAATCAATCTATTCCGTTTTTAACATTTTTGAAAACCATTTATCTCACGGAGGAAACTGGAAGCATGTACTTTAATTAAATTTTTTATGTACTGCTCACCGTTCATAAGTTCCCCCAAAAAGTAAATCCAATTGCAACACTCATTATAGCTATAATATTTTAACAGTCTTGCATTAATTTCGTTCATTATATATTTGAATATTCCCAATTGAGTGGAGTCCCATGACATCACAGTGCCATTAAAAATGTATCTTATACTGCAGTATCGTAACTTCAGTTTTTTTCCCTCGATTAACTGCACTAGTGTTAAAAAGAATTCGTCTTCTCTAAGTTTCCAGAATGGACGAAAATCACGGGATTTGATAGAAAAATAACAAAACATAAAAAAAAACATTTGAATTTATTTTTTAAATGAAATTTTTTATTAAAAACTATGTAAAAATTTTATATTTTACATTTAAGAATTACAATTTTTAAAATTTCATTCAAGAAATTTACATTTTAGAAGCGATAAATATCTCGTTTGTGGAATAATATTTTCAAAAGTTTATTGGGGTTTGTAGGCACCAAAACATTCCCACCTTTAACCAATCAATCACCACAATACGATAAATCTTTTTTTTTATTTCAAAAAATTTAATTTTCGCCTTTTTTCATAAATAACTGAGATTCCAGCTAGACGACTCTCCTTGCTGTAGCTGTGGGGAAATAGGATCTCCAATTGACTATGAAACAGAATGTCTACTCACTCTCTCATGGCACATGAGAAAGCCCGAAAGAAGTGTCGAAGAAGAATGGCACGGGAAAGTTGCATCAAATGCCCTTTCACGCGGCAAAATCCACTCCATAGTAAACCATATTCACAAATACCAAGACCTACAATAGTTGAGACCAGAATTTCCCTCGTGAAAATCAACTAAAATTGTAACTTAAAAAGTCCCTCAAAAGTGCAGATGTCATCAAGCCCCCAGGACCCATATGGACGTATGTCTGACTCTATAGTGATTGTTTATTTGTCATGCATATATTCACAATTTAATTTGTCAATTTTCCCCCTTTGCAGTTGGTAATCTATTTCCTCTGTAAGTTCAACCCATAATCACTATTTGTTTCAGTATTCTTGTACTCTCTATCCAGTTATAACTTCAGAAAAAATTGAACAGATTCGTGTAAGATTTGACACCGAAGGCATTCTCTCTAGAAATCCCTGAATGCTGTATCGTCTCCTTTTTTTCCTTTAACAAATTTTTCCTTTTTTTTTCTCCCATCCTGTGCTGATCCAACTGGTTAGCGTTATAGGCACCGGGGGCACAGGATGGCGTTATGTTACGTAAAACATATAGTTGGGCCATAATATGCTGTGACATTTTTTATTAAAAAATATTTCTTTCGGAATCTGTGCCTTTTTTTTCTCGCATAGTTAAAAATTAAAAAAAGCATAGTAGGTAATTGTCAAAAAAATTGAAATCTATATTTTTATAAATTTTAATTTTTTAGAACTTCTTACGTTTGAAAAATACATTTTAGGTATTATGTTTACCTCTTTTCAAAAATAACTAAAAAATGTTTTGATATAGGAAAGTGAGATCTGATATATAATATTTTTGGAAAATATCCCTCTGTCTATGACAAAAATAACTCGAAAACACTTTGTTCTAGATTAATAAAATTTGGGATACGATTTTTATATAAAATTTGTAGATTTCTATCAAATTTTGTGCAAATTCTATTCAGTAGAAGTCTGATCGTCCAGCTATCCGAATATAAGTTAAGACAACTTAATGATAATTACAAAATGAAGAGAGGTAGACGGAGAAAAACACATAAACCGATTTTAACATAAAAAAGTGTAGATAGCTTCAAAATTTAGAATCAAATTTATCAAAAGTATAACATTCTATCGATCTGTACTTTCATAAGTATATCAAAGCATCAACTCATAAATGCATTAATTTAATTACGTTAAACTCGGTATGCGATTCTACGGCAACAAATGCATCTCTTTGCCAGATTTTGATTTCAATTCGGTGAAAAAAAATTCGTCTAAAATACTAATTCCTCTTTTGGCACTATTAACATATGCCAGGGATTAAACGCCAAAAAATCTTCTTAGTTTGCACGAAAGTTTCGGTAAAATTGCCAAAGTCATACTGAAGATCAATATAGTTTATACTTAATTCTGAATTAATTAAACTAGCATAACGAAGTATAACTCACTTCAATGCCCAAGATCTTTAAATTTAGTTTTTAATTCATAGATAAATAGTTTTTTTTTAATCCGAAAAAAAGAGTATAGAAAATCTCTTTTTAGCAAGTGATTTACTCAACGAGTGAAATGAAGTGTAAAAAAATGATCCGCTTCACAATTGAAGTTTCGCAAAACGAATGACGAAGCAACAAGATGATGTTACAATGTTGCATCATATTTATATTTTGGAGATCACTTTGTATTAAACGCTTGTTTGTTAGTGTTTTTTTTTCGAATGAAAAGTAAGGCTGTAAAATATACATTTAATTGTAGCTTAAATAAATAAAAATACGAAAGTTTTATCATAACTCCCCATTGGAGCACGAGAGATAAGCATTTCAATAATATGCAAGCACTAACATAAGCAAAGCTAAGAAATGCATTTTGCTTCATAGTAAAAAAAAAATTGGAGGAGTTTTCACCAGAAAAGTACTATTTACGAATGGAAAAGAATCTCGTTGTATCTTCAACATTCCGGAAAAATAAAGGAGATGTTGAAATCATGGGAAAGGAATACATCATATGTTCAGAAATATCATCCTAGATTCAGTAACTTTTCGCATTAACATTTATTTAATAATAATGCTATAGAAAATTTTCAATAAATTTTAAAGCGATAGCAAAAACAAGTGGTAAAAAAACTTTAAAAGGCTTTTTTGTAAAATGGAAGGAATTATAAAAAATAAATGATATTATCATGTGAGAACAAGATGCTGCTTTGGTTAGGAGGTTTTGATGCCTCCGAAATTTACGGGCAAAAAATATTTTTACCTGTTTTTACAAGTATTGCATCATTATTATGTATGCTTCTTTGGCAACACATGCGTTTTTAAAAGATTGATTTTACGTGTATTGCTTTATTATTACTTCTGCGTCTTTGACAGCAGACGCGTTTTTCAAAATCTGACAAGAACTATGCCATCATAACGAGAGAGAGGGATAAAGATCGATAGAGCAGTCTCGTGACCTCGTTTCCAGCTAACGTAAATTGGTTAATGACAAATTAATTAAGATAAATAATGACTAAAAATACACATAACTTGAAATTTACAATCAAAGATTTCATTTTCCTTTTTCCATAGATTTATATTTTAGAAAGAAGGAACGGATGACAATATACAATTTTACATGGATCTTCTGGGAAAAATTGTTTAATTTAGTGAGTGTTTCGGATACGAGTAACGATTCGGGAACGAATTCTGCTCATTAATTGAAATTCTACTTATTTCAACTTCTAACTATATTTTCAAACAGCATAGAGTCACAAACACAAGTGCAAATTTGGAGGCCAATTTTGGATAAACAGATACCCATCTCTACATCTTAAAAAAATATAATTGCTATTATGCATTTTTTCCCGTATATTGATCCTTATCATAACAATTAGACTGGGCTAAAAGTGAAACGATTTGTCGAAAGATAAACAAATAAAGTAATAAAAAGTTCATGCAGATATGTCAGATTTGCTAATAGTACGATGGCTTATATTTTTTTTGCAAACTTTTACTAAACATCATGACAAAAATATATTTTATAAGGCATTTTACTCATATTTAATTTACAATATTAACGTATTTTCAAAGTACTACAAGAATAAAAAAGTATTATAACTGTGCAAAATAAAATCCATTTTTAATACGTTTTGTTAAGAAACATAGCAATCCAAAACCCACAAAGAAAGCAAACTGAGAATTATTTTCTCAAATTGGTAAGGACAAATATTAATATATAAATCTAATTGGCTAATATATATATATAGATTTAAAAAACTGTGTGGTTTTTTTTTTAATTCTTATGTATAAATAATAGGAATTTTCCTTTGCGTCTATTTTTAATGATTTTCAAACAAATGCAATATTCTTTGTTTTTTGTTGCTGTATGCTTTAAAAAACTTTTTTCATTTCTTTCCTAACAGAAAATACTTTAAAGTAAATAGGTATGTGTCTTTTTTTCCACAAAGAGAAAAAGGAATTTTCTAGGCCTGTTTGTAAAATTGGTATAGATTTTGATTTTCGCTAGAAAGCAATATAACAATTTTTCGCTTGTTAAACATTCTGATTTTCATAATAAAAATATTCTAAACAAGATTTTGTTAACACAATTTTTTTCAGATCAAAATTTTCACTCGAAAGACAATAGCGGCATATGAAGCGTGACGAAATGCCCCTTAATCAATCAAACTGTTTTTTCTGTTGAAAGTGACCATTGCATTAAAGGGGAGTGATTACTTTCGCATGTTGATAAGCTATTATCTACGCATAAGCGGTCAAGCGTTTAAATGTGACAGAATAAGCTCGCAAATGCTCCCCTTAACCAGCTGTCTTATTGTCAGTTCTTTTAAATATTCTAATTCGTATTCTACAGAGAAAATTCATCATTTACGTCTCATTCCAAATGAGATCAAATTTAATTCTGCCTTAATTTCTGGCTCGTAAAAGATCTCTTGATCATTGAGGCAGGAACATCTTTAAAAATAATTCCAGAAATAAGTAATTTTGTCTGTCCATCCAATAGTTTGTGCAGACAATAACTGAACAACACAACTATGTTAGGCAAATGAAAGTTATGAATTTCTGTTTCATGAGATATCTTTAAATTTATAGCAAGGCTATTACTTTATAGATTAATAAGTACTGAAATTTAAAAATAAGTATTTTCAAATCAGAAAAAAAAATCTGGAAATAAATTGGCTTTTTAGTTTGTTCATACAGTAACAGAACAAAACGACTAAGATGAATATCTGCGTAAGAGATCTTTCAGTCTCTATAAAGGAAAGTACTTTCTAGCATAGGAATTATTAAATCAGAAAAAAAAACAATGTCTAAGACAGAAAAAAAATTCAAGAAATAAGTAGATTTTTCTTTCCATCCGTCTGTTTGTTAACAACTAGATAGATAAGCGAAATTCATGAATTTCTGTTTTATAAGAAATCTTTTAATCTTAAATACGGAAACTGCTTTCTTTTGGAAGTATAAAAGCTTTTTAAAAATTGTTTCGATGTCTGAAATTTTTTTTAGAAATAAGATATTGTGTTTATCTGTCCGTCAGTTTCAGTATACAGTAACTGAATAAAGTAACTAATTAAACAAAAGGGATGAATGATTCCAAGAAATTTGGAATGGATTTTGGTATATGATATAGAATTGTAAATATATATCAAATTTTGGATCAAATCAGTCAACGGAGTTGCATGCTCGTGGAAAGTTAATGAAATAATTAATAAAAATTTACCATTCTAAAAGTGAAATTTTTATATTCTTCTGAGTTTAAATCTTCAATTTTGGACCTGAATCTAATTTTAGACTAAATATGTCAATAGGTAATTATATTGTATACCTGTCTGTATGTAGATACAATAAATCCAAAACAGAGCATGGATAAAGGAAATTTGACTTTTGCCTGACTTTGATACCAAAAAAAAAATAACAGCTCTGTATCAAAACTGGGTTATAGGGAAAAGTCTAAAATGTTTTTCTTAGTTCTAAGGAATCAGGAAAAAAGCGCCTTTTAACACCAAAAAGAGCTTTATTGCGAACATATGCGAAAGCGTCGAGAAGTACTCCAGATTTCTTTTCGAAATATTTTCTTTTTATATAATTTATAATAAAGCTGAAGGAAGAATATTTTCGCTTCTTTTCTAAAAAAATTTCATCAAAGTTTTCTTGATTTAACAGTATTTAATAAGCTTGCATAAAACAGATAAAAATGAATTCAAAACCTTACTTTTATTACCAAAAATAAATAAAAAAAATATGGGATACATATTAAAGCAGAAAAAAGTAATTTATGTATGTTATCATTTTGGGGAAGGGAAAGGTAAAAATCATTTAACATTATTTTTAAAAGCAAAAAAAAAAAAAAAAAAAAAAAAAAAAAAAAAAAAAAAAAA
>JAOUZG010008059.1:409335-447991 GCA_026289955.1 Argiope argentata | reverse complement strand
TACCATACTTTTTATTCACCCACTCGAGTTCAAAAACAGTTTTTTAAACTTGTAATGAAAGGCGATAATACAGTTTTTTCAAATTTTATTTCATTCATCAAATTAAATTAATTTTTAATACCTTAAATAGAGTTTTAGTAGTTTGTAATGGAAACTGATATCAACAGGCAGTATCTTAATCGATAAAATGAGAGGATTTCAGTATTTTTCAAGTGAAAGTGAAGAATGCGAGTTCAATTCTTGCGAAAATTAATAACTTTTTGATAAATTATTTATACTAATTGTAACTATTTAATAAAAAAGTAACTAAAATAAAATATTTTTTGTGGTATTGCTGTTATCACTAATGGCACTTGCAATGGACAAGCATAATTACAGCCGTCAGCGATTTGAAGCTGGATGAGCGTTTCCTGTTTTGAAGTAGCGCCAACTGTGGCCAAGAGTACAACTTAGCTACACGCTCATCACATTCGTTTGCACGGCCTCTTTTTACAAGGCGGCTCATCCACACCATCACTTAGAGTACTCAGAAGAAAAACTAACCGGAACTTGAACTTGGGACCCCCACATCACGAGGAAGTTAAGCTACCTCTGTGCCAGGAAGCCCTCCAAAATTTTTCTTTGTTGACCTAAATATGAATTGACTTAATGTTTTTTGTATGACTCGTTTTTTAGTTACAAGCAGATTTCAAAATACTGTTTTTACTTAAGTTTAGCAAATTTTCAAAAAGTTAACTGAATCTTAACTGAATTTTTCATTCCAGTTACTTTTATACACTTTCTTTGTTGGCATTTTAAAGGGTAACATTCAATCTAAATTAATCCTGAACTAGAAATTTCAATATCGAAAAATTATCATAATTTTGAATCTGTATAAATATTTACCAGGAATTGGCCATAAGCAATTATTTACCATAAGAACACGTAAAGTTGCAAAAACAAAGAACGATATAAGAAAGATAATTCTTCGCGTCACGCGTTACGCATTTAATTCTTTTAATATAAACGTCATATTTGTTTTCCTTTTACTTAATCCTACTTGAAATTCAGATTTGCTGTAAACAAAATGTAATTAAACTTTGAAGTAATCAGATATGCCTTTATCTGAACTTAAAGATATAGAAATATTTCTAAAAATAACAGAAATTTATTCTTGCTTTTGCAGCCTAGAAAGGTTGCTAAATTTGAATCACTTGATGTCACAGACAAATGACGTGTAACCGATAATGTCAGTGAAAACATGATTTCCAGTTGCTTTCAAATTTGTTCTGAGGCATCATAATTTTCTTTCATGCGAAATTTATACAAATTGGTCTAATGGAAAGGCTGATGCTCTGATAGTAAGATCAAAATTTCGAAATTTGAGGGTGTCAAGTTCGAGACTCGATTTCAACAAAGAACCATCGAGCAATCTGATCTGGACTGCAGAAAATCCGTTGGGGTAAAATTTTCTTCCTCGGGTGCGAGCGGCTTCGATATCTGAATACAGCTCAAAATTTCAAGATCGGTTCGAAAATAACTCTCTAATTTTATTTTAAAGTAGAATGTCAGCATAATTAAACTAAAAAACAAAACTAATTCTAGAATTAGATAGTTACGGCATACTCGAATTGTGTCACGTGATCAAAAAGGAACGTTCGCACGCCTTTGAGCATCAGCTGAAAATAATTACATTTTTGAAAAAATTATTTTTAAGTAAGCAATCATTTTAGACGCTATAAAACTTCTAGCTAGGTTAAGCAATTTGCACAGGAAGGTTGTATCTGTTTCTAGTACTGAAATGACCGCAAACAAGGAACGGAAAGGCCATGATCAAAATGTATAAAAAAGATTGCTTGCGCTGGCAGTTAATAGCAAGTTCACTCCCCCATGACCAACCAGGTTTCAGCCTAGAAAAAAAGTTCAGGCAGTAATTCTTCCCTTAAGCGAGCATCCATGCATACAAAAGCATTGGAGCACGCACGTACATTTCACGCCGTATGAAGTGCATAATGAAATCCTAATAAGCTAGCACGCCTCGCAATTGATATCATCGCACCGTAACGGGATTTTTCCGATATCTTTTTGTTTTCTTCGGTCTAGGTTTCGGAATCTAGTTAGGATATATTTGGAAGGGCTTCTCGAAATTGTCTGTTCGACGAAAGGGCGATTGCTCCCTCCTCGCTTCGAAAAAAAAAACATTCGGAAATGAGACATTTAATTTTAACGTTTTAGTAGAAAAATAATACTAGAAATAATCTACGAAACAGATTAATTTTTTGCTGGTAATATGTATGTATATATACCACCAATATGAAATATAATTTTTTACCAAATTTTCTGTAAATATCTCATAATAGTCAGCATTATAAATGTAATAATGTTAAAACAATCAACTTTCCGATTTTGAGGACTCTTGGTGTAATATTAAGTTAGGGGGTGGGGGGAAAGAAATCCATTGTTATTTTACAACCATCAACCGAGAAAATAATGGATTTCTTTCCACTATCTTCTTTCTAAATGGAATTTTTGAAAATAATGGAAAAAGAAATCCATTATTTTCTCGGTAGATGGGCCGTAAAATAATAATGGATTTCTTTTTCCCCAACTTAATATATTAAGTTATGAATAATTATGAATCATAGGGAGTGATCTCATCAAAAGTTCCTTGAATATTCTCAAATGAAAGTGTTATCTCAGGAAGTACTTGGTATAGCATTGACATATAATAATTACAAAACATTAACCTTTGGCGTGAATTACTAAATCTATCACGTCAACCTTTATAAATACTTTGATAATTTATCCCTGGATGCAGTTAATAATATTTAAAAATCGTATTTGTGTTTTAGGCATATTTTTTTAACTGATTGCAACAAAAATTTGACTTGAAAACTTGATTCTCGTAGCAAAATTTCTGCTTATTAGACTTCCATGAGTTTCTGCCTGTGATAAAGATAATTAAAAAACGCCTTGACCTAGATGGATAAAATTTGTTATAAGTTTGTTGAACCAAATTTGTGGATTTCTATCAAATTTTGAGCAAATTCAGGAAATGTGTCTGTCCAGCAGTTCGAATATAATTTAGCACGAAAACTAAAAATGGAGAGAGCTTGATGGATGAAATTCGATTCATAGATGTGGCCTTTATAATCTAAACACTTTTCAAATTTTGAGTCAAATCCAATAAGGGATTGTTCGTCTGTTGATCTGTACTTTTATAGACATGCAAATGTGATAAATCAAAGACAAAATGACTGAAATATATCAAATTTGGTATGTGATCTTGAGACTACGAGTTAAATTTTGTGTAGAGTTTTTGTCGGCAATTAGTTGGGAAAAATGCATCTAAAAAACGATTTCGATTTTCGAATACTATTAATTGCATAGTAGAGCCAATAACTGATCAAGTATAGAACGATAAATTTTGTAAAAAGTCTATATTTCAATAAAAGGTTAACAGTTTATAACTTTTGTACGCCAGTGCTATGTAAAGTGTTTTCTTGTATAATGCCTTGATTAGAGAAAATGCAAGAAATCTTTATGGTAACTATCACCAGTGGTTTTAAATCCCTTTTAGATGTATCATTCATCAGATCGATAAATTTAATGCTTTACAAATTTTGTTTCATTTGAACGTCATGCAAGGCTTTCTCTTGGATGACGCCTGTATTAAAAAATACGCGAGACATTTTTGTAGAGACTATTCCTGCTGGTTTTGGTCTATTTTGTTAAGCCTCTGCAGACGTGGCATTCTTGAGATCGATAAATTTAATGCTTTCCAAATTTTGTTTCATCTCTTTGCCGAGTCCTTGACCGAATAGAAAGACCTTGACCATAAAGAAGTTCCAAGAGTTTGGCGAATCGATTATTTTCCCAAGTTGGAAGCTTTTACGATTTCATTTAATGCGAATATTTAGCGTCCTAACGTAATGATTAACTTTATGAAGAAGGAGTATTTCGTTAAATGAGGAATATTCGGTGACGAAAAATTTTCTTGAGATGGCATTTACGCCGTTAAGCCGAAATTTATAGTTCACTTAGTTTTGCCTCTTTAATTTCCCCTCATGAAGTCTGAGTTAATAAATGCCCTTCGGATGCCTTAAGTCGGAATATATTTTAGCTGACATTTTATTGATTTTTGATTTTTTTTAAAATATCGAGTTATTTTAGCATGGAACCTTAGAGGAAAACGGATTATCCATCTTCCTTTTGACATTACCATTTACTTCTGTATAAGAATGTCATATAAAGCGTGTGATCAAAGTTGATTGTTCATATATTTTTATAAATGAGTTTTTTCCACTTGTCTCAAATGCCGAAGAAAACACTGTTGGGGTCCGTAAACCTCTCTCTCCGCTTGGCACAATTTTAATATAATAATATATAATGTGTGTGTGTGTGTAATGATAGCAAAATTAGTCGACTGGTTAACCGTCTATCGTTCTATATATTTGTAAGTTTATATACGTGATAACTGAAAAAGACTCGATGATTTAGATAAATTACGTTTTATGTGATTTTTTTTATTTTATTTATTTATTTGAATTTGATGTTTTATGTTAAATTCTTACTGTACTGTACTGTTTTACTGTATTGCGAAGCATAAAATACTCATGTACAGACTTTTAAAAAAATGGAGCATTCTCGGTGTTTAAGAAACACAATTAATAAGGAGGAGAGAATAACAATAAAACTTTTATTGAAGCACTTGATAAAATTTTGAGGAAATCATTCCAATAGATTTAGCTGGTGCCTGTCAAAGTGAAATAAATTTAACATCCAAACAAAAGTATTTTTATGATTATTTTTAGATATTTTAAGTCGTTTTTAATTTTTAAATTAGTAAAGTTTCAACATTTTGCTCAATAAAGGATAAAGATCTTGAATTTTAGTATAATAATATGATGATGAATTTCATAATTTCATTCGATGTTTTTAGTTTTTAAGCTCATATGCATTCACAAACATAATTTCTTTTTCCCCAACTTCTTTAAAAAGTCGAAATTCAGCAAAATCCAGAGGCCAAATATCTCCCCAATTACAATACTTTATACACTTCGAATAGTAGAAAATGAAAAAGTGAGAAAAAAAAATCCTTGTTTCATATGGTTTCAGAAATAAAAAGTGAGCCGTTTCTTTTTCTGCTGATTCTTTTCTAAAATTGGACAATTTGCTGCGTTTGCATTGTTGGGAGTGCTTCATTCAAGACTCAGTACTATTTTTATGCCGACAAATAGACATTCTTTTAAATTCCATTCTCTCAGAAATTCGATTCGGCGAAGAGTTCTTCGTAAGTACTAATGGTAGAGAGCATCACCTTTTGTATTTTTATGCTGTTCTCTGCCCCCCCCCATCCTTATTTTTTTTTAAATTGAAAAACTGCTTTGAAAAAATATCTAGAGTACGTTCATTGAACTGTATTTTTAAGAATAAAAAGATCCCAGAATATTAGATATGCCGCATAAAAGCGATTTAGAATTTACTGCCTTTTCAGTTCTGAGTAACAAAATCGTATGTACAAATATCATTTCAAAGGTCAGATAGTTCATCTTTCATATATTTCGGGAGGACTTTTCCTTTTCTTCCAAATTTTTGTATTTGGTCGTATAATATGAGAATTATTATTGTTTTATTTTATTTACGGAATTAACTTGTTACATAAATTAAAAAAAAACCCCAAAAATGTGAGAAGGAAAATTGCAGTTTGAATGCGATGAAATTTTATGGGAATTTAGTTTCAGAATGAAATTCATAATCTTGTTACACATTTCCATCTGTTAAATAAAAAAATGTTTATTTCTACCATGATGAATTTTTTTTTGTTAGTTCTTCATCAGCTTCTCTTATTGATGGCCTCCAATAACTAATATAAAGTCACATATTTGGAAAATTTCCAAGTTCAAAACCCATTTTTACTGAAGATTTAGCGAATAGGTGTAAAAGAACTGGTATAGAATTTTTGACCTGGAACTACTATATTTAGAACTGATATTATATGGAGTATTTTATAAAATAAATTCTGTTTGTGTTTGTTTTTCTGATCCCAGGTGGTATCACTGCACTATACCACCTCCATGAAACCAAAGATCTTCAAAATTCTAAAAACAATAGTGGATCCCTGAAAATCTTGAAAATAGTAAAATTTATAGGTTCGTAGGTGTAATATGATAGGGGGAGGTTAGATCTGCCTTGCACCAAGGATATTCATCAAAGATCCTCAGTCCATGTTGGAAGGATTTGCTAACATAAGTAAATTAAAACTCATTAAAGTCCCTTAAACAAGAAGGGGAAAAACCTTATTTGAATGAATGGAATAGCCTTATTGGCCTTATTTACATACTTTATTATAAAAAAATCAATCGGATAAATCTTCTTTTGCTGTAAATTAAGGAAAGAGGGTTATGGCTGTAGCTTATATGTCGAATAATAAACTGAACTTACTGTACTACGGTCGATAATAAATAAATAGTGCAGATTATTAAGTTTTTAATCACACTTGAAATTTTCACGTAGAATGATCACTTATCACTATAAATAGAATAGGTGCAAAGCTATTAAAATAGCATACCATATTGTGTAATACAGTATAAGGCTTAAAAATTTTTCTTGATCAAATCATGAACATAAAGTTGTTCATAGAAAATCTTGTAACTTTAAACGAATAATTCTTGCATATATATAAATTTGTTTATTTATTTTGTGTATCTATGAAACGGCTTGAACTATTTGATTCAATTGTTGTATTTAGATAAAATTTTGAATTTTGAGTTTATCTAGACAAGTGTTTATCTTGATACACACAACAACAACAACAAAATTATAATGCTGGATTTCGATGTGATCAGTAGGTGACTAGAATCCAGATATTCTAGATATTTTAATTAAAAATTAAACATAATCAATATCTCTCTAGAAAGTGTTGGTCACTAAAGTCAATTAAATATATATATTTTTTTAATTTCCACGATAACTTTTAGTATATTCCATTGTGATGCATAATAAAATTGCTGAGTTTAATAATGTTTTTGTAGCATCAGCCCGTGAAATCACTCCTCTTTCTTCACGGAATTTAAAATCGAACCACTGAAAAACGAATTTTGTTTCCCTTATTTCAGGTCCCGCAAAGGTATTGAATTTTCCCAAAAAAGAAAGCATAATCAAAGGGCGAACTCTGGATCTGCAATGCCGAGCGCAAGGTTACCCGCCACCGAAGGTCACGTGGTACATTGGTAAGTAAACGTTTCTTCAATGGTTTCGAACCGTTAGCGTGACTGCTTCAAAATGCAATTCCGTCGCTCAACATTGGATGATAATGGATCGCCAAAACCATTCGATTTCGGAGAGTACATTCTTCGCAAGAAAATGTGCTTCTCTGTAAATAGATTTTCCGGGAAAGTAGATTTGTCTTCAAATATTCATTCAAATGAATCGCTGTCCATTCAGTGAGAATAATTACACTCTTTCTTTTTATTTATGCATGTAACTATTTTTGGCTCAGAGCATCTACAAGTTAGACGAAAGATAGTAAAATGGATCGAACTTCTATTTTTAGCTATGAATGTATTCACTGATGCACTTAACTTCGTTTAAAGCATCCCATTTCTAAAAGAAATTTCAAAAGGGAAGGGATTAAACTGTAAAGGTATTCTTGTTTTTATTTTTTTTTTCTCGTGCTTTGATTTTTAGTACTGGTAGATTTTAGAATTTTTTGATTTTTTTGATACTAAAATCTACCAGTACTAAAAAGGGTAACATTTAGTAATGAGTTTTATCACTCGATTCTTAATGTTATTTATTTCTGAAATTTTACAGCTGTATGTTCCAAATAACATTAAAATATTTTGATATTTTCAGAACTTAATTATTAATTTATTTAATAATTATAATTGCATTTCTGATATTATATAACATAGCATCATCTGGTGAGAATTCGAAACAATCTGCAGCAATTTTAATAATGACTGTGAAATAAATTACAGATGAAAAAATAGGTGAAAATGATTGATTAAAATGAATTTAAGAAAACAAGCCTTTATTATCATGTCAAAACATGTTGTTTTTGGAATGAGATTTTTGGCATCAACAAAAATCCATAGGTGAAAAATTGGAATTTTATTATCAACACAAGTATCTCAAAAAATCAGCTTTTAATAACGCGTTGCCATAGCATTTACAAAAGCTCTGATTAAAAAAACAAGTTAATGACTGCAGCAAATAAAACCTAGAGAAATGTCATTTTGAGAGCGTGATTACATGAAATGAAATAAATAGGAAATGGGATATTTTTTTAAACAATAAAGGCGAGACAAAGTTTTTTTTGGATCGTTTGCAATATTAAAGTGACTAATTCAATGAAAATGAATAAAAATATAATTTAACATGCACGAGAACGTGGTGCTTGGCCGTTCAAAAAATGATGTTCTGTCATGATACATTGGAATATGCTTAGCAGATTTCCTTTTAATCTTTTAGTGTAATAAAAGGTAAATGAGGATTTTTAATAAAAATCTGGTGACTAAAAAAATTTGCATAACTGCGACGATAAGAAAGCTAAGCCAAATTGTATAACATAAGTCAAAAATTCTTAAATAATCATCAAAAATTAAGATATTAAACAGACTTTATTAAGATTCTGTTATCACCAAAGTTTCACACATATACGGCAATTACTTAAGTCTACTAACATTATCTACTTTTTAGCACAATTATAAAAGTATTTTTTCAAACTCCACTTTTATTAAAGAACTTGAGGATGTATTTAAATCGGTGGGCTATTATTTTGCTAAAAAGATTTTCGATATGATTATCATCGATTAAGTTATAAAAGTTTTTTTGTAGAAATTTCATACAGATTGGCAGATTGCTTTAAAAAATCATTTTCTATATGCTTTATATATGTAGTTGCATTAAAAGTTTTATTGCAGTAGTAAAAGTATCCTTGGAGTGAAATTCATAAGCATTTAAATCAAAACTAACCACTAAAAGGGGTTTGAAGCAATTAGTCATCCACTAATAGAAAAAAAAATTATAATACTTAAACAAAATAAAAATAAAGTTGAGCGAAAATAGTAGAATATTAAGAATAAGCATTATAAACCTTTGCTACAAATAATTGAAGTAACTTTCAACTACCCCGTGGGAGCAAAAATGTTATGAATTGCAACTTAATAAATGAACTGCAAATTATCAAAATCTAATAACATTCGGTACTTTTCGATAAGCCTTGCTCAATACAAAAAGTCGGCATGAATTTAGATCTGTCCAAGAAATAAAAAAAACTGTAATGTTAGGTTTCTGCTTAAGTTGGCGCAAATCTGGACTATTTGGCGCCTTTCCGCTTGTGCTAGGCTAACCGATAAGTTCTTATTGCACTGCGTAAATAACTCTCATGCTATAAAATCGTTTTAAAATGCATATGCTTCATGCATTTTTAAAAAATGATTTTTTAAATCAAAAATGTAAAATCAACCCTTTGTACTTCGAAAAATAATTAGATGCAAAATTATTCATCTAATACAAAAAAATTTTATTGCCATGAAAAATAAATATACATAATTCTTTTAAAAGAATTTCTTTGAAAAATTAATCTACATCTCTTAACCATTATGTAGGCGTTTTTAACAATCAAATTTGAAAAATATATAAATAAAAAGTCAAAATGATGCACAATCTTGAATGGTGAGTCAAAGGCATCATCGGAGTGCAAAGGGTTAAAAAAATCTAAACTACTAAAGAAAAAGAAAAATTAAAACTTTTGAAACTTTATCTGTAAATATCTTTCGTAAACTAAAAGATCATCTTCTGTCATCTTATGTTAAAGAACTATCATCATCTTAAATATAATCTAATTTGATAAAGCGCTCCTGCATAAGTGATTTTATTGAAATTCACGAGTCCCTCACTTTGACCTTTATTCTTAGATTATCCCTTTAAATTCGATTCTTTTTCTTTGATATAATTTGAATTCGTCTGCAAAGCTTTCCTTATTTAAAGAAACTGACAAATTTTATTTCTTGTCCTTACGTTATAAGAATAATGTTTTCCGGTCTCTCCACAATTCATTCTATAAATGTCTTTTTTTTTGTTGAAAGCAGCAGGAAATAGTAGTGAGAAAATGAATAGATATTATATCGAATTTAAGTGATAGATGTCACCGTTTATGTAGTTGAGCTCAATGCCAATTTATTTTATGATATAAATCGATTGATACATCCATTTATATTCTTTTTCGACAGTTTATTATGTATTAAGTCACTCACGATATAAGTTGTCAGCCATTCAGGCAATATATGCCTTGGTATATTGATTGGTTAAAAAAGAATCGCCCCATTTGAAGTTGGAAAACAAGTATATAGATACTTATGATGGGTATAATATTAAGTGCGTATTGTTTAACTCAAATAATGGAACTGAATTCTTCCTAAAAGAAAAAGATACAAAATTTTAGAAGTGGAAGTTATCTTGTACCTGTAAGAAGCCTCCAACTACCATTGGCATGAATATTCTGAAGTCATTTCTCTTTTCCCAATTAATCCAGGCTTTTACTTTTATAGTACCATTGCTATAGCCATAATAAAGTGTATAAGTTTTCTACTTTCCAAATGAAAGAACTACAGTAGCTCTATAAATAAAAAACTTTCTATAAACACCCACAAAATAAGTTGTCGACTATCCAGGTAATATATGCTTTGGTATAATGATTAATTATAAAAAAATCGTCCAATTTGAAGTTGGAAAACAAGTATATAAATCCTATTAATGAATAAATAGAGATTACACAATTTTAATAAGGGAAATGAATTCTTTATGAAAGAAAAATATAAAAATCTTAGAAGTGGCGCTTTATCTTTTAGCTTTAAGAAGCCTGCAACTACCATTGGCATGAATATTC
The DNA here is from genome assembly GCA_026289955.1 of Argiope argentata. NCBI lineage: Eukaryota > Metazoa > Arthropoda > Arachnida > Araneae > Araneidae > Argiope > Argiope argentata. The sequence continues at coordinate 437,118 of JAOUZG010008059.1, read as the reverse complement.
TGATGTAAATTTTATTCGTCATTTAATCCAGACTTTTATTTATATATCAACATTGCTAAAGCCATAATAAAGTCTGCAATTTCCCTACTTTCCAAATGAAAGAAATAAAGCAGTTTTATAATTAAAGCATTTCTCTAGACTATTTCTGTCACTTGTTATTACTCTTTCGTATATGAAGTGTACAAACCACTCTAAGAATGAAAAAAAAAATTCGAATTCAATTTTGATGAAGTTTTACACCTCAGACTTTTCTAAATATGGAAATCACATTTGTGGAATTATGTCTGCCTGTTTAAGAAGAAGATAACAAAAAAATTTTGAGCCAAACCTTTGTAATTAATATAAGATCTTAACAAGTATGCTAAAAGAAAACAAAAAAAGTACAATCTTGTTTTTAATCTGAAATAAAAAATGACTATTGAAAGTTTTAAATTCAATACAGCTATAAATGGTCGATGCGACCCCTTCCCGAAATACAAAAGTTATCGAAGCAGAGCGAAAACTCGTCTTACAGTTGCTTTTCCTGCAGTCTAAGTGGAGGGTATGAAAATAGCAAATATTAGGTAAAATTTCATTTTTACCCTGATAGCTACAACAAATTGAAAGTGTTTGCTAACTTCTCTTCAACGATTCCCCCCCCCCGACTTTGGTAAACTCAATGCATGTAAGCCTGTAGGCTTTCAAAGTACCACATCAAAGAATAGGAGAGAGTATGTGATAAGTTGTTATATCGCATTGATATCGTTCGCATTTTCGGAGGTGCTTATAATAAACACTCATAATTAAGTCAAATTTTAAATTTTTGACAATTATTAATAATTTCTGGTGATAATAATAATTTATACTCTGGTGATAAGTTATTAGTATTTTCTGGTCATATATAATATAATTCCATAATTTATGTAAAAGTAAGAGGTGACGACGAGGCACGTCAATCCACAGCGTGACACAAGAAAAGTAAAGAGCGAGAAATATTATTTATCCCCAATGCTTTTATGCTGTGAGATTCTGATAGGGATCTCTCTACACGTGCCAATTTAGATGAGAGAGAAATAGGCATCTTTTAAAATAATTTGTTTAGTCTGACAGAATCTGAATCCTTCACCAGGAGCCTGAGAGCCGCTGATTTAAGCAATTTTACTGAACTTCTGCAGCATTAATTAAATAAAACAGATAGGTTTGAATCATGAAAAAAGAGTCAATTTTAGAATTAAGTATATATAGGTTAAATGAAAATAAAAATTATGAAGTTAAAAAAGATTTAAATTAAATTTTAGAAATATCATAATCAGGGCCCCACTTAACCTAGTTGGGACCCAGGGAAAAAACTTCTTTGGGGGGGGGCCTTCTTCTTCACTACTTCAGTAATAAAGAACGTTCATTAAAAAAGGAAACGTGAAATAAAATTTCTTTTCGATCTGTGGGCCTCCACTTATTTGGAGTCCAGGGGCAACTGCCCCGTATGCCCCTACCTTAGTCAGGCCCTGATCATAATGCAAATTAATAGCTGTGCAAAGCTGAGGGATTCATTTCTAAAAATCCTCTAAGTTCTGGCTATGATTTGCTAAAAACTTAGCTTGTGACTTATTGTAGAAGGTGCTAACTACTATATAGCCGAATCACTAGTTATTGTTTTTAAAAATGAAAGCTACTTCCTTTTCTAACGACAATTGATAAAATTGTTGAGTATCTAGAAACAAAAGCTTCTAGATCGACTTAAAACGCACATTATTAAGTAGAAGGCTTTAAAAAGAAGCGTAAAACTGAATTTAAATAGTAAATTTTAACCCTAAATCTAGATTGTATCGTCAATTGATCGTTCTTAAACATTTAACTTAACTTGCAAAGCTCTGTTTTCACGTTGTGGCCCTACAGAAAAATGTGTCAGTAGTCGGGGCAAATGGGTTTTGTTAACTTCTCTTCCTAATTTATTTGAAAGCAGGGTGGAGCGAAGAAAAATCTCGGCAGTATAACAATCGAATTCGGTCGTTAAATGTTTGGATAGATTCCAGCGCCATCATTACGTTCCTGAATTATTTCTTGTAAATTGCCGGCCTCGAGCTATTATTATTATTTTTTATTCCTCTCTTCAACAATGTAGATTAGTTAACAATGTATCTTATCGTTTTACATGACTATTTAGTCTGATATATAGTTTTTTTTTTGTATTAAAAAAGGAGATAAGGGTTTTAAAGCAAAAAATTTCACCATTAAAATATTTTAAAGAAGAAATTTCCAAATTGATAACAAGTTCGAAGGTGTCTTTTTATATAAAATATAAACATTGAAATTACTTAATTTTATTTTTTAAACTCATTACCAATTCAATGTTAAACTAAAAAAATTGGCATTCTATGCAACACTCTCCTAAAATATCTGTCTAATATTTGAATAATATTAAGCTTGAATTTTCAAACTTTACATGCTTCTAAATTGAGAAAAAAATATTTATAAATTTCAGATAACTAAATCGAAATAGCACTGGATTTCGTATGTCAAATTTTATCATCTAAAATTATTGAAAAAAACAGAGAGTGCCTATCATTTTATTAGAATATGGAAACCTTAGTTGGTAGTTGGACTATTAGCGCAAGAGCTATTTGAAGACCCAACTGTCTCGCTGTAAATTAGAGTTCAAATGAAATTTCTTAGGGTTTTCGTATATTTTCTGTCTCACTTATTTTTATCTCAATAAATATTGGCGTATGCTTGGAGGCATTCAAAAAATTAGACAGCGAAAATAAAACCTTCATCTAAGTTTCTATTTGATATTCATCTATTGATTGAGCTAAAAAAAGAGCTCTGTTGCATCTTAGAGTTTACCATGGCTACCGTTTTTCAACAATCTTTTTCAAATGGGAGGAAAATAAACGGAAACAGTAATTTTCGGCCATTTCTGGAAATTGCAGTTCCACAAATGTGCAAGTTCTCAATAAATGATGAAGGATCGATTTTTTTTCCTGCTGATAAATGAAAAAAAAAAGAATCATATATGTATATGATAACTTATCAAAGACGTGACGAAGAGGTAAGAAGATGCAAAATATATACACCATTTTTTTTCTTTCGATTCAGCATATTTATCGTTAGTAGGCTCTGTATGATGGGCTAATCGTACATCATATTTTATTATCACCATTCATGAATTCCATGGGGAAACTTGATAGGAAAAAAAGGCAGCGATCTCCCTAAACCTCCTCCCGTATTCTCTTATAAATGTGTTATTTTCTTCCCCCTACATAAAACATTGGAAAAGCCCGTGAATGCTGCGAACGCTCAATATTTATTTTTAGAATATCTCACGTCAGAATCGCATACTTCACGGTTACAGTAAAAAATTCGGTACTTGTGTATTAGTTGCCCAGGATTGGAGAACAATAATTATGATTTATCAATATTTGATTTGTTTCTAGTTTTTATAATGAATCTAGAGAGTAATTTCCGGCAAATAATTTTAACATGTTATTAATACACAAGAATTAGAAAATTCATATTTTGTTCGCCGATCTTTTGTTTGTTTAAAAGCAAAAATTTATAAATAAAGCTAACGTTATAATCAGAAAATCAAACCAAATTTCATTTATTTAAGTCATTCTGCTTTTCAGAAACAACATTTACTTGATTGCAAAAATACAGACTTGCAGACGGTCAACTCCCTCGACGAATTTGTTTCCAGATTTGATCTACAGTTGATATGTTTAATAGTGATCTACAATTGAGATGTTTAAAGCGGTTACTAAATTTTAATATCCCGTCTTGCCAGGTATCTGAGCGTCCCGGGTTCGCGTCCAGGTGTTTTCTACCCTGTGTTCTATCTGTGAGGTGTGTGAAAGAGCCCACTTGTAAAAAGGGTTTGTACAAGCGAATGTGTATGTCATCTTCATATGAGCTAGAAGTCAGACTTATGCCGTCGGTGTTCATGGCACTATCCCTCAAAACCTACTACTGCACACTCGACTTAAATCACTCACACTTCAACAGCGGGCTTGTAAAGTGCCATAAGTAACAACAAAGACAAAAATTTAATCTGGGTTTTTACGTTTTCTTATGATTATGTCCATTCTTTCTTGAATCTTTGAAAAGGCAGATTTCTTATTAGATTCCGTTCAAAATATAATAGAAATCTACATCTGTGATACAGCATTCACCTGGTAAATTTTATCTGTCGATATCAAAATGTTTTTGAGTGATCGTGTTGAAAAAAGAAAATATACAACGACAAATAAACCTGATTTAAAAAAAAAAGAAGAAGAAAGTGAAAATAAAGAAAGTAAAATTCGAATAAACTAGAGAATTTTGAGTTTTTTGATGGATTAAATACATTCCATTTTTATACTTAATATACAAAAAAAAGGCGATGTAATTTTTTGATGGTATTTTTGCAAAATATGTGTTGAAATTTTGGTGAAATGTATTTAATTACCGAAAGGAAAAACCTTTTGTCTTTATGAAAGCAAAAAAAAAAAAATGATTGCTTTGAGGAGAAACGACTGATTATGCCTTATATAATGCTAATATATCAGAATAAAAAAAATCATAAGAATTTGGATTATTTAATTTAGCTTGAAAAACGATAAAAAATAACTATTTATTAACTGTAACTTCCAATATACGTAATTTTAATACAAATTAAGAACGCAATGAAAATCAAATTAGTATTAGCAGAATTATCGCATTTTCCATTACCGATTTGCTAGACACTAATCTTCGAAATCTCCTAAATGGATAGTGCTTATTTAATATTTTTAAATCAGAAAATAAACAGCGTCACAAATAGTGTATGCTCAAATTTATATAAATTTCCAGATTTTTTATAATTTCTACAAATTATTCAGGTATCTGTCTATTTGCTGTAATTTTTGGAGAACCGGAAATTTTTAAAATCCAATTTATCGATAGTTTGTAATTGTTTTTTTCTTTACCTTTGAATTACTAATCAAAAGAATGTTAAATATTGTCTATAATTGAATGTATTTTTTATAATATATTCGGTTACATTAGGGTTGATCATTCAGTCTTCAAATAATAGTGAAGGAACAATTTTTAAATTCCTTAATTTGCTCGGAAGATTACTGGAAATTTTTTAGGTGGTTTACGAGAATTAAAATTCCACAATTAAAAGTACAATTCCCATCAAATTTCGAAGCTTTTCTTACATCTCCACATGTAAGAAAAGCCTCGAAATGTATAAAATCTATTTTTATCTGAATTGTTTCAGAAAAATAGTTGAATTTTTTTATGTGTGTATCTTGGAAACTATACATAATGATTCGATTATAAAAAGTTTATTATTTCTGAACTTCTAGATTTTATTGAGAAAAAAAATAAGCCCAATACATCTTTTATTAATCATAAAAGTAAGTTACATGGAATTCCTGGGCTTATTATCATTTATAAATGTTCTTTATTTTTACATTTTTTTAATTGCATTGAAATCTTTGAATCTTTTCCTTCCACTGCTCTATCATTATTTTCTAAGCTTTTTGATTTAGTTTAGTTATATTAACATCCCGTTGTAAAACAACTATAGGACTATTTTGGGGTGGACCTCGTAATTTTGAGCAATGGTCAGATGAAGTGGGATGATACCTGAGCTGATACCTCCCTCTCCACATCACATCAGCGGAAGCACATTTGGAAACTTGTAACAGACCCCCTTACACGACAAATTTTTGGTGCAATCGGGTCTCGAACCTGAAACTCTTAGCCCGTGAGCTCAGACCTTACCAACAGGCCACCGCGGCCCAAACTCTTTAGTTGTATTTGATGCTGCAGTAGTGTTTGCACTATGTGTCTGTTTCGGTGGTATGCAGCTGTATAGTTTGCATTCCAATTTTCGTTTGAGAATCAAGTCAATCAAAAATGGCATTATACTTCACAGTGTGCGAGTCTAATAAGTAACCTAGTGAGAAAAATATCAGTTTTTAGAACTGGCAACATTCGTCACTAAAATTCACATTTTTTCTATCTTCGATAATGTAAGTGAGTTCCTTGACACATCTTTTTACCTTTTTTCAACTAGTGAATCTGCATTACTAATTAAATCATAAATGAATGTTTTTATCCTATCTGCCTGTGCTATTAAACCTTTCTTCATACAAACTTTTATCTGAATTAGAATATCTTCGTACACACCAGAGATAATAGAAATATGTTATGCATACTGCCATTAAATATAATCCCAATTTTAACTTTTTCTTTATTTTGTTTAATTTATCTATGACAGAAAAATTTAGGTCACAAAACTCTAATAAATAATAATAATTAACTAATTATAATAATTCGAATTTCAGCTTGTTAATAATAATAATTCGAAGCTTGTTATTTCAGCTTGTTATTTCAGATAATTTTGCCTTCCTGCATAGTTTTTCTTTTTGAACACTTTTACTTCCATTTTTTTTCTTCCTTATTTTCATTTTTAAGTATCTACTTAAATATTGCTCATTTTTATTCTCTCAATGTATTTTTTAATTTAATTTATTGAATACTCTCTTAATGGGAATTAAGAACACGGTATTTAAACGAAATTAATTTTACCTTTTTTTTATAATTTAATTAATTTTTATAAATATTTATTTTCAAATTAATTTTTTTTTGCCAAATTTTGTATTAGAACGAATATTCCTAAAAATGAAATTGGTGACTATCTTAAATAAATGGGAGGGATAAAGTTAGCCTGTTAAGTCATTTTTTAAAAATAAGTTCAGCTTTAGTTTGTAACCAGTACATAAATTCGACTCGTATATTAAATGTTTGCCGGCATTCTGACATAGGAGTAGCACATCTTTCCCATGTTCTGGGCATCCCGGTTCCGGCATGGTTGTTCTTCTGCATTCTCTCTGTGAGATGTGTGAATGCGCCCTCCTGTAAAAAGGGATTGGGCAAGTAAATATGATGCATGAAGTAGCTAAATCGTACTCTTGACCTTAGTTGGCTCATCTGAAAACACCAGAGACGCTCACACGGCTTAAATTGCTGACAGATAACTGTCAGTGGGCTTATAAAAGTACCCTAAATCAGAACACAACAACATTAAATTTGTGCCCAATACATTCTTTAATTGGCAACATTTTTAATCTCGAATAATAAAATATCTTTTACGAAACGTTCTAAAAAAATAAAATTCTGAATTACACCATTGTTACTACATCCATTGATTTAACTCAATATAAATTATTAGGCGAAGTAACTCTTTCTTCGCCTAGTAATTTGTATTTACTTCAATTTTCCGAAATCGTTCCTTTTTTTGTATATTCTGATTTAAAAATTGAAATGTGTAGGAAATAATGCATTCATCGATATATAAATATTGATAAAAGCCTTCTTTTCTGCATATTTCAATATTAACAAAAAATTTTAATACGTCACATTTTTTTAGGTAACTTGATGGCTTCGCAGTTGAAAGAAACGGATTTCCGAATTTCGGTCTCAACAATTTCTTCTAGAGTGACAAATTCTTCTTTGATCGTGCGAAATATGGATGTACCTGACAGAGGCCTTTATACTTGCCGAGCCGAGAATTCCATCGACTCGGGGTTAACCACCAGTTATGACGAAGAATCTGTCTTCGTCCATGTTAGAGGTAAATAGACAAGTAAATTTCAAGAAGTACTTGGTAAGAAAAGCAAAGAATTTATATATATTTCAGTCTAGTTGTCATTCAGGGTAAGACTTAAAATTAATGTCTGGTTTCTCGCCAAGCTCGATAAAATCGTGCCAACCACCCAAAAATACGTCAAAAATCAACCATATTGAATGATTTGTAACAAGAAATGGTAAGAATGATTTTTAGGTTTGAAATAAAAATCTTCAAGATTACCATATTTAGCTACCAGACATTATTCTTAAGCAAAGCTATGATTCTTATATAAAGATAAAAGGATGACTGAACTATTTTTATGTAATTATTTAATTATAAAAAGTCTGTCGGCGTCAAGGTATAGGGGCAGCGCATCTTCCCCGTGATCTGGGAGTCTCAATTAGGGCATAATTGTCCTTCTATGTGTAAGCATTGTGAATGTGCCTCCCTGTAAAAAAAGGTTGTGCTAGCGAATGTGATGAGTGAGAAGCTAAGTCATACTATTGGCGGTATTTGGCGCAACTTATAACAATAGACTCTCTTTCGGTTTAAATTCGCTGATGCATCAACGAGCTTCTCCATGACTAGTCTCGTTAGCAGCAACAACAATTATAAAAAGACTTCTAAATTCTGGTATTAAATAGTTAATTCAGCTATTTTAAACATTATTATCATTCACACTATTTTTAATACCTTATTTTTTAATATACCTGTTTTAGAAGCTCTCATCAATTGTATTTCATCTTCATTTCTTATGAAAACGACGAAGAAGATAGTAGAGGGAATAATATGCATCCCCCTCGCAATATATCTTTAAGAAAAAGGATTGAACTCCATCTTCTGCAGTTTATATTTTTCACAATTTATATTTTCCTTCCTAGAAATTCAGTTATAAAATTGTTTAATCCTGAAATAAATCATAAATTTAAAAGTTTAAAAAAAATTTACTATGCAAGATTTCCATCATTATTGTACCCTGATTGATAGTTTTTGAAACGCTTGAGATACATAATTACCACAGTTGAAAAATAAATACTTTAAGTCATGAAATTTATGCTGAAGTTCACGAAAATTGTTACTGTAATTAAAATCTTCGTTATAGTTTAAAAATGGACTACCGATTATATATTTATAGTATACATAAAAGGATAACAGAAACATTATAGACATCTCCCTTTTTTAAAACCTTGGTTGAAATAAATTGAGACAGCAATAATATATTACCGAAATAAAATAACCATAAGCCCCTGCAAAATAATTTTAGTGATGTTGTTGCGACTTGTTACTAATGGCATTTGCCATTTAACAAGCGCACTAAGCGATCATTCAACGATTTTAAGCCGAATGAGCCGTCAGCGATTTTAAGCTGAATGAGCGTCTCTTGTTTTTGAAGTAGCGCCAACGAGGGTCAAGTGTACGACTTACCTACACACTCATCACTTTCACTTGCATAGCCCCTTTTTCAGAAGAGGGCACATTCACACACCTCACAGAACAACAACCATGCCTTAACCGGGCCTTGAACTCTGGACGCCCAGATCACAAGGAAGATACACTACCTCAGTGCCAGGACGCCATCACTTTAGAGATAATTTCATGTAGCATTTCAAAAGCATTTTAAACTTACACAAAAATCAATTATTCTAAGAATTTTTATTGAGTTACTAACTACACAATTGGTGTAAAATTGGATAAAAAAAATAAAATGGAATTTAAAATATTCTAATAAAAATCCTTAACGTTCATCTCAACCAATTATGATTAATACATATATGATAAAATTTAAAACATTTTCCTATTTTTTGACTCTGCTTAGTTTTGCACTTTCTTTCTTTAATAAATTTATAGTTCCTCAAATTTTGAATAAAGATCTTACGCCCAAAATACTAATTAAGAAGTTTAATTAAGCAATTCTTTGGGGTTTAGGAACTGCTTATTCTGCTTCAAACAATTCAATCAGAAATTAAAAATTTCGATATTCAAACAACCTTCTAGTAGAAATTAGGTTGGGGACAAAGGTTTGATTGCTTGTCAATGTATTATTGTTTTTTTAACAGTTCGCTTATTAATCACTCATTGACCACGATACCGTATAGAAACGTCTGAATGTCGGTGCTAAAAATCCGATTATGATTGAAAAGAGCTTTTAATCGTAATCCTGACAAACGTTCACTGACGTAAGCTAATGAGAGATTAACAGCTTCGTTTCGAGGTCGTGTATTCAACGCATATTTACTCTAAATAAGTTTCCTAAATTAAATTTATTATGGGATTAGATTAAGCTTGAACAAAGCTGTTATTTGAAATTAAGAAAAACCTTTCAAATGCAGAAGAAAAAAATTAGTAAAAACTTTCGAAATACTAGAAAAAACGATTCGAACTACTGGAATAATTTCATAGTAAAATAATAGCTGAGGCATGATTAGTTTATCATAATTTTATTTTTAAAATTTATGCTAATATATATTATTGGAAAGGACGTATAAAAAAGGTATTAATATCATATTAATTAACCTGCTATAATTTCCTTTAATTAAAACAATGAGAAATATTCTTGTAATTTGCATTTAAAAGTATTTCTAAAATTTTATTTAAACGGAAATAAAATAGGTGTTGCAGAAAATCCTTTGTTTGTTGTTGTTTTTTTCTTAAAATGATGTACAATTATGTGTTACTAAATTATTGGAGAAAAGTTTTATAACATTAATCACAATATCAACAACATAATTAATTCAGAGTTTAATAAAATACTTGAAAAATATTTTTTAGTGAGCAACTGCTTATGAAGAAACAAATTTCATAAGTCTAGTTCCAACGTTTTGCCATCTGTAAAGTTTTGTATGATTTTAATGTTATACATGTCACATCACGATATTTATAGATAGTTCACGAATATTGTAAAAACTCTCGTATTTTAAAAATAGAGAAATTAAAACTTGTTACGATGTTCAAATGCATTTAAAACTGAGTAATACATTTTAGTTTATTAATGTTTTGTACATTTCCTCAAAGACTGCTTTATGTTTAGATGGTAATAGCTTGAATTATCCATCGGGGAAGAAGAGAGTAAATCGGAAAGAGTAAATGTATTCATTATGGAAACTGAAGCTTTCTATTAAAACGGTGCACAAAACAAGAAAATTTTTTTAAAAATATTAGAGTTATTATTTAAAAAACACAAATATATTTCATACTTAGAAACATTTAAACCACTTAAACTAATCGGATTTTTCTAAGCAAAAAGTCCATTAAGAAAAAGATAATAAATATCTAAAATTCTCGAAACTGTTATTGCTCTTTTTATAAAATTATTTTTTATCACAATAAAATTGAGCCAGTTTTATTAATCCTGAAATTAGAAATGAATTGAAGCAATTTTAGCTTCCTTTTATTTTTAAAAAACTAAGTGAATTTCCCTCATTTTAAAAATTTCTTTCTTTCTTTGAAAAATAAAAGTTCCCGTTTGTACTTTGTATTATTAAAACTTTTCTATTGCTCCCCTATATAAAAATATCTAATGAATTATTAACAATAAATTATTTTTTATGTAAGAAAATATCTACGCAGTTAAATATTTTTATCGTTTATCTTATATCTGAATGCATAAGGATAATGATAAAAAAAATGTAATATTACAAAAATAAAAAATGGCGATAGGGAATGTGTTCATTCTTTTTAGGAGGAGTATTCATGTTATTCTATTGTTAAAATATTCTAGGGAATATACCATAGAATATATTCATGAGAGTATCACAAAATAGGACTGGTCATCTCAAATTAATAACTTTTTATATTAAATTTGCAGCAGTTAATTTATTGTTATGAAAGGTAACAAAAGCCGCTACAATTAATTATTCACACTGTTCTAAAAACACTCTTGAAGCACCTGCTGACAGTCATAATTTATTAATCTGAGCCGGATACGTATTAACTTTTAAAATATATTTTCTGTGGTTTTTTAAATAGTTATTCAGTAGAGATGGTTGTGCCGTTTTTCCTACCAGTTTGACACTGAGAGAGTTATTTTTACATTTTTTGCAATTTTTGTATTGTTAAAAATATACAAGATATATAAATATATATACAAAAAAATCTTTTTTTCGCCTTTTTAAAAATATATTTAATTTCGTATCTCTGAATTAATGAAAAATAGTTTTATATTATATCCACTAGGTGTCTGTCTAAATAAAAAATTGCCTAGTTCTGTGTGACAGTATATACAGAAATTCAAACATACAAGACTATGTTTTAATATTTCGATAAGGGGTATAGTATTCTTCTAATTCATGTATATTAAGATTTTATCCTCGTATATTAGAATTTTATTTTCCTCTACCCGAACCCTCTGGGGAGCGGGGGCGTCGAAATGAGGATGAGATGCTTCTGGCATGGTGGTTGGATCTTGCCACCCTGGAGGGTACACAAAAAGGTGGGGTTGGCTCCTCCCATCAATGAAGGGACGTTCTTCTTACGGGAAGGGTTGTATCGTGGCCGGTAAGGGTCATTAGGGCTCAACCACAGTTCCCGCTAGTGTTGCTGTTGCTGCGGTCTGGTTATTCAGCTTTATAGTTTATTACGTGTGGCTGCGGGCGGGTTGGAGAGTCTGGTATGACTTACATCGTAAATCAGCGGGAGCAGTTTCTTTAAAACTTTTCTCCCCTTCTCTTTAATAAAGGTGTTACCCCCCTTCCCGCCCCCCACATAAAGTTGTGGACCTTGGACAAAGATTTTGAATGCCACAAATGCTCGAATTTTTGTTTTTAGAATCATTTCCATGAGTCGTGTGTTTAGTGGTACAGTAAGGAAAACCAATATTTTTATATTAATTGTATCGTATTTTCGAATAATAGTTACAAATTATCGATCTTTGGCGTGATTCTACCGTTTTAATTTGTTAATCAATCTTTTTTTTGGGGGGGGGCGGATTTATCGCTGGCATTCTATTAATACACAGGTACTAGATAAACGAATATTATGAAAGGTCAATTTTGCTTCGAAAAACTCCCTCGTAGAAAAAAAAATCCTTAGTTTGAATCCTTGCTTGAAATACTATTTTCCTTTGATAAAGTCTTTAGACCCGTTCCATCATTTTTTCCCTTTATGTTCCCCATTTTATTATATTTTAATATTATATAATTTTAAGAACTACGTTGAATACTTTTACCTTAAATAATCGAATACGTATTCCGGCGACTATTTTCTGATCTAATGAAACCAAAATTTGACATGTAGTTATGTTTGTTGCAACAAGATCACGAGCCAAATACTATTTGTTTAATTCATCAATAAGTTTTTAAATTATTGCATTTAGGAGCCTGAGAAAGTACAAACCAATAAATGTTTAACTTTTTAACGGATTTAAGCCAAAATTTGATGCGGGTACGCATTTTAGTTGCTAAAACTATGTGTCTCATTTTATTTACCTGATTTGCTGCATTTCGCAATTATTGTGTATATGGTATTTACCATTTATTTTTATTATGGTTCAAAAAAATGCATGTCGTCGAATTAGCATTTCAAATGTAATTGTCTGTGGCATTTATTATTTAATGAATTATAGTTCCTCTAACGAATAACTTTAATCCCTTATTTCTAATGTAAAGCTGTAATTTATTTGATGTTGAGCATTTTACTAGCACTGTATGCTTGGGTCTAACGGTACTTATGTATTATACCATCCAACTTTATCGCCAAATTTGAAGTCGTTGCCAGTGAGTTGCTTAACCGCCAACTATGACAATCCGGCACTGGTGTACTGGTAGTAATCCGTTGATCTTTATCGCCAAATTTAAACCCGTCGCCAATCAGTTACTAAACCGTTGGCGATCGGTGGCGAAGAAGGTATAATACGTAAGTACCGGTCTAACTACTTGTATATAATGTTGTCTTAAAATTAAAGAAGTCAGTATAATTCTTCAGCCTACACGAGATATTATTTAATATAAGTATTTGATTGTAGATTCCATAAGGAAAAATAATGGAAAAAATGGAGAAATGTGGAATTCATACCGGTATTGTCAAATAAAGAGAAAGAAATAATCAAAATCCTCATTCTTTAGCGTTAGATTTTAGAAAAAAAGCTCATTACATTAGCTATTTAATATAATTACGGAAAGTTTAACGTTTAAAGGCAATAATGAAAAATATTCCTACGAATATAGCATAAAACTTTTTTTAAAAAATTATAAAAATCAGGGGGGGAGTATTGATATAATTGATAAATAAAAAAATGATTTTTCAATTTCAAAATGGCATAAAAATAATTTTTATATTATTATATTTTACACAGTTTTCATAATATAATTATATTTCATTATATTTTTTTAATCAAAAGTTGGCTTAATTTTTAATTTAAAATTTTCTAAATCGTAGTTTGCATTTCTCAAATATAGAGCTTATCAGTTTCAAATTTCGCAGCTTTAGAGCTAGGGGATTTTCAGGAAGAGCTCCAAAACAAACAAAGGTGCACACCCAAATTCTTCTTCGTTCTCAGTTGAGATAGAAATCTGTTAATTTAAAATTGAATATAATATAAAATTTTAAATGACGAGTCTCATTAAAATTTGACAGAAAACAGAAAAGTTAAATTCTTATGGGTGGTTATATTATTTTAACGAAATTAAAAGAGGTATTTTCGAATATTCAAAAGATTCGAGAAAACAAAAGCATTAGATCGATATAAAGATGAGCCCTCTATAAGTATTCAAAAAATAACATAAAAAAGGTTTCACTGAAAACCAAGCATTGCACTTTTTAGAAGAAAGGAAGCCACAAAAATCGGCCTTTTCTTTAGATAAAATCTGAACCCTTTGCATGCCCACATTTATGTTGCTAATCGGTTAGAAGTGGGACACGATGAGTCTTTTTTCTTTTTTTATCTTTTTTGGCAAAAATCAAAGCGAGCATTTTTACCAAATCAATCATTAGCATAAAAGCACTATTAAGGTTTCGGCTATGTGACCCGGAAAGACGATGAATTCTAAGCAGTGTCATTTCAGCGTTTCATCTGTTTAATGCACTTTCACAATATTTGAATTCTTTTATTGTGGTGAAATATTGTCTCACACCCATCACGGTTTAAGAGTGCAGCTAATCTAACAAACACTGTTGCAATAATAATAAAGCAAAGTGTTTTAGTGCTTCTATAGGGCAGGCAGTTAGGCCTAGAAATACAGACATTAACATGCATATACTATGAAAGATCGTATAGATTATTTTTTAAATTTTTTACTTGTATTTTTATAAATTAAGAACTATATGAATTTTTTTATATTCTGCGGTTGCTCATGGTGACATTATTGCTCAAAATTAATGTTAACAGGATGTTAAAATTTCAATAGTAATGCAGACGCCATAGAGATATTGGTAATGCGTACATTTACAACACTAGAGCACAATTGGTAGAATCAACATTAGTTTTGAAATAAACAGCAACAAAAATTGAAAACAATTTTTTATTGCCTAGCAATATTGTTTCTTTAATGATTACAACTTAATTTACATGCAATTTCTTTTTTTATTTTGACAGTTAAAAAAGCTTTTTCTTAATATCACTTATAAATTTCGTTGTTTCAATGAAATTCCAATCGTTTTCGCTATTTTGGCAAGAATTTAATTGCATGATTTTTATTCGCAATTAAAAGCTAAGGATGAAAGACTCTGCATAATTTACATAGAGAATCAGAAAGTGAGCAAAAGATAACGCGCCATTTTAAGTAAATCACTCACACACTAAGGTTTAAATAGATAAGATCACGATACTTTACTATGAAGATTCATTTTCAAAATAAATAAAACAGATTCAAGCAATTAAAATAACACAGCTTTAAATATTTGTCAAAATTCGATGTTAAAAATTGCGCTGAAGAAATCATGAATGTGAAAGGACTCATAAGAAATTTAATCGAAATTAAATTCAATCATTAGCCTAGACGAATCACATAAAAATAACTTTTACACCATTTCATTATCCAAAAAATTAATTGTACCAATTTAATTGAGGAACAATAACTTTCTGAGTTTTGACAATGCTTTTTTAAAAAAATATATATGCAACAATATTTTTATAGTTAAAAAGAATTTTAAATCATTTTCCCTATTTCATTAAATATTCAATATAATTTTTATCCCGTTATGTGTACCAAAAAAAAAATTGTGATACAATTTACTTTTTTTATCATGTGAGAATATGATGTTTTCGTTAAGTGTTTTTGAATAATTGAAGGCAACAAGTAATTAAAGCTCGAAATGTGTAGTCAATGAATTAAGTATAATTAGCAATATCCATCAATATCTTTTAATCGCATATATATTTTACGTACTTTTATAAGTATTGCATTATTACTTATATTTTCTTTGACATCAGATGCGTTTTAAAAGGTTGACTTAGAACTATTACATCGTAGCTATTATTTAATCTCAAAATCGGCCGAGCTCCAAAACTTTGTATCCCAGCTAAAAAAACTGAATAAGAAAGTATAAAAAATTATCATTACATATATTTACCTATATATATAGAGAGAGAGGGGGGGATACAGACCGATAGAGAAATTTTGTGATTGTTTCAAACCGGTTTAAACTAGTTAATGATTGAAATTTATTAAAACAAACAATGATTTAAAAACAATGTTCTCACATGATAACTTGAAATTTGTGATCGTAGATTTCATTTTTTTTTCATATTTATTGCATTTTTTTTTCTGTCGATCTTTTGCAATGCGTTCTGAAATCTTCCTTTTTTTCTTTTCTTTTTTTTTTTTCATCATTATTGCTCTCGAATCTGTAGAGGAATCCTTGTAAGATATTAAGTAAATATCTTATACAGTGACAGATTATACTGGCTTTCTTAAATTTTCATATTACAATGTTTCAATCGATTTAGCATGTTATTAGACGCCCTCATACAAAGCAAATAAAATGCGTGACATCATTTTAACTTGGGTATGAACTACGTGCTTTGCATTAGGAATGATGAAGTAAAGCTTCTCGGTAGAGAGATAAAGCATGTAAAATGCTAAATGATGCGGATAGTTACATTTGAAAACGGAAAATGTTATAACATGTGACACGACATTGAATTAAATGAAGAAATACTTTTATCACAATAAATAGAATAGGCAAATAGCAAAGTTAAAACTTATATCACACGAAAAATGATGATTCTTAATTTATTTTAAAACATCCATTTGAATTAAAACGCAATCGATATTTTCACTGAACAAGCTAATTGATAAAAATTTATTGCATCTTAATATCGAGCATTTGATTATATGTACACATCTTGACTTTATTTAGTTATCATTGAGGAATAATGTTACTGAATAAAATAGCAGAATGAATAAACAAGAAATATCAATATAAAATTATATTGCTATTCAGTTTCAGTTTTTAACGAAATAGTTCTTAGCAGCGATATTATTTGAAACGTTTATGAATCGTTTGATTTCAGACAGGAAAATAGATAGAGAGAGCTATCTTGTCTCTTTTTAAAAAAATTGGAATATCAAATTTGAGAAATAATTTAACAAGTAACTATAAACTATCCCCAGTTTGTTGGAAATATTATAAATATTATTCTGCCTATAATATTTAGTTTCTTTTAATCTGTATCAAAATTTCCTTCCTTCAAATATTGGGTCGCGATGTGTAATGGTGAGATCTCTGCTTCAGATCCGGAGGGTTTCAGGCTCGGTACCCAATTCCATCAAAGAACCGTCGTGTAAGCGGTTCTATTGCACGATAAATCCATTGGGGGAAAACATCTTGATGGGGATGCCAGCAGGGACGTCGTTCTCGACATCTAACCGAGGTTCAAAATTACGGGCTCCATCCCAAAATAACTTCACTGTTGCTTTAAAATGGTAACGCTAATGTAAATAAACTGAACTGAACACTCCTTTAAATTAAATGTTTGATCTAGTTCTAAACTAATTCACAGTAAGAGAAAAATCATCCTTAAAAAGTTTTTTTTTTACCATGTCAGAACATGTCTTTTTTTGGGGGGGTGATGTTTTTGGCGTCAACAAAAGCCTGTAGGCGAAAAATAAAAAAATTTATTATCTGCACGAGCATCTAAAAAAAATCAGCTTTTAATAACGTGTTGCCATTACATTTATAAAAGCTCTGATTTAAAAAATTAAGTTAATGACTACAGCAAATAAAACGTATAAATACGTCATTCTGAGTACGTGATTATGTGAAAGGAAATAAATAGGAAATCTGATATTTTTTTTTAACAATAAATGCGAGACACAGTTTTTGTGATCATTTGCAACTAATTCAATGAAACAATTAATATGAATAAAAATATAGGAAGGAAGGAAGGAAGGTTTGTTCTCCGGCGTATGCTCCAGAAATACGGTTCTTAGCTTTTGCTGGGTTAAACAGAAACAAGGATCACGAATATTACAAAAAATAAATATATAATTTAACTTGCATGAGCACGTGATGGTTAGCCTTTCAAGAAATTATGTTCTGACATGATACATTGAAATATGCATAGTAGATTCCATTTTAATCTTTATTATTATTATTTTTGCGTTCTCTTATATGTAACAAACAAAAAAAATTATTTAAGCTGTCAAAAAATACGACTTCGACAAATTTCTAAGGGCTTAAATATCCTTGAGTCTGAGATGATAAATTTTCTCAGAATTATACCTGTCTGAGAACACGATAACTCAAAAAATGCTTTGAACTCGATGGATGAAATTCTGTATGTGCTCTTTACATCAAAACTGTAAGTTTCTATTTAGGTTTGTGCTAAATATAATCAGAGAAAGTTCGTCTGTCCGGGTATCTGAGTATAAGTGAACACGATAACTACACAAAGTAAAGAAATAGATGGACAAAATTGGGGCGCAGGTTTAGTATTTGAACACACAGATATCTCGAATTCGGATGTTAACTGTCTGTCCATCTGTACTTTTACGCGCATTTAAACGAAATAATTCAAAAATCTAACAACTAAGGTAAATTAAATTTTACATCTAAATTAAAAGTTTTTATTAAATGTTGAGCCATGTCTAAAAGGGTGACCATTCGTCGGTCTGTAAACGTAATGTAATGCGTTTACAGACCGACGCGTAACGTAATAACTCAAACGTAAAAACTTAATGCATGTAAACGTAATAGCTCAAATAAATTCAATTATCTGAGGGAATGAAATTTGGTGTGTATTCTTGTGATTACAGTTGTAGCTCATTACAGTTGTAGCTAAGGTACCCAAATTTCATTTTCGATTTTAGAGTACTTGTGTATTAGCCACATGCCAGCGAATGCATTCTACATTTAGTAAAAAAGCGAGATTTTTTACTAAATGTAGAATGCCCTATATTTCGTATTTTTCGTTTCATGCAATTGTTACCCAATTACTAATTCTATTTACTGTTGTTTAAATAATTATGATGCAAACATGTACAGGATTCGGAAAATAAAAATTTGAGTACTCTTAACAGCACATGATCCATAATTTTATACTGAGGAAGAGATGGTGACACTTTTAGGTACTTTACCTTTAGCTGGGCGCAGCGGAAAAATCAAATAATGTAGAATTCCAACGAATTTCTTTGGCGATTTTTTGCTTGCACCCAGCTAACGGAAAAGTACCTAATTTTACTGTGGAATTTTTGAGAAAGATTTAGAAAAATTCCCCTAGTTTCATTTCATTTATTTATTTACTTATTACGTAATACTAGAAGAAGTTTAAAATATACCAATTGTCATCTGCTTCTGCTATAAAAAGATAAAAATGAGAACAAATGGAAGGTATCATGTAGAAAATGATTGTTCTTTTTAATAATTTTCAAATAAAACTGGTTTAGGGAAATTAAACGAATCTGCACAGTGTTCAAAAAATAGAACACATTATTTTTCTTTTATTTTAACAAGAGTTATCTTGTAAAAATGTAGAATTCTTGTATCTTAAGAAAAAAAAGAAATGTAGTATATCTATTATATATTAGATACAAAAATAATGTTTTTAAGTTTCTCTACATGCATATTTTAAACAAGTGATTAATTTTTGTTGCTAATAAAGTGTTTCGGTGTCCTACTAACTACAGTAAGACACCATGAAAGTTAAAAATATTTATATCTAATTTCAGTAATTTTAAATGAGAGTCATTCATTGAAATATTTTCTCTTTTGATTGCATGTATGACTTACAAAATCAAAGATATTTTCTCCTTTTTTCCTTCATTTGTTGTAAATCACTATTTACTCCTTTAAGTTCACACCCACACAGACACAAAATAGAAATTTACACATAACTTAACTATTTTTCCAATAAAACATTAATTTAATACATCGGATATATTTTTAGCATTGTAATATTTCACACGCTTTAATGCCTTACGTATTTCCTGAATAATATCTTAATTGTATACCGACTACAAAAACGCTCACAATGATCGAATTCAAAAGGAAACAAAATAAAATAGTAAAGATTTAGTTCGAGAATCATTTTGTCAATATTAAGTTTTTAAAGTGTATTTTAATATGTTAACATCATTATTTTCCTGTTTACTTTTGAAAATTATAAATATTTGCAGAAATATTTGAAAAGAATATTCTTGATTCTAAAAAGCATTTCCAGTTAAATTGTTTCATAATTTTATAATTTAAATTTTATTTCTAAGTATAATTTATTATTATCTTCACATTCATGTGTTATTTTCTTCATAATTTTTTATGAATAAAGGATCTATTTTATTTATTTTCAAAAAAATGATATATATATATATATATATATATAAGAGAAAGAAAACCCAGTTGTATTAATGAAATTTTTTGTGATATTACTTATTTTTTTATTTATTTTATCTTACTCTTGCTTAAAACTGTCGCGAACGTGACAAAAAGAATAAAGCTGTTCATTTCTGCAGTAACAATAATATCTGTAAAACGAGTTTCATTGCACGCATACCTTTGCAACAGTAAAAAATATCGCGGTGTGGGTTTTTTTTTTTCTTCCGAAATATGTAATAATTCCTTTTTCGAAAGACGTAATAATTCCTGTTGGAGTTACTACACCAGAAATTAAGTGAGTTCCTATCTTCTTCCAAGAATCCCATCTCTACAGAATTCAGAAAAAAATATAATAAGTTGCTTGAAAAATTGTAGTTGAAAAAAGAAGATCGCTCATGTTGACACAAAGGATCCCTGTGTGTTTTGTCATTTGATGAAGATTGAGTTAGTTATACATTAATTCTCTTTTAACAGGGTCGTAAACAAAACCTCTCCTAGATTAGCTTAAGAACTAAGCACAAGATTAGTGTTAAAGTTTAAGACAACAGTTTGAAAAAAATAATGAAAATGGAAAATTGAGTGAAGATATTAATACTAAAGTTTATTGACAAAAAATAATAAATTGGAAGAAAATAGTTTAATTATTCAAGAAAAACATAATTATTGATGAAATGACTGGTGAAAGACGCACATACCAAGGACATTTTTCAAAAGAAGTAACTTTTGAAGCAAATTTTATTTTCTAAAATATTCTTCAATCGAATTTTTATTGTTTCTTAATTGTTAAACACCAAATCAGCCTTTTCAGCTTTTTTTTTTAATTTGCCTAGTAAAGTCATAAAATTTTAGTGAGTCACTAAAGTTGAAGGTGAAAAACTTTATTGGCTTCTCTTCTGTGAAGAAAACAAAGCTTTGCCAATGACTTTTAAATTTTGATAGCCTTTTCAAAAAGATTAAATATTAATTTATAGTAACAAATAATCTTCAATAATTAAATGAAAATGTATTTAATTCCAAACACCCAAAAAAGTATAAAGATTACAAAAAAAATTTATAAAGAAGAAAACTTTTATAAGCACCTATATTTACAATCATTGAAATAAATATGTATTAAAATCTTATAAAATAATTTTTTTTCATAAAAATATTTATAATTTTATTATTTTATTATTTTTTAAAAATTTTCTTGAATATTTCACTTTTGATATTTGTCAATGATTTACTATAATAATGCATAAATATTCTATTAACAAATTATATATATATATATATATATATAATATAACTCATGAAAAATGCTGCAAAGTTGCTATTTTTATCGAAACAAGGGATGAGTAAGAAAAAATATATTGCTATTCCATTCTAAACGGTCAGTCTCCACTGAACCGATTTCAAAAGCTTCGGGTGGGCTTGACAATAAATTTTAATCCACAGCGAGTTAGTTTTTGGGCTTCATCCAGGAAAAGCCATCATCTTTTCTTTTCAGTGTAATGTGTAAAATGGTACCGGAAGTTCCTAAAAATAATCGTCAGTTTTTCAGCCGCTGAATGTATCTTCATCCGATATCTGGCATTGCGCAAAATCGCACTCTCTTCGTCACATCATTGCGCAGGGTTTCCGTGCGCAGTGTTGTGTAGTTAAACTGTTTCATGTCTGTTGTTTGTTTTTATGTTAATGTTTTTGTTGTAAGTGCTTAAACGTTCAATTTTATACTATGGTCGCGTGAAGTTGCATCGATGCTCTAGTCACGTTTTGTTTCGTTGTTAAATATGGAAGAAATATTACTCGGCAAGCAGCTTGTACCTTCAATCATTTGTGGCCTTCTCTGTTTTATATCAGGTAGGTTCATTTTCATTGTATTTTTTAATAATATTTTCTGCTATTTCTGTGTAAAATTGTTCATACTGTGTGTAAAATATATTGTAGTGTTAAGTTTGCATCATTATTATTAGAGCTTGCATTTGTGGTTGATTTTATAAACTTGCATAATATCGTTCTTACTTGCAGGTATTCAGAGAGAAAATCTCATTTTTGGTTTTGATTTATTCCTTAGAAATGAGTTCTAATATTAATAAATGCTCCAGTTTTTTTTTTGTACTTATCCCTGGTATTATTAAATTAGTTAAATGAAGATACATTATCTTAAAACGTTGTCGATGAAAAATATTTTATTCAGTTTTATATTTATTTATTTATTTACTGATCTAGATTTGGTAACTTATTTTATTCGCAAAGATTTATTTCTTTAAAACATTTTTTTCTGTGATTTCTAAAATAAATGGTTTAATGTAAAATAGTTATTTGAAGATAGATTAAATCTTCAAAAAATTTTCTTGCTTTTTATTTCTGATAAATGAAAGCTTTGAAATTTATATCCTTATTATATTTATAACTAATATTTTTAACTAACTAGTATTGCTAGTTTTTCTTTTTGGCTTGCTTCTGAATAAAAGGTTATGAAGAATATGAAATCTGAGCCAATTTGGTTTTATTCATTTCAGATAAATATAAGTTTTCTAACTGATAATCTATTTAACTGATAAGTTGTCTAACTGATACTTTCAGATAAATATAAGTTTTCTAACTGATAATCTGTTTAACTGATAAGTAGTCTAACTGATAATCTGTATCATTTGAGTAAAATAATAAATTTCTCCTGTAAAATCTTTTTCTTTTTTTTGCATTATTGAATTTAAAAAAATGATTGTTTTTAAACATTTTTTTTGGTCATATTTAGACATTTATTTCTTTAAAATCAAGGGTCCGAAAGCTTTAGTTTAGATACTTTTTTTTCTTTGCCAATCTGAAATTATTATATTATTTTCAATTATTAAAAGGGTTTACCTATCTTGATTCATAAAATTCGATTATCAGAGTAATGAAGTAATCAGATTAAATGAACATGGTTTAATTATTTTGATTTATATTTAAAGTTCAACTATTGTTATTTAAATATTTCTATTATCTGTAAAGAAATGTTTGAAATAAGAGCACAGTTACAGAGATTTTGAGCTATCATAGAAATTATACTTAGAATATCCTTGATCTCAATTTAGCTAATGTGAAATTTTTTCATTCAGCTATAAATTGGATACTATCATATAAATCAAATTACTCATATATTTTTATAAGTCATGTATATTACTACAATTATATGTAATTCAAGCATTTTGCAATAAAGACTATGCTTTGCTTTCATGTTTCACTGTCTTCTCTAAAACAGTATAAAGTTTTAAATACATATGAAGAGTTGCAAACGTTTTAGGAAAATGCAAAAATTAAAAGATGTTGTAGCCAAAGGTGCTGAATTTTTCTGTAAAAAGAGAGAAACTATCATTAAATTAGATATAGCTTTAGAAAAAATAAGAATAAATGATGTTTTGAAATGTTCTCAATTGTTGTACTCTTGTATAAATTTGGCTTTTTAAGTGCTTATTATTTACTCTTACAAGCCTAAAAAAAGACTGTGAAAAAATATTTCATATTTTGCCTTAACATCATATAGAATGGCTAAATTTTCATTTATGATATGTATATATATTCTTGGATTAAATATTAGTCTAAGATTCATATTTATTCATTCCAAAATATTTTTTGTGAGTGTATTTTAATAAATCATAAATCTATATATTTTACAATTCTACCAAGACTCAACAATAACTTGCTATTTTAATAATAAAAAAATATAATATGTTTTGTTGTTAAACATTTGGATTCAAATAAGCTAGTAATAATTTCATTGTTATTAGTAATTTGTATAAAGCCACACTTAATTTTTTTATTGTTTTATTAAAAGTAATTGTCCCATTTATTTCAATTTGAGAAAGTTTGAAAATTTAGCATTTAAATTATTAAACAGTGGTAATCTGACTTATATCAGTTTTATGCATTTCGATTATGCAATTTTTGAATTAACCATTTTCTATTTATTTTATTTGCAGCTGTCTCCAGTATTGATTTAAGTAGTCCAAAATATGTTCAGAAAGGTGGTAAGTTTATGCTTGCATGTGAAGTAACAGGCTTAGGTGTGCATCTTTGGTACAAAGATGGCAAACCCATTGTGCTAAACTCTATTAACAAGTTTCACTTGGAATCAGACTCTCCTTCCTATTCCCCTGAAAAATCTAATTACTTCACAATAATGCGTCTCTTGGTGGATGATGCGGACTCCATTCATACGGGTGAATATAAATGTAACCGAGATGGTCGATATTCACAACATGTGGTAGTTGTCACTGGTAAGGATTATTTGTTCTCATATTTAGAAATACTATTCTTTTATTTATTTATAAAAATCTTTTATTGTTTATGTTCTATAAATTTCTTGCAGGTTGAAAATATTTCATTTAACTCAACAAAAATATTTATTGAATATAAAGTATTTGATTCCATTCGTTTAATCCATTGAGTTCAAATTTTTCATAATTTTTTCAAAAATTATATTTCTGTTTCCAATTTAAAAACATATATATTAAGTCACTCTGATAGTAGAAAGTAAATTGTTTTGTGAATCTTCCTTTAGTCCTTGCCTTTTTGAAAATGATTATGGATGTATATAATTATTTTTAAGAGAATGTTTTAATAAATCATTTTTATTTTGCAGTTCAGTCATCCTGTATTATTTTAAATATTGATATTGCAGCATCAGTTATTGGTTACTTTTTTTCTTTTATCTCTTATTGGTAAAATCAAAATGTTTTATTATTTTTTAAAGTTGATGTTTAATTTTCAGAAAATATGATTGAAACAAATGAAGATTATCCAGGCATTGGAAAAATATTAACTCCTGGAGAACCATTAGTTTTGCAATGTAATACAACTGAATGTCCACATTGTACTGTAGTATGGTTTGTATATTTTTTTTATTTTTTAAATTATTTTTTGGGAAATGTATTTTTGAATGCAATAGCCTTTTTTACAATTCTAATATATTCTTTATCTGAATTTTGACTATATATCTGATTGAAAATGGTGATTTTTGTTTAAAAATTTACATCTTAAGTTTTTCACTTTCATCTTACTGTTATATTCATAAAAAATTAAACTATAACCTATATATCATAAGGATATGCTCCTATTTTACTTTCTTAATAATTTGAGATTTGTAAGAATATAATTTATATAAAATATAATAATATATAAATAATAATAAATATAATAAAAAAAAAAAAAAATTGCTCTTATAGTTCATTGTATTCATAATTAATGTGTCATTGATGATATTTTACTTATAATAAAAGTAACGTTTCTACCTGAAAAAGATATTTTCTCAAGTCATAGAAATATTTAAAAAATTTTTAAACTACCAGATTTCTTATTTGTTCTTAGTCCTATCTTGTTTTATTAGCAGAATTACTAATAAATTAATAGTTACGAATTTAAATAACCAAACCCAGCTTTTATTTTTATAATTTGTTTATTTTGAAAGTGTATATATTCATACTGTACAAAGTATATGATTTTATGTTTTCAACGATTAAGATAGGCATTATAAAATTTGCCGTAAAATGTGTACAATATTTTTGCTCTTTGACTTGATTGTTGAATAGTTTTACTTAACTTTGTATATTTTATATCTGTTAACATAGAATTTTGTAATCAAATTTCCTCTTCTTTTTTAATGTAAAAGTTCTAAAAATTTAAAATATTAATTCTGGGTGAGAATAAAATATTTTAATTATTTTAATGGTCTTAATCATAAATTAATATTATCAGTTCACCTTGAAGAAATTTTATAATAATGATACCATTTCAAAATTTATAAAAGAGATTTTAATTTTTAAACTCCATAATATTTGTAATTATAAGTTCTCAAAAATATTAAAGACTAAAAAGTGAAAAGTAATAAAGCTTAAGAAACTTAGGCTACCATTTTATTAATATAATAAATAATATGATATATTTTTATTGAAATTAAAAAGAAGTATTAAAGAAATTAAAGCATAAAATAGTTCTGAAAGGGAAATTCTTGAATTTTCATTAAAATTATATATCTGATTAAAATTTCTATTCAGTTAGAATATTTCTATCATAATTTTTCTTTTTTAAATTTTTTACATCCTTTTTATATATTTTTTTTAAAAAAAGTAAGATCTCAGGAATGTTTTAAGAAAGTAAGGATTCAAAAAAGGGTTATTACTGATGCAAATTAAAATATTTACTATTCTAATGGAATATTAGATTTATAAATTATGTATTTATTAGAGTATCTATTCTTATTAATCTAGATTATTAGTAGATAATAATTTTCTTCATGTTGAAATTTTATTTGATTGTTTAGAAAATAGAAGTTAAGTAAATAAAAATTGTTTAGTTGGGGTTCGTTTGTACGGCATTGCAGTACTATTATAACCATATTTAATTCTTAGATAGTATATTTCAGGTCTTTATTTTAAATCACATTTGAATATTGTAAGGAATAAAAGTTAAAAACTGGAAAATAATAAATTTTAAAATATTAACATACTAAAAAAGAAAATTTTCCCCTAAAAAAATCTTTTGTTTTAAAAAAAGTCATAAAAACCATGAGAAGCTGTAAAAAAATCTAAAAAAACTCAAATGAATATCTTAATTAGAAAAAATGTAATCCCTAACTTTATTTTAAAATAAATTTTAAATGTAGTTAAGATTTCAATTTTCTAAAAAATTTTCCAACCTCATGCTTTTTTGGTTGTTTTGTTTTGATATCTTGATTTTTTTTGGGCGGATGGGGGATGCAGGTCTATTTTTCATTTTTAATGTGTTAATAAAAGCCTTTTTGGAAATATTTTGTATTCTAATATTTATTAATATACAATTCAAAACAATGCAGATTATAAAGAAATAATAAGAGAAATTAAACAATATATAAACAAAAGCAGCTTTTATTATTTTAAAAAAACTATTTTTATTGGTATGAATGATGTGGAAAATCAGCAATTAATAACTTCTAGCAATTAATAACCTGGATTTTATCTATGCAGTATTATCGCCTTCTATTAAAATTTATGTATTGCTTTAAAAAAATTTGAAATGTTTACAGTTATGTTTTTTCCCCCTTTTTTTTCAGGTTTAAAGATGGAAAGCCTTTGCATTCCATTCGAGATCATTTAGAAATCCATGAAAACAATAATTCCATTACTATTGACCATGCATCATATAATGATTCTGGTGTCTATGTCTGTGCAATAGATAGGAAGCAACTGGATGTGGCCTTAAATGCTACTATTGTTGTACAATGTAATTATTGATTTCTCTATTTTTTCATTAATATATTTGCTCATTCTGCATTGGGGACTTTAAAATGTTTTTTTTTTTAAAGAAATAATAAATTTTTCATGAACTGAAATCTTGTTTCTCAAGGTTATAGTTGTTTTCCTGGGAGCCAAAAGAAGTGCAATTGAATGTTTTATATAGCTTATATTTAACTGGTATGCTGAAAAATATTTCTTCCAATTTTAGAATATATATATATATAT
>JAOUZG010008059.1:393702-408935 GCA_026289955.1 Argiope argentata | reverse complement strand
ATATGAAAAATTTTCTTAGGGTATGTTTGATATCACTTTAGTTATTGAAATTCTTTTTGAAATGTTGTGAATAACATTATGAGTGTTATGAATAATGTTTGGAGAGAAATTGAAAAAATGTATGACTTCCCCCTCCTTTTTATCTACATGATTATTTAAACAGTTGTTGTTTTAATAACTGTTTAAATAATTAAAAATATTTCTCATATTTTAAGTAAATTGTCTACAAATAAAATTAAAAATTGTTTCTTGTTCTTTGCTTATGTTTCAAAATATTCCACTGCAATTTGTGCATTTTTATTGATTGATTGTTGAAGATTGTACTTAAATTTGTAGTTTGCTTTACAAATTTGTCGCCTCCTATATACATAACTATGTTACCATTCTTACTGAAGTTCACTTCATTAAAATTTTAAAGTTGTGTATGAAATAAATGTTATTAAAATTCTTTAAATTAATAGTTCTTTATTTCTTAATTAAAGCCCTAGTAGAAAATTTTTATACTTCATACTATTATTTATTGATTCCATTATTATGTAAATGCATTTATCATAAAATGTATTCATAAATCTAAATTTATTTGGCATTAGTGTATTATAAATGTAAATTTATGTTGAAATGGATATGTAAAAAGGAATCCATCCCCCCCACACAGCTTTAAACTATTGATATTTATTTCTTATACAAAATTATACATTATTATGCTAATATTAACCATATATACTGATTAATGTTTTCTATCATTTCTCTGCTAAAAGTAAATTGGTCCGTGTTTAAGAAGTTATACGATTTTCTCACTTCATTTCCTTGTCCTTAAATATATTTACATCCCCATATATTCCATCAAAGAGATTAATTTTCGTAAAGAATAAAATATATGATAGACATGTTAAAACATGTATTATTGAAATATTTCTTTCTGTTTTTATTGCAGCTAAAATAAAGTTAGAAAAATTTGATGCATCTTCTGTAGTTGTTGATGGTAGCCCATTAGAAATATATTGCAATGCTAAGGCAGCACCTCTTCCTTATATAAGATGGTTTATAGGTAAATTTTGATTTTTATTTATTCTAATATTTTTATGTTTAATCTCACTTTTTCATATCTTAAATTATAAGTTTCAAACCTTTGTGAATATTGAGTATACTTTTTTAAATAACGGAAAAATTATGAATTAATGACAGTTAAATTTCATCGATGTGTAGGAGAAGGTTTTGTTAAGTAATTGAAATCATATTTTAAAGCTTTATCATTAGAGTTAATTGAAAAAAAATTAATTTTTAGTGGAATAATTTCTAATAGGGTTCAAAGTAGTATCTTTAATTATTAATCAACACAAAATTATTTTAAAAGATATCTTGAATTTTTGGTTTGTGTAAAGGATTTGTAGTTATAGCAACAAAAAGGAAACCTTTCCGTTAAAATTATACAGACTTTTTGGTTTCTGTTAGCAGCTACGTACTTCATTTTATTTATCTGCTAATAAAGAAAAGGTTATATTTAAAAATAATAGGACAAACAAAAAAGGCCTTACAAAAAAGAAACATTTTAAATTTAATCAGAAAATTTTTAAGTTTATCGAAAGCTGTAAAATTTTAACTTATATAATTATGAGTTATTTTTCTTGATAATTCATTAATGTAAGTAATTTTATATGTTCTCTTTTGATTGGAACTCATTACTTTGAAGCACTATGCTGATTTCAGAATTCAACTTAAAGATTGTTTCAATCAGATTTTTTAGCTTTATTTTGGCATTATGCATCATGAAAGAAAAATAGTCTGACATCACTGTCAATGTTTCCTTATTAGCAAACTTTTCTTGCCCACATCTTAAACTAATTCGATATATTTTTCAGTAGCTAAGGTATGTTTTGGAAAAACTCAGCTAAGTTTTATCTTGCAAAATAAAATAATTGTCTCTTTAATAAAGCTTTCTATCTTTGGAGAGTGTGATGATTTATCTAATAGATAATGAAACCAAAGTAGAACCAAAATAGAAACCAAAGTAGAAATAAAAGTGAGCTTAAGTAGAATTCTGTATATAAAAGAAATCCGGCCTGATGACTTTCTCAAGGGTCACCATCAGGCAGGGATTCCGAAAAAAAGGGAATTTTTTTCTGTAAACAGATTTGACTATAGTCTAAAAAAGAAAATCCATGACCTGAAAAATTCACTACCTCAAAGTCTAAGAGAAGCTTCGAATTCACTGAATAACAGAAAAAAACAACAAAGAAACACACAATAATAAATTAAAGCGTAAATTGTACAATAATAAATGATAAAATATTATGATTCATTATATATTTGATTTATACTTTAGTTTATTATTGTGTGTCTCTTTGTTTGTTTTTTCTGTGATTCAGTAAATTCGATGCTTCTCTTAGACTTTGAGCTTGTGAATTTTTCAGTTGAGTTTTCTAGTTGTGTTCGTGTGTGTATATATATAGCACTTAAGTACTAGAAATCAAAACTTGCTGCCTAAATAATTTTAAGATTTTGACAAATGTTGGAGTACATGTGTATATACATATAGTAATTTTTTCAAAAAGTTAACTTTTTTTTCCATCAACTAAAGATTTAATGTATATATATTTTTAATTATTTAATCATGCAAAAAGCATGATTTTTTAAACCTAAAATTTCAATAAAATTGGTACTTTTTTTAATTTGTGCTATTGTTTATTATGGAGTGAAAACAAAATTAATTATACAAATTAAAAACATGTTATATGTTTTCATAATATTAACTTGTAACAATTCAATGCCTTATAAATTTTAAAACTGTGTTTTATATACTACTATTTCTACAGAAGATAGGCATAAGAAAGTTGCAAATTTGTTTAAGAACTTAATATGTTTATCGTACTTATAGAGTTAAGGAATCATTTTTTAATCATGATTCTCCAATTTTGTTAGTAAGATAGATATGGCATGCAAAGTAGTTTTATGAGTATAACTAAATTTCTTAGATAATATTATTACAGGATCAAAGAAATAGAATTTTTCCTTGTCTCTAAGGGAAAGATTTTACTATCATATTTTTTGTAAACAAAGAAATTAATCTCTGCTAAAAAATATGTTGTTAAAATTTGTATTGACAGTAAAATATTTGATATTTGTTTGTTTGTTTTATTAAAGGGGTTAAGTAATTGTTAGAAATACTTAGTTTTAGCTGGTTATTAACCTTTTTGCTGAGGCTGACTTTGATGTGAAAGTTATATATTAATAAGGCAGTTTCTATTACAAACAGAGGGTGCAAGATGTTAAACTAATTATTACCCTCATGTGAAAAAGTATCTAGCAGATCAGTAGAGAACTTACATGACTGGTTTGGGAAGTTAAATTGTAAGAGGTTAAATCCGTAGCTTTTAAATGCTGAGACTTATTATTCATGAAATTTTATAATTTCATTCTAAAATATTTTTTTAAAATTATTTCAGTTAAATAGTTTATTTTATGAAATTAAAATTTAAGTACTTTGACAAAATTAAAATCCATTAGTTTATTCCATATTTTAATATATCTCTTTATACTACTTTCTAGGTGAGCAAGAAATATTTGATGATGATAAAAGAGTACAATTATTAGATCATGATGGCCTTAAGAGAGGCAAGCTATTAATTGAAGAAGCTAATTTTGATGATAGAAATCATTATACATGTGAAGCTTATAATCAACTTGATTCAGTTAACACTACAATTTTTATACGAGTCAAGGGTAAGAAAACTTATCCTCGAATTTGCTAAATTTCTTTTGAAAGATATCTCAACTTTTTATTTTATATTTATTTTCATTAAAAAAAATTGTTTTAGTTAAAGGTTTAGTGATTGATTTTTGATATTTCTCAATTGAAGAATTTAAGTTAAATTTGAAAATTAAATATGGAAATTTATTGTATATATGTGTAAAAATACTGGTGTCTTAATTTCTAAAGAGAGTTGAAGTTGCTTTAAAAAGTATTAAATGTATTTTATTAGCCTTAATGTACTATACCAATCTTCTGTTTATTGAAAAATAATCAAACATTTTAAAAACACAATTCTTAACAATTTGTAATAGGAGTTTATTTATAGATATATAATTAATATATTTAAAAGATAATTAATTATATGTCTGGATGTTTTTAATGCAGATAAACTTGCTGCATTGTGGCCTTTCCTTGGTATCTGCGCTGAAGTTGCTATATTGTGTTCAATTATTTTTGTATATGAGCGAAGGAAAAGTATGAATCAATGTGATGAACCTGATACTGATCTTCCTGCAGATAAGTAAGTATTAATTTTCTTCAAGTACTAAATTTTATCGGGAAATGTAGAAATATATTTTAGCACACTTCTGACAACATAATATTTTTCTTCTCCATATTTATAATTTTTAGCTTCTTAAATTATCCATATTTCTTTATTTACATTTATTACATTTTATCTAATTTTTCAGCCATTTTAAACTTAAAGGATACTAGCCAATTTGTGTATGCAATTGTAATTAATAATTTAGAAAAGAAAGATTTTCTAGAAAGATTTAGTCCTTGGTGTGACCTATTGTCTTTTTTAACTTTGAAAATCTATTTTTTCATACAGTGAATTATTTCAATGATTCTATTAATTTTTATTGATTAATTTTCAAAGTTCAGCCAATCTGTTATGCAAAAAATAAAGCTTATTGGCTTAAAATTAAATGAAAGAGAAAGGCTAAAACTTTTTAAATAAAAAGTATGGAACTTAAAAAAAAAGATATTTGAAAGAATCTTGAACAAGCTCATGTGCAATTTTAAATGAATAATTACCAGCTTTCTTCCTGTGGTATCTATGTTCAGTAAAATTTCAATAATTATTCGGTTTCAAAAGCATTTCAATTTTGTATTGTCATCAAGTACCCACAACTGTCAGAAATCTTATGATTCAAGCACAACAGAAAAGGGAGAGGGTGAGTGAAAATTCATCTTGATAGACAAGGAAAAGGTTAAATAAAAGCATGGGAAAAACTGGGAAAAAGAAATTGTTCTCCTGCTATTTGATATGTTTTTAGTTTGGGTTATTTGTTGTTAAAATTTAATATTTATTGAATGGGTTTATCTGTGTAAATTATACAATGTAACTGCAGTGTTATATTTTTTTATTTTCTTTAAAATAAATTCTTTATGAGGATTTGTGTATTTTTCATTAATTTTTATTTCTTAACAGCAAACGTGACCAAAAAAGAACAGGACAAGATGTGAGACAAAGAAAATAAACTTGAAAAAGCTCACTTAGTTTCGTCGTGATATTTTTGGAATTATTTCTGTCTTCTGAGTTGCATTTGTTTTTCGTGAAACCATCTCGTATCATTTTGTCTGTGGTATGAAATTTCCTATATGTATCACTTGAAATCTCATAATGTGTATTTGTAATGAATTTATAGAGTTAGAGTTAATTAATTCGATTAACAAGAGATAAGTACAATTTTATTTTCGATTTTTACCTGAGACTACAAATATGCATTTTCTGATGCATAGTAACAACGAGAAATTTAGCAATGTGAGTTAAATGTCCTGTATGTTGAATTAGTCTGTGTGTGTAGTGTAAAGGCCTACAGAACTCTATAGAGTACTATTGTTCTTGTGTGTTGATGTTAAAATGCAATAAATTACTCCTCATATAATGCTCACTTCTTAAAAAAAGTATTTTCTTACAGTGAGACCATCTTTAGTTTGTGAATAGACTTTGGAGTGCAATTTGCATTTGATTTTGTTTTTAACTGTTTGATATTTTTAATTTCCATATTTATCATGAATTTTTTTTCTTTGCCCTAGGCAGAATTTTATGTGTTTGGTTTTAAAATTATTAACAGAAGTTACTGCTGTTGTAAACTTATTCCACTCTCCTGTCTTTCCCTCTTTTGCTCTTTTCACTGCATTTTGAGTCTGAAAACTTATTCTATTGCATGACAGTTTCATTTAGAAAATTACTTAAAATTAGAAGCAACATTTATTATTAATAATTTTATACTAATCAATGTTCTTTAGCTTGGCAATTTTCTAGTCTTTCATTTAATGACTGAAAGAATATTATTATAAGCATTTATTAAAAGTAAATTCTTCTGCTAAGCTAAAAAATTTTACATTCTTTCAATGTTTTTTCACATTCCTTTGGATAAGCCTTTTAAATGTTAAACATCAGGTTCTTGTAGAAAGAATATCTCAATCAAATTAATAATAAAAATAATCTTTTTAATCCATTATTACCTCTTCCAGCATAGAATAGTATAAAATTAGTAATGTGCCATAAAAAGAGTGTTTTTTTTAATTAGATGGTTGCATTAAAAGCAATATCTTGCTTAATATCTGTTTCATTGAATTACTTCCTTTTATTGTATGCCATAAATATGCATTCTTTAAAATATTATTATTTTTAATTATCTGAATTTTTTAATTCTCAATTTGTTAAACAGCAGCAAGTACTTCTGATTTTAAAATGTGCAACTAATTAGATTTTAAAGCTTTATTTTATTGATAATTATTTTATATCTAGTCCAAAGAGCTTCAAAAAGTTTATACAACATTGTTTTGTTTGGGTTTTAATTATTGTTAATTATTTATTTAATGTTTTAGTTTTATGAAATAATTGTTTTGAGATTGCTAATTTCTTTGTTGCAAGGGCAATATAAAAAGTCAAAGTACAATCATTACAAGAAGTCTTTTTGTTTGAAATTTTTTGTAGAATCCTTTTTTTTTTCTCTTTTACTAAGAATAATTTTCCTGTAAAATTATTCAGTGGCTGTTTGTTTTATTTGCAGTTATATTTGTGAAATTAGAAATTGATAGAATTTGTGGTATACATAGTTTAATGTACTTATTTTGTTTAATTTTATACAAATTATCTAGCTCTGCCAAAGAATAAAAAAAGTCTTAGCATCTATTTTTTTATTATTTTTTATTTTAAAAACCTCTTTTGTTAAATTCTTGCAAACTTTGGGGATTATCCTTTCTTAAGAATCTATTATAGTAGATATTGTTATAATATTCAACAATGCTGAATATGAACATTATATGGATTTATATATTTACCACATATAAATAAGACTGTTTACTATCTTTGATAAATAAGTGAACATTCTGCAATCAATAATCGTTTTATATACCTCCTGATAAATATCTATTTACCAACATGTTTTTTTTATTGTTTATGTTTTCATCTTAAGTTGAAAATGTCTTTGTTATTTCTTGATTTTTAGTTAATCAGTCTAAAAACAGTTGATCCTGTCTTTCTCAGTCTTGCAAACCTTTTAAAACTGCCTGTGTTATCTTTAATCATTCTTATACTTGTTTTTGAAAAAATATTTTTTAGGCTTATCGTGAATATTTTATTCAATTTATTTTTATTTCAAATCATTCATGTGTTTTTAAAAAATCAGAAAACAACTTATTTCATTCTTGAAAAATATTTATATTTTTGAACATGAAAAAATTGAACATCATAGCATAATTTTATCAAAATCTCATGTAATTTAAAGTTCCCTCAAATCTGCAATATTGAGTTTGGTTACTAAATCAGATGAATAAAACATTTAGTAAAATTTTTAAGATAAGCCAAATAAAGCCATCAAGCATCTTCAGAACATTCACAGAATAGATAAACTTTGGAAGAATAGAGCATTGGTCAGAATAGATATATTTTTATCACCCATACAACTTGTGCCAAAGAAAATCAGATTACAAAATTCTTTTAAATCATTCATTTGTCCTTTTAAGAATAATTAAATTCTTAGATTATTTTCTGTTAATGAAAAGGAAAATTGTTTTGGGACATTGGTTGATTGGAAGAGCAGTAAGGATTCAAAGAGGAGCACAGGCATCTAATACTTTAAAAGTCAGTACCTGTTTTTTACATAATTAAGCATTTCAGCTTGCTTTGAATTGAAAGCAGATTCCAAGACATTTATGGAAATAAAGTTCTTTGCCAAGAAACAACAAAGAAAGTACTCAAAATATCACACAAAATACATTGCTTCCAATATCAGAATTAATAAATGCTCTAATGAATAAGCTTATATTTTATGCTTCTAAAAAATTTTAATACTTGGAGGGGGCTAGTTGTTTAGCCCTATCTTGGCTTAGTATTATGGTTGATGCATGATTGAAATATAACAGTGATATTAGAATATTTGCATGTTTGTTAATGACCATCACTAGTCCAAAACATTGTACCATTCTGTAACAAAATGTCACATCATCAAGAATGGGGCTAATAAAATCCTCATTATTATATTTTTTGGAGAAGTGGAGAATTATTTATCCAGTGATTTCTCACTAACACACTTTCATAATGTACTCTTGATATCTATTCTGATGATGATTAGGTGTGTGCTGAATGTGGTGTTACACTGGTGAAAAAACTCATAATTAATATAAAAATAAATATATATAATTTAAATAGCTGTCAAAGGACTAGCCATCCAAAAAAACTTTTATACGCTTAAGTATTAGAAGCTAAAACAGCCAAAGAAAAAAGCGAGTGAGAGAAAAAGGGAGCAGACTAAAAAGAAAAAAGTGGAGACAAAAAGAAGAGTCTGCATAATATTCTACACCTACAGCATCATTGGAGCATAATTAGTAAATTAAAAAAATTACTTAATACAGGAAATTAAATTTTGAAAACAGAAAAATCAAATTAAAAAAAACAAAGAGAAAAATATTAGAAGATAAACAAAAAAAGTAAATAAACAAAAGAAAAAAGTAAATAAATAAGAAAAAAAATAATAGAAAATATATATATACAGTGGCTCAATCTAAGATAGAGTCCAACATTAGAAACAAAGGCCTGATAGAGTTCTTTTTGCCTTTTTTTTCCGTCTTCTTCTTATACTCACTATACTGTTCACTTTCAGCAGTTCTTAACAAACCAGGACAAATAACTATTCCATTTGGAAAATCCTATTTTCATTATGATATAGAAAATCCAATATATTTTGAGCTTCTAAATTCCCTTTATTGTTTGACAGAATTTGGGAAATCTTTAGCTGAGGTTTAATAAATTTTCTCAGATGTTGAAGAATAGGGCAATGGAAAATATAGTGTGGAATGCCATCAAGAGCATTGCCACATCTACAGCTACAATTTTTTAAACGGAATATTTTAAGATAATGCAGGCAAATCCATGATTTGTAGTTAATTGGGCTAGAAATTTATTGTCAGTACATCTATTTCTTTTAATTTCTAGCTTAGGCTATCAGTAATAATATAACGTATATGAAAAAAATATTTTATTCATGCCATTAATGCTAGTAAATATCTATTGATACTACATATTTAAATTTGAAAAATGTTGTTTTAGCTTGAATACAAAAAATATGATAAATCATTTCCTTGTAAGGTGAATTTTTTCAATTTTCTCTGAAATTTCATATTTTTCTACTTTTTCTCATCATTAATGGTAGACAGGTTCAACTAGACTGATAAAGTTACTTAAATAACATTGTATTTAAATTTATTTGTGGTGAATGATCTTTTCTTTAGATGCTGTTATTTTTCAATACTAAAGATCTTGTTTGGGTTACATAAACTTGTATACAATCAAATTTAATTTTTGTTTCTAGATGAATGTTTATTTTTCAATCCTTTTAAAACAAATTGATAAAAACTAATTAAATAAAACTAGTGTATTTTCTTGTGGCTTGTCAATATGTACTGTTCGTGACTATTTTCTACTCTTCAATTAAAAATTTCAACTTTCATTTTAGTTGTAGAATCTGTAAATAGTTTGTTTTGTAGCACAAATCACCTTTTGCAGTAAGCTTTCATAAAGCAACTCTTTGCCCTTTTCAGGGTTTTGTGATTATATTGAATAGATCAGCAATATATATAATTGAACTTCTGTCATCTGGAAATATGATAAATTTGTCAAAATAATATGTATTTGTTTTAAAAACCTGTGAAATTGAGCTTAAATTATATTTTGTTGAATTTATAAAGAAATTTAAAAGTGCTTACCAGTTATTATTATAAAGTAATTTATAATGTTTAAAAAGGTAAATTCTATTTATAGATTTTATTTTTATATGTGTAACTTTATTTTAAATTAATATTGGATCATGTTTTATTATTATTATTATTTATTTTCTTGCTAACTTACATGATGTGAATCAATTAGAAATAAAGTAAAAACCTACAAAATTTTAACCTGAGTATATAAAAAGAAAAATGATCCTCTGTTGTAGTATGTATGGGAAAAGAAAAACTTTAATATGAATTTGATTTGTTATATTTTTAAGCTATTTATTTTATATCGATAATCAAAACAGAGTATAAAAAAGCAAAAATTAAGAGATTAACTCAACAAATTCAATATTCTGATTTTTCCCGACATCAGATTATGTCAATTCTAAATTCACATCTAAGTTCTTTATTTGTATAAATAAACATTTAGTAATCCTTGAAATTTTTTAATTGGGAAAATTTTGCTGTTTTTTTTGTAAAATTTCTTATTAATAGAAATTAAGATTTGAAAAGTATATAATGTACTCATCAGTTTATTAAAATTATATTTTCCCTTGCTTTAAAAACTAATAATTAGACAAAGATTTTTTCCCCTTAAAACATTTTTAAATCCAAATTTTAGTTAGTAAAAGTTTTAGGAATTTTATAATGTTTTTTGTCCATTTTTGTAAACATTCTGAAAGGTTGTTTTGTATAATCTGCAAATTATTTATTCAAATTAAAACATCCTCACTCTATTCTGAGGCTTCAATTCAGGGTCAAAATCCAACTCTCTGATTCAATTTAACTCAAGATCATTAAATGTAGGTTGATGTTTCTTAATTATTCTGAAACATGATCAATTTTTCTGAAGTATGAGTTAATTTTCATGGCTTAAATTTTTTTTAAATAGTAACTGGCAAGCATTAAGTAAAATTTTATTTAGGGAAATTAATAAAGAAGTATACAATTTTTTTTAACTGCTCTGAATTTATTTGTTAAATTGTTCGTGCATTTTGTTTATGCTCATGAATGTGTTTTTACTATCCCTACAACATGTGAATTTTGATGTTTTATGAAATTCAGAAAATTAATAGTGATCATTACTGTTTTATGTTACAGAATGTCTTGTAAATTTAGAAGCTTTGTCAGTATGTACATATGACAGTGATATAAATTATTTTATGCAGATTATTTATATAAATATAAATATATATATATGTACAGTATTCATCCATATGTCAAGATAGTTTTGAGGTGTTTTGTACAAAAACAGTTTACCAGTGTTAATGATATTTTTGTTTGTTGTGTGTTTTTATACATCAATTTGCTTTTAAATTGCATTTCCTGAGCTGCTAAAGTCATTAATTTATTGTTTTAGAGATGATTAGTATTATATAATGACCGTTTTTAATTGTTTTAAACAATGTGCCATATTTAAATTTGTTCTAGTTATAAGTGATTTTTTAATTAGGAATTCTAGTCCATATTGATGATGTTTTCTTCTTCTATACTCTTATGATTGTGAGTGTTTAGAATTTAATCCTATGTATAGTGAGTATGCTTCATTTGCTTCTTTAATAGCTATGAGGAGTTATATAAAAGGTAAATTAAGTTGTTTTTTTATTTTATCTTTTTTAATCTTGAAGTAATGCAGCTTAATGCATATTTGTTATTTTTGTTGTTTAAGGATATGTTCATAAAATGCTTATTTTACCTCTCATTTTATCAAACTTTGAAATCATTTTAGATGTTATTATAAATGTTAAAATAATATTAATAAAAAAGATAAAGAATGAATTGTGTAAAATTTTTCTTATGTGTAGTAAAATTTGAGCCTCATTAATTTTATTATATTTGAT
Organism: Argiope argentata; assembly: GCA_026289955.1. Taxonomy (NCBI): domain Eukaryota; kingdom Metazoa; phylum Arthropoda; class Arachnida; order Araneae; family Araneidae; genus Argiope; species Argiope argentata. The sequence continues at coordinate 397,118 of JAOUZG010008059.1, read as the reverse complement.
CATTGGTTTTAGCTTCTCTTTTTTCTTTCTTTCTCTCTCATTTATCTTGTTTTGTTAGCTAGTATTTTTTATTTCAGTAAAATCTTATCACAAAATACTATTTTATTTTCTGTTTTCTTGTTAATGTAACTTTTGAAACTAATAGTGCTTTCATGTTAACAATTGATAAAGTGACTTGAAATCTTAAGGGATACTAAAAAGCTATTTATAATTTTAAATTTATTTAGTTTTATGTTATTTTTTTGTAACTTCCTACATTATCTCTTTTTACATCTTTGAATGATTAAAAAAAAGTTGTAAACATTGATGCTTATTAATTCATTTTTAGTGAATTTTCATTGTGAAATTTGATTTGTTAAATATATAATGTGGTTAGATGTTCATAGCATTCTATTAAACCATCTTCATGCCCTCTTCTTTTCTATTTAAAAGTTTGAACTGGAGCAGCATGAAAAAATTTTAATTTACATACTTGTATTTTAATTGTTGAAGATAATGTTAGAATCACTGAATGTTAATTGCACCTGTTAAAATTGGAGTATTTATTTTAGTAGAATTCCTTTCATTTATTTGTTTAATTTTTTAAACTATTGTTGAAATTATTTTTTCATTTTAACAATTACAAAAAGTTTAATTTAATTGTTTGCTATATTTTTTTACCTGTAAACCAAACTTTACCCTTCAAATATTCTTAATTTATTCATAGTTAATTATTATAAAATTTTTTGCATAATTATCATTGGTTATGTGTTATTTTTAGAACTACGTCATAAGGTTTTGCTATGGAAAAATGTTACCATAACACAGAATCTTAAATAGGATATCATTATTCTGAATCAATTCATTGCAATAATATAATGCTTTGTTCCTAAACGTTAATTATAATTTATACATATCATTACAACAGTTGTGTGTTCAAATTCAGTTTCACTCTGATGTGATTTACATGCATTCTTGCTGTATAGATGAGTCTCTGTAAATGATAATTTAGTTGCTCTTTGTGTCTGTATTTTCTAATCTTATTATCTACGAGTAAAATAAAAAAAATGAATGCTTTGTTATGAATCTGTGCTATTATTTTTCTTTTATCAATGTTTCATTTGGTTTTGAATATCAGATTATAGAAAATGATATTATAAAGAAATAATATGCATCATGATGGTTAACTTAATTATTATGATTATCAATTTTTAATATTTCAAAGCTATTAAAAATTGTAGAATTTTATTTTAGAAACCTCTTACTAATATTCTATGTAATGAAACTTTTAAAATCAAATTCAAATCTTTATTACGCTGTTATTTATACTCTTTAAAAATAAGCATCAGAAATGATCCCAAAAAATCGTCGCCTACTCTCTAATAAACGTGTTATCCTAGAAAACGCCTTAAATGGCATTGTGTACAATAGTTACAAAATGTTAATTACAGGAATTTAATATTAAAAAAATCTATTGTATGATCCTTAAAGAACGTTTTGGATTTTAATGCGTAGCTTGCGGTTAAAAGTATTGGAAAACAAAATTCTGTTTTGGATGAATTTTTTTCCCCCGACCAATCGAAACAACAATTTGACACAGAACTGCACGTGTAGTCCCAAAATCTTTTTTCTAATTTTATATATTTATATCATGGAATTTTGGGGGTTATTGCGTGTGCATGTATTTGATAGTATAAGTTGAGTAACTGTCAACCTTGTACCAAATGAAGGTCACGATACAAAAGGCGACATCAGAATCGTAGATATTATCTGGCTTATGAAGCTGGCGCCACAGTACTCTCCCACCAGTCAGTCGGCGGAGAGACGAACGATTTTTATTGTGCCAAATTGCTGATTTCTTGCGCCAAATGAGTCTGACGGCTTTTTTGCTTTCTTGCGTCAAGTGAGACTGACGACTTTGTTTTTGCTACGGGTAGATGGCCATGGTTGCTGCTGGTGGTTGCGTTGTTAAGGTCACCAATGTACCGAATGAAGGTCTCGGTACGAATCCGCGACGCTAGGGCCACTAGCCGAGTAATATGACCACAATACAAAAGTCGACATCAGTATCATAGATGTTATCTGGCTTATGAAGTTAGTCCATAACCTCTCATTTGCCCTAACTTTGATAAATGTCTACACTTAAGATGTTAAATATGTGTTTCAAATTTTATGCTTTTAGCTCTCTTGTTTTGTTTATCGCATTCACTTACATTCGAACAGTGGGATAGACATTCTTTCTACAACATTTGATAGAAGTTTGCAAATTTGATGTAAAGATCGTAAATCATATCTCATCCATATATACGATGCTCGTTTTAAGCTATCTCAGTATTTTCAAGTTAGGTTTGTGAGAGACAGATATACACATTTTCCTAAAATGTGTTAATTGTACTCGTAAATCAAAAACGAAAATCAGTCAACATATCGAGTTTGAATTTTGTTAACTATTATACTTTCTTTATACTTAATATGCGATAAAAAAATTTTTAAAATGGGGAAGAGGATTTTATTAAATAGATCAATAGAACTGATAAATTGTGTCAGATTTAAAAGTTTGCTATTTTTTCATTAATACATTTACGGACTCAAAAAGCTTGAAAAAGTAGCTTATTTACTTCAGTTAAAGCATTTTTCTAGTTGAATATATTCTTCTCGCCAACGATTTAAAAATTAGTCTTTTGTCGTACTTCGGGTTAAAAAAAATACTGTATAGAATACGAAATAGGAAAGGAAAGGAAAATAAGATTCTGTGTCGATTCTATATTCAGTACTGAAAATTTCACGCTTTACATTCTGACCTGAAGTAATCTATATAAAACGTTAACATATATGGCCCAGAAGTCGCTCTTATTACTCTTTACGGAATGGCAGCAATGAAATATAAATATATCAATGCACTAAAGGCTCAGAACTGTTTTATTCATTTTTTTTATAACTACACTTAATTCAACATTTTACTAATTAAATAAAATTATTATATTATAAATGCTGCTCGCCATGTCAAATGCTTCATCCGTGAAAAGTTGTAAAAAAAAAAAAGAAATAAAATTTAATTAGAAAGTCTAATAATCGAAATGGAAACCATCTCTATATATACCCGGTGTAACTTACGTACTGGATATAAACATGACCTCCGAGATCTCTCTCTTTCGGAAGTCACGATATAAATGATTTCCAAAACTTGCAAAAGGTTTCTGCATCACCTTAAAATCAATATTTATATATATACTAGCTGACCCGGCAAACGTTGTTTTGCCATATAAATAATTTCCTAGTAATAAATAATTTCCTAGCATTCCCGTACCCGGCATTGCTCGGGTAATGAAATTAGTGGGGGATAACAGTGCTCCGTGCACTTAGTTACGAAATTCCTCTATAATAATTACTTATTGTCTATAATTTTTTCCTAATTTTGGGAGGGTCCCGGCGCCCCT
>JAOUZG010008059.1:366177-383702 GCA_026289955.1 Argiope argentata | reverse complement strand
TATATATATATATATATATATATATATATATATATATATATATATAAGTCAGTTCTTACTTAAGGCAACAATTTTTTTAGTTACTTTTCATTAAATAATTATAATATAAATAATTTATCACAAAAATTATTATTTAAGTTATTTGTTGCTTTTCACTGTTTCACCTTGACGTTTATTTATTCATTTATTTTGCTTAATCTGAGAAGGAATATTTTTGCATTAGCAAGACTCGGTTAGAAAATTATGCTCGAGATAAGATTTGGTATAGTAGTGAGCCCTAAAGAAAGTTATTCATTTAAAATAGTAAAGAACAATACCCAGCCAAATCAGAGTGAAAAAAGCATTTAAAGTCGCTTCGCAAAAGCTGGGTCAGAGTTCAGTTCTTAATAGCAGCTTTTATTTTCCGTTTCTTCTTTTTTTATCAACTATATTCAAATTAATTTAACAACATATTAAATAAACAAATTATATCAATTAATTTTTAACATTTTATTCATAATCTAATTTTTCAAATAAAAATAATTACAAATATGAATGTGTTTTTTCGAAAGAAATTTCCACATTATCTCACTCAATATAACGTAGCATGAATTTATTACTCATTTTTTAAAGCAAAGTATTACTCCTTTTTAATTTAAGTGTTATTGAAATAAGTATTTATTTTTATAATTCTAAATTATGAAAAAATGGTTATAAATATATGTGCACATTTTTTAAGTTACATTAAAAAAAATTAAATTAACAATTTACGTGTAGTTTTAATTTATACATTATTCCTTTTTTACGCAAAAAATAAGCATTCATTCACATAATATTTGAATTATAATTTATTTATTTGAATTAAGAATAACTATAAGCATAGCATAATGGTATTAATTATAAAGTATTTATTTAATTACTCACATCATGAAAAAATTATTCAGTATCTCTAGAAATTTATTTTGCATTTTAGAATTTTCAATAAAAATAATATTTGTAGTTATAGTAAAAATAATCAAAACAAAATACTTTTTGATGACTTGCTCTGTTGATAAATCATGATTGCTCCCAAGAGTAATATGTATTTAACAAATTTTCTTAAGATACTTCAGACTTCATATATATTTAAAATAATTTATTTTTTAAACTAAAGGTGGGAACTTCCAACAGAAAGAATATGACGTGTATCTATTATCTTGTAAAAATTCTGAACATCTGCCTTGTGCATTCAGTAATTAAAGACCTCTTCTCTAGTGTTTCTTTTCAATTACGAATATAGAGAGTGTTTGATAATATTTTTTTAAAAATTATCAGATTAAAATTAATGCATTAAAACTTGCGATATAAACATGGTTTTATCGAATTAAGAAATAATGTTTATCATTATATATAATTAATTACAGAACTTAAACTTTTAATTTCTCAAAATGATAAGAGTAATGTAAATTATTTATAGCCATTAAACGTACATTTCCCATGATCCTGGCATAGGGGTAGAGCGTCTTCCCCATGATCTGGACGTCCAGATTTGAATCCCGGTGCGGGCATAGTTGTTATTCAGTGTTCTATCTATAAGAAGTATGAACTTGCCCCCCCCCTATGAAAAGGGACTAGGCAAGCGAATGTGAGGAGTAGTAAAAATCGTACTCTTGACCCTAAATAGTGCTACTATAAAAATAAGAGATCCTGATTAGGCTTAAATCGCTGACTACATCAGCGAGCTTGTCCATGAATTTAAAAGAATTTCAAATACATAAAACTATATATATATATATATATATATATATATATATATATATATATATTTTTTTTTTTTTTTTTTTTTTTTTTTATATATATATATTTTTTTATATATATATATATATATATATAATACAAAAGAGCGCGCGCACACAAAAACAAATTGAATTTTCAGTCAGTTAACCGTTAATAAAGTCTGTTCAGTCAATTGATTGGAGCTGCAGTGAGTCCACTAATGCGATTTAGAACATTTCGAAAAGTTCCAATGGAAAGAAGAGGCACAATAAGTTAGAGACTTCCTGCAACACGGAATGGTCATAAAGAGAAGAGTGTAAATAAACTATCGATTTAATGTGGAAAAAAAATTAGTAGATATTGAAATGCTTCAACGCTTGAAGAGAAACTTGAAGATTGGTCTTGTTAGTAGTTATTTTAAACGGAACATTTTTGAAGGACAAATCTTGTTTATTTAACTGGAGAAATGTCGACAAGTTGTCTCTATAATATGAATACTTTTTACACGAAAGAATTATATGTTCAGTATCATTTATGCTATTACATTCATGACAAAGAGGATCATTATGAAGGTAAAGGATTTAAAAGTTCTGGTGTTATAATTGTTTTGCTGATTAATCTGTCTAAGACAACATCTTCCCACCGATTTTTGGACCAGGGAGACAGTGCTTCAATGCTTGGAATGCTACCTAAAGAACCTTCTTTGGCAAAGCGTTCTGCAAGCTCTTTACAGGTTATATTTGATTAGTACCCACAGGAAGGAATTTTTTGATTTAATGTGGTTAATTTTTCAACTTTGGATCTATACGTTGGATAATTTTTGGCGACTGAAGCGAAATGTTCTTCAACGATGTGAGAGCAGATAAGCTATCTGTAAGAATCAAACAATCTTTTCCAGGAATAACAAGAGCATCTAATGCTTCAGCAATGGCTAAACTTTGAGCAGTAAAAATGGAATTCACAGGATCGACTCGGAACATGAATTTTTGTTTAGAAGGAAAAACCACAATTAAAGTGTGCTGGAGAGTTTTGGATGCATCAGTAGCAATAATAAAATGATCAGGAAAGCAATTTCGAATACATTCATTAAAACAACTATTAATTTCAATCAAAGATAAATTTTTATTATGGAATTTAAAATCCATGAGAAAAATTAGAAAGTTATTTGAGCTAGTTATTAGGTTTTCAGGCAAGGTAAAATTTTGTCCACGACAAATGCTATATGAAACAACAACAATAACAAACTTACATTTAAAATTATTATTTTAAAAATAAATAATAATTCAACGGTATAAAGGGAAATATTTATTTTTGGGCAAAAAAGGAAAAATCTATTAATTTAAACTATTTGTAAACTGGTAATTTAATTTGAATAATTTCAATAAAAAATCAAAGCTGAGAGAGAAAGAAAAAGATAAAAGACACACAAATGCATCGAAATCTGGACTCCAGCTTGCAGAATTATTGACTTGACTACCACGCCACTCAGTTTTTAAGCAATGAGATTAATGACTAATTATTAGTATATGGAAAAAATTTAAAGATTCGGATGGTTATTGTGCTTTAATATTTTTCTAAATAAATATTTGAACATAAACTACTATTATTCTTAATATTTTCGCGAACTCAATTTTCCAACGTGTCCTCTCCGTATAAGGTTCAATCAAACATTTAAGAAAGAAAAAGATGAGTTATTTTGTTGTGTGGAGTGGCAGTACTATGCAACGCTTCTCATAGTAGCTTGGCTTCATAATTGTTTGTTTCGTTTTAAATCTGATGCTTAAATTTCATCGTCGTAATCAAAGTGCGCCGATTTTTTAGTGAAATACGATTTTTTGTATTTCATAATCTATTATCGGTTTGATATTACTGTATCGTTTCAACAATAAAGATATAGTCATTACATATAAGTTATTGCGTACATAGTTTGCTGTTCATTCTATACATATGATGGATCCGAACAACCCGAATCCACCTGATCCAGAGGAAGTAAAGCGGGTAAGTCATTTTTTAAACTACATAATGCAGCTTTATATAAATTATTTAATTATATCGCATCTTGATTTGTTTTTATGTAACTTAAATTCAAGATTCTTTTCAATAGAGCATGCAAATGTGATATCGTAAAGTAAAGATAGATTTTAATGCTTGAATTATTTAGCTTAACTTTGTAGCATTTTATCATATTGCAGTATTTGCTGTGTTATAATTTTAAATAGAAATAAACTAAAGATAGATTCTAGAATATCCATTGCCTATCTTGCAAGTAACTAAAATTGTTAAATGTAATGTTAATGTGTAGTTGTAATATGCGTTTTAAGCTTGAATCACGATCATTTTATAGATGTTTCCATTTGATTTGGAGTAGTAATTTATACCAACTTATTAATTAACTAAATTAATAATTATAGCTAAAATATTATCTAAACTCTTTTAATAAAAGATAAAATGATTATTATCAAACTATTCAAAATGATTGTTAAATCATCTAACTTAATGACGATTTTAATGACTAATTTGAAAATCAACCCATTTACTTTTAGCCTAAATAAATATGGTTAGCATAATTAAACTTTCTTGACTTAATTGAATAGTTTATAGAGTATTATTAACTATTTGTCAGCAACAATTATTTAAATTAAATTTATTTTCATAAATTTATATCTAAATCTCCATGCTTTATAGGTTATATATTTGTTCTTCTGAATAATATTAAATCAAAGGCTGATGTACTATTTATTATAAGATTACCTTTCAAGAACTGTATTGACTTATATAATTACAACTAAATTTTATGCTATAAGAATTTGTGTTGTATTGAGTTAAAGAAGTTTAAATTTAAAACTGAATTTACCTTGCCATGTCAGATTTAAATGAAATTTGGCTCGGATGAACTGTGTATGTTGCTTTGAAAAAAAAAACATCAAACTTATTCAATATATGTCATCTGGGTTTTGAATTCCTGTAAGAACTCTTGTAATTTAAGCATAGAGCTGAGAGAAATGTTATTTGACAACATGTTTTTATTTGTGATTTATGTAAAATCTTATGTCAATAAAAAAATGTGTATATGAAATGATTAATTAATAATGTTGTAAATTGCTTAATGAAATATAAATTTGAAATGATTTTGGATTTTTTAAAAAAAATAAAATTGAAGCTTGATTTTTCATTAATTTTTTGTATTTAGTTGTAAAGAAAATCAAACATTTGCACTTATATGAAAATAAATATGAATTTTAGTTTGAAGAAAGTGTACAATAATGTGTCTCAAACAAATTGGAACTACTCTAATATTTTGTATTGGTGACTTGTGTCTAACCTGGAAAATGATATCGTTCAGTTTAAAACACTTGGGCAGGGAAGTTAAAATAAATTCCAGACTACAAAATGTGCCAAATAAATAAATAAATGCCTTTGAGAATATGTCTGGGAGTCTGTATCGATAAATATGAATATTGGTTTATATTAATAATAATAATAAATCTTTAACTTTATTTGAAGTTGAAATGTCCATGTTTTCTTTTTTGATGTTAATAAAGTTAATAAAAACTATTAAGGAAACTTTAACATCTAAAAATGTTAAACAACAACAAAATCTGAAAATGTTACAACAAATACATTAGTAAAATGTATGTATATAGCAGGGATCCACAACCTTTTCAGAATAAGAGGCCAAAATATAAAAAAGGATAATGTCAAGGGCCAAAGCAGCATGTAGATTTTAAAATATGTTTTAAAAGTGAAAACACTGTTTTTTTTTTTGTAGCAATACATATGATTTACTTATGCACACATTATGCAAAAAATAAATGAATGAATGAAGCACAAATATTATAGATATTATTGAAATACTTTACCTAAAAAAAAGAGGGGATTTCTGCTGAGAAAGAGGCAAACGTGAAATAGAATAGCAGAGGAAAACATTTCGTTAATTTTAGAGAGAGCACAATTTAAATTTTGAGAAAAAAATTAAAAATTAAAATTTTTCATGAATTAATGAGATGGCTTGTACGGAATATTTGAAGTTATTGATTTTACATTGGGTTTAAGATTGGTTGTGGCAGTATGCCGAACAAAATAAGAAATAGAATAGCAGGAGGGGTCTCTCATCTACTATTCTATTTCTTACTTTTGATTTGTTTAAATTCATTAGTGAGAAAGTTTTCCCACAAATGTAAGTACTGCCAAAGAAAGTTGTACATACTGCTGCATTTTGCTTTAAGCACAAAAATTCATCAGGTAAATCTTTATAAAATTCTAATATTGGGTTTTCTTTTAACTGATTATTTTTAAAAATCAGAATTCTGTAAATCAATTAAGGCTGACTGCATATTCTCAGCCCACTAGATTTATATCAAAAGAAAATGAACAAAAATTAATCAATTTTTGTTAAGGCACTTTTCAAAATCTGAAAACTTATCAAATTAATTACACAAGATTTAAATTTGATCCTCATACTGCATTTTCATGTGTAGAAATTTTTCACATCCGTGAACTTCTAAACAAAAACTTCTACTCGCAGATAGCTATGAAGGGGACAAACTTAAAAGCCAAGTAGTAAAAAGTAAAAAAACCTAATGAACAACTATAAATTATATATTCTGATGTAGAATTGTTTTTGTATCCAATTTTCCCCCTGTTTATATGAAAATGTCTCATTTCATTTAAAATTAAGCTTATTTTACTAACAACATTTGCGGGCCATAGGTTGTGCATCCCTGTATAATCACATTTTAACAACTTTTTGAATTGCATTTGGCATTTGAGAATATTACCAATGTTAACTTTACCATTATTTTTTATTCCAGTAGCCCGAAAAGAACATGTAAAATAAGAATTATTCTTGAAAAGTAATTTTTATCAATTATTGACTATCTAAGAAATGCATTAATACCATGTGTTCATTTTTGAAACTACTTCAAAATTATTTTCAATGTTTTGCAAAGTTGAGAAAAGGAAGGGTAAATAAAACATATAAACTTAAATTTAAAATTAGATCATGAATATTTTTAAAGAAAACTGATGGCTTCATTATGTTTTACTGAGAAATGAATTTGTTGAAGTAAATATTATTTTTCTTTATCCACTTAATATTCTTAGACATTATTCTCATGTCTAAGAAATGTTTATGCTCTGCAAGTCTTGGTATTCTGACAAAAGTGAATCTTGTAATTCTTGCTGGAAAGATATTATTTTTAATTGAAAGTTATGTATGTCAAATAAATGTTGCCGTTTTAAGAGATGATGATAATCGTATCTTAAAACTAAATTTAAAGTTTTACCTTTCTCCTCTCATCTTTCTTCAGTTCTTTTTTTCTTTCCAAAAAAGCATAAAAATTAGTCATTTGTGTTATTAAGTTAAATATAGAGTATTAATGAAAATAAAGTAAGTAAAAAAAAATCATCCCTTCATCATATAAAATTTGTAATTTGCTAGATATCTTATTGCCATATTGATTATTCATGGAATTAATTTTATATATACCCTTTTTTGAAAAAAAAAATGGGAAGTTAACATTTATATTTTGATATAAAAAATGTGTATTAGCTGATAGTCAGTGCTTTATGTATTACAAGAAAGAACATAAAAAAATGTTATAACATTATACCTTTTCTAACTTTATATCGTAATTTTAAAAACTAAGCTCCTAAAGTTATTTGAAAAATTTCTATTGATAACTTTTGGATAAAATTTACATAACTAAATCAAAACTGAAATGGAAATTTTGGCATTTTTCTAAGTATATATAAATAGTACGCTTATGCTAATTGCTATGACAATGAAGTGTTGAGGTTTTTAAGAATGTGTTGAGGAGTTGACCTTGAACAAACCATCATATAAAAGCCTATTATCATGTCTTTGGGAAGCTATAAAAACGTATTGATGTTTTGGCCATATATTTCTTTTAGATTGAAAAACATATTATGCTATTACCAAATCCAAAATAATTGGCTTTTGTTTGTAAATTAATATCAAATTGGATTAGGTATAGTGAAAAAAATCAAGTTTAGTGTTGATGTCCTGTCCTGAAGTCAAATCTTTCTTTTAAGAACATTATTCATAACTCTTCTACACTTCAGCTCCTATTAAGTTTATCCAGAAGCAAATTAAAACTGTTTCTCATGAATATAAAAATCCTCTAATAAAACAAAGTTTTAATCCTCTTCGAGAAGAAACCCTTTGTTAGAGCTTGTACTTGCACAAAGTTGAAAACTAAGTTAAGGAGGATATTTAATATAACAGTTGTATACATTTAAAATGTTCAACGCCGGCGCCTTATGCACTATACTCAGGGTTGGCCTCCTGGGGGCACGGCAGATGCTTATGCCCTGTGCGTAAGGGGCCCTAAAAATCAAGAACTGAATATTGTGGATTATAATGGCAGGATAGAAAAGCGAGAAGAAATTTAAAATTAAATATGAGGATATTTTATTGTCCAGTGCAGCATATTACAAACCTAAGACAATTTACTGTCATTTACCCCACCAATTAAGTATGACTGCATATAATGTTTAAAAATTTATACTATTAAATATTTAATATTGTTATATTTTATAATATTTATGGCAAGAACATATCCTAAGTGAAAAAAATTAAAATTATCAAAAAAGAAAGGAAAAAAGAAGAAACGCTTAACAACAAGAAGCCATAACATATTTTCTTGTCTATGAAGTTTTTCTGGAATCAAAATTTCTTCGAGTATATTTTAAAAAGCAAGACTTGGTATTTTGTTTATATTGAGCACTATTTTTGAAAAGAAGAGAAAATGAACGATCTACACGATTTATTAGTGATTATAATATCTGGAGATAGCTGTCAAATGTATTTAAGACCAGTGAGCGTTCTATTTTTCCACTTTAATTCATTTATCTTTTGGAAAAAAAATATTAAAACGACTAAATTTATGTTCGACTATTGATAAAACAAATCAAGTTACTTTAAGTAAACCGAATGACTTAAATATTTGAGAGGGTTGATTGATTCTATTTGAGCATGTCCTCCACTTCGAGGAACCCAGGAAATAATCAGCGCTCCTAATAATGGACATTTTTTAATCGAAGTAGATAAATCGATTCTGGGTACGAATCATATAAACCGAATAAAAAATTAAAATAAAAGTGTGCTTTATTTAATGATTTCTGCGTTAGGAAATGAAATATTTGATAAAATTAAAGACTGTGATGGAATGTAGATAATGAGCCGTGCAGGAAGCAACAGGACGCATTTTTTCAGGAACATATTTTTTAATAACTACATTCACACTAAACAAAACAAGACAGGACAAGAGAAGACATTTACGCGCGCAGCTTAAAGGAGCAGCAGCATCTCATTCTGCTCACAACCGCAAAGAAGTAGGGGATGCGTAGTAAATTATGCATCGCCATCTAGTTTTCAAAAGAGAAGATAAATGTAACTGCTACATTATTAATATTTCTGCGATAGGATGATATATGGTCCATCTTTCCTTAGCATAAATTTTGCTGTTTTGCTTTACTTAATTGGTGAAGCTTCACCCAAACTAAATCATTAGGCTCGATGTACCTGATTTATCCGCATACGCCTTTCGACAATCTTGACTTTTCTCGATATTTTCTTTAATTTGAGACATACTTCTCTCAAAACGTTTCAAATAAGGTGGAAATTCTGAAACAAAATTATCATTATGAATGATAGACCGTAGATCAGTTGTAACATCATCTAAAGTTCTTAATTCTCGAACAAAGTTGAGGTAAGCTGCAGTGGTTTCGCATTTTGCAGTGTTCTGTGCAAATCTAATAGCTGGTAATTTCTCAATCCATAAGGTATGGTTGTTACCTACCATGACTGCCAAACGAGGCTTCAAGTCTCTGTTTTTACGTTGAACGGGATTTGCTTGTGGATGGTAAACAGGAACTAGACTTTGGTTAATATTTAATGTATAACACAACTCTTGCATGATGGCGCTAACAAATTGTGGACCATTGTCACTTATTAGACGATGCGGTATTCCACATCTTAAAAAGACTTCATTGAGTAGTGTTAAGGCACATTCTTTGACAGTAGCTTGCTTTAATGGGAATAACTCGACCCATTTTGTTGTGTAATCTTCGACGATGAATATCCACTTCATGCCTTCGCTTGTTTCTGGTAATGGTCCAAAAAGATCGATAGCTACGCTTTCAAAACGTTGAACAGGAACTTCTCTTTCATGAAATGGGACAACTAACTGAGCCTCTTCCCCCTTCAGAATGAGGAGGGTATCGAAAGAGTACCCCTTGAATTAAAACATCTTCTTTGCGTCCAATTTGCAAAATCAACACTTTTGTTAATATCCTCAAAACAATATATTATCTTCTTGATTTCAGGGTCTTTCAACTGCTCAGTTCTAAGTTCAGCTGCTGTTCTTGATGGGACATCAGTAACAATAGTTTGTAATTCACAAGTTTCTTTTTCATTGCATTCAGGTCAAAAAAGCATGTCGGTCACAATGTTGCATTTTCCTGGAAAATAATCGATTTTCAGGTTGTAAGATTGAATCTGAAGTGCCCATCTGTCTAACCTTCCAGTCATCATCAAGAGTTGGGGGTCTGAGGCTACTGTAATAATCTGCACCCTCAATATAACCACGAAATTAATTCAGAGCCCAGACAACGGCCAAAGCTTCTCTTTCCGTTGTCGAATAATTCTTTTCAGCTGAACTCAAGAGTCTACTGGCATATTCTATTGATCTTTCATTAAGGGGATTTTCGTAGTAACTTTTTTAAACTGGTATACCGTAACTGACTTTTTTTTAAAAAAATCAGAATTCTGTAAATCAATTAAGGCTAACTACATACTCTCATCACAGATTTACATCAATAGAAAATTGAGAAGAAAATACGTCAATTTTGGTTGGCCCTTTTCAAAATCTGAAAATCGATCATCAAATGCTTTACGTAAAATTTGAATTTGATCCTCATACTGCATTTAAATGTATGGAAAATTTTTACTTTCGCGAGCTTCTCCTATACGAAAACTCGTTCTCGCAGGTAGCCATGAAGGGTACAAACTGAAAAGCCGCGTAATAAAAAGTAAATAAACTTGATGATCAACTGTAAATTATTTATTCTGATGTAGAATCGTTTTCGTATCAGATTTTTATCCTGTTTATTTGAAAAAGCCTCATTTCATTTTAAATTAGTCTTATTTTATTAACAACATTCGCTGGCCGACTTCGAAGGCTATTCGGGCCATAGGTTGTGCATCCCTGCTTTAGAGTTTGGAAGGCTTGCTCTTGTTTGCTCCATTTTCAAACAATATTCTTTTTTGTCAAATTGTTAAGGGATCTTGCAATATCTGAAAAATTCGGGATGAATTTCCGATACCATGAACAGGTTTGCAAAAATGATTGTAAATGTTTAACATTTCTTGGACAAGGAATGTTTCGTATTGCTGCAACTTTATCTTGATCCACTTCGATTTCTTTAGGAGTTATCCAAAATTCGAGATATTTCACACGAGTGCATGTCAATTTACATTTTTCTCTTTTTACGCATAATTTAAATTTCCACAGTCTTTCGAAGACCAAATTTAAATCTTGAATGTGCTGTTCAGAAGTTTCTGGCAATACAAATATATTATTTAAATAAACAAGAATATTCACTGTAGGGAGTCCATTTCGGAACTGGTCCATAAACCATTGAAAAGTAGCTGGCGCATTTCTAAAACCAAAAGGCATGCTTTTCTAACCAATCTTCTTTTTTTTTTTTTTTTCTCCTCTTAATATCGAAAGCTGCCGCATAGTTTAGCTGAACCTAACTAACTCATTCAGAAGTAGCCGGTTTAGACTACCCACAACACTAAAAAAAAGTATTGAATCTTATCGTAGTTAAGGGAACGATAAAAAGTAATTAAAAAACTTAGCAATTTTTGAAAAGTAAAATGAATAAATAAAGACTTCTATAGTAGAAGCCAAGGTAAATTACAAAGATGTAAAAGCTTCCGCAAATATTGGGTTAAAGAGGAATGCAGCAGGTCTCGCCTTAATATTCTGAGAAAATATTATAATTCTGTAGTGGTTTGTGCCTTCAATGCTATAGGAAACAACATTTTGAAAATTACAAAGACGATTTATGAGTTTAAATACTTAGTTTGCTCATAAAGGTCATTGTGAGACAGAAAGTTGTGCGAATTTTAACTTATTTATCTTAAATTCGTTCAATAACATTTGTTATATTAATAATTTTTAGGCTTAGTGAAACAGCGAATGCTAGATCAAATTGGATTAATATTTCTATTCATACAATAGATTTCATAAGAAACAATGCTTTTACTTCTGTGTCATAAAATTTCAGCTCTATCAAGTGGAATCTTCCCAAGCAATGCGTGGAGTTATCCGGCATAGGAGCTAATATCTCCTACATTTTTTAATAGAAAATTGATTTTTTGTTTAAAAAAAATAAAGTGGTTTTACAAAAAAAAAAAAAAAAATATTCTACTTTTACAACTTTATGCACTTAATGAATATGAAAAGTTACTCGGGGAAAAATCATGACAAAATTTATTATAAAATTCCCTTATGTGCGCAGAATCCTCCCACTCACCCCTAATCAAAACAGACCACCCTAGTTTCTACGAACTTTCAAGGCAATGAGATGCTTCAATTTGCGGTGACCGAAATTTCAGCCTTAAAGAATTCTCAGGGCTATGTTTGAGTAAGTTCTATTGATTCTGAAGTATAGCTGTCATGTATCAAATTTGTGATGGATGCTTCATATAAATATCATGTTTTTTTTTTTTTTTTTTTCTTTTTAATCTACTAGTTGACCACTAATCTTACTTTAGCATCCTAACCATTTTTTCTCGCTGCAATTCCTAGGATAATGTATATTCCTATAAAAATCCAATTGCATTGTTAATTCATCGTTTTTAGATTGAGTGGAGTTTCAGATTTTGTTTAGAATCTGTGTTCCTAGTTAAAATAATTGAGGAATGCGAAGTTTGTTATATTAATATTCTGAATTGCTGTGGAGAATACTGATTTATAGTATTTAATGTCAATATGATTTTTCGGGAAGTTTTCATTTTCTCCCCTCCCCAAACGTCAAATTGATCGATGTGATTGATGGAAATAGTTTTAATTTTGCGATCTGGGAGGAAGGCGCCATAAAGGGAGATTTGATACCAATAACTATTATAATTTCAGGCTTTATCGTATTTTTATTCAAAAAGAAAAATTATATTTTTTATTTAATCAAAAGTTGATATCATGTGTAATTAAAATAATGAATTTTATGCTACTAATATTCAAAAATCTTTTAATAATTAAATTTGCATTAAAATAATTCCAAAAAATTGGCCCAGTATTATAATATAAAAAGGATTTTAATACTGTGAATTTTTAAAACTTGGATTACTTAATTTTTATTAGGGGGGGGATTTTATTAATTTAACAAGTGAAAATTATAACTTTTCTTTTGTTAAATATCTCTCATACCTTTTTATTGAATTGCTATGTATGCTATTGTTAATATTTCAACATTTTTTGTCTTTTGTTTTTTTCCAAAATTTCCCATATAATGAACAAAATACGTTTAAATTATAAAATAATATTAAACACATTGAATTTGTGATTTGGTATGTTGTATATATATATATATATATATATATATATATATATATATATATATTTAAATATATATAAATAAATATTTTTATATAATTCTGTAATTTTCCAGAAAGAAATATAAAATTTTTGTTATACATTTTCATGTATATAAAACTGATGTGATAAAAAGTTACAAGATTTATTAATGTTGTCTTTTAGTTTTAAAATTTTATCTTTCCAAAACACTGTTTTTATTGTGCAATGAAAAAAATTAGTAATGAGAAATCAAGCATTCTTTTACTGTCTTGAGGATTTTTTCTTCTTCCCTATGAGCAGTAAACTAAAAGTTCATGCAATTTTGTTATCACTGAATAATTTCTTTTGTTTTGATTAACAGCCTTTTTAGTTTAAAGTTGCATGGTAATATTGCTAACATTTTCTTTTAGTATCTTTCATTTTGTGTGTTTAAATTACCCCCCACCTGTTTTTAGAATTATTTAGTTTTTATATGTGTATGGATAAAAAATAAGTAGGGAATATCCCTTTATGTAAATGGTACATTTTATTTTTAAACGCTGTCGATGTATATGTTATTTCACACTATACCTTTTATGAGTAAATTTATGACTTGTAATTTTGACAATAATTTGCAAGTTGAAAACTAATCCTGCTGGACACATTTTTTTTTGTGTGTTCGTACTTATCAATATATTTGTAAAAAATAGGAAAACATAAGAATGAAACCTATATGAAAACTTTTAATTGAAATTAATGACCATCAAATAAGTTTCAACAATAATTATATTTTGCTTCCTAAGAATTAAATTTTGATTATTTTACATTGAATTTAAAAGAAATTAAGAGAAATATTTAGTAGAAAGTAGAACTTATTTAGAGTAGAATTATTTTTCTTATATTATGAAGCTACTGTGCAATAAATAAAAGAGAGGCGGAGATAAATGAGATCTTCCTGAAGATTTTAGATCCACAAAAAAAAAAAAAAGAAAGAAAGAAGGGGGTTGGACAATTTTTTAAATAATGTGGGAAAGTGGGAGAATCATCAAAAAGAAGCATGAAGGGTTACTGTGTTGTTAGAATGAGATCTAATGTTTTTACTTGGTGTTTCTTTATACATTGAAAGAAGGAGATAAGTTATTGATGAAATACAATTTTGGATTATTGTACTATGAAAATGATTCATATTTGGATTACATATTGATTTCTCTATTCCAATTTAATTTATAAATTCTTTTCACATTTTGTATGAGAGAAGAAACATGACATCAAAGGCAAAGAAATATAACACATGGTGAAATAAGTTTGTAATACAATATGAATTTACTCAGTTTTATATCTTGCTCTGACATTTATACTTATTTATTTGTCTGTAAGGAACTCTAGTACAGAATTTATTCCATTAACTGGAGAGAAAAAATGTAGGTGAGCCTTAGATGTCATAAATTTGATTTACTTGACATTTTTTGACTTATTATTTTTTCTTCTGTTTTTCATTAAAAGCATAAATTACAGAATATTTATATTATTAAAAAAAAGTGCTATGCTTTTTAAAAACACAATTCTTTTTCTTTAAAGAATTTTAAATATATTATTGCAATCAAACATCAATTATTTAAATTTTATCATTTAAAAAAATTAAAAATAAAGAATGAGGCTTCCTAACATTTCTTAACCCTTTATTTACCAAATTATGTTGCCATCAATTTTTGTAACTTCCTTTTTGCACCAGTAGTTAAAATTCCTTGCGTTCCCAGAGAACCCAAGAGAAAAAAAATTTAATTTATAAAAATATCTTAATTAATTTAATTATTAAATATTTTTCATTCTTAGTTTTAGCTTATATAGCTTCTTGCTATTTGGGTTATATTCTCCATGCTTTTTAGAATACCATTGGCAAAAATAATCATATTGTGAAGATATAATCCACATTTAAATCGTACTTTTAAGTGCCGTTAATAAATAAAGGGTTAAAGTATCAGTATAATACATTTTTAACTGTATAAAATTCTTATTCATTGTTATTATATGTAATATAGAATGAAGCTTATCAGAAAGTGATGGGACGTCTGATGAATAATGCTTTTGTTTTGAATGATGACAACCAGTAAGTACTTTTATTATTATTATTATCAAAAAAAATTGAAAAGAAGAATTGCTTTATTTTGTCGTTACATTTATCACAGTCTTCCCCAACTTATTATTTATCAATACTTTTTATGAAATTGTAGTTAATTTCATAATTATCTGAAAGTTTGAAAGCTGTAGTACATTAATTCACAAAGTATTAAGTACAATCTCCTCTTTTCTATTACAAAATCTTTTCTTTCATTTTTCAAATTATTACAAATTGAACAATGAGTTTTCGTCCAATTTGAAGAAATTACTATATGATCAACTGATTCTAAGAGACGACTTTTTAATTATTGTGATGAGTCAAGAATCTTCTTATTTCTTCAAATTGCTGAGATAAGCTAGAAAATATATTGAAGCTTCAAATGCATATTTTAAAATTTTCTTGACTATTGATTTACTCGGAATATTGGTTTCTTAAAAATGATGGGCAAATACATATTATACAGTTCAAATCTATCTGTAAGTTGTAATAAAGTTAATAAGTCCGTAGAAAATGGTACTTTTTTAATGAATTTGGAAATATTTTAAAAATAAATATTCATTTTTCATGAATTCTGTGTATTGTATTGAAGATTAAAAAAATTTTCCATTTTGTTTCATTATTTGTTAGAGATGCAGAGAGCTAAGTTAAATTACTGGACAATTTTGTCAAAAAAATTACTCATATAAAGAAATTATCTTATCATAATTGCTGTATAAGTGCCGTAATAATTATTATTGAATATTGATTTAAAAAATTTAATTGTGGGTATTTTTTTACAGAAGAAACGAAGCTAGAAATGGACATCAAGCATATATCCTTTTTTGTATGAATTTGCTTAATATAGTTATTTTTCCATTACTCATTTCAAAAATTATTTTTATCATTGAATTTCTATGCTATTTCATTCAATTGTTTAATTATTGTAGTTTCGATGATTTCTTTCCATTTTTTTGTTTTTAGATTTATTCATGTTCTTTAATTATTTTCAATATAAAAACCATTATTTTCGATATAAAAACCATGTTCAAATAAGTTTATATTATAATATTTGTCACAGTTAAAAACAGAAAGTAAACTTTGTTTACACTTTTTCGAATAAGATGTGTTTTCCTTAATATTTTTTACTGCTTTTAAAAATATCCAAATCAAATGAGAAGCTCAAACGGGCTAACAGACGCTTAAAGAAGAAGATTATTACTCGTCAGAAGTAATTTATTCAATTCCTTCTATTAGCTTGCACTCTCCTGCTATATATATGGTTCCAATTTTCAATTCTTGACAGAATACTTTTTATCCATTTAAGTTCAAGTAAATTTTTTAAAACTTGTTGACATTTGATGTTGATAAAGTTTTTTCAAATATTAATTCATTAACTTTTTAGTAATTAATTAAAAACTTTCTTGCCAAAAATCTTCATTTCTCTATCGTTAAATAAGTAACAAATTCAGTTTTCCCCCCTCATACCATTGAGATTAGGCTTAACACATTTTCAATCTATTATTTCAAATGATTCTGTTTATTTTCTTATTGTTTAATGCATTTAAAATTAAACACTTTTAATTAATCGATTTTTCGGTTTCATTTTGAAGGGCTTTCAAATTAAAATAATACAGAATAAAGAAAACTAAAATTTTCTTATATGTATTGTATTACCCCTACCGGAAAATTCATGCATTTTGCATTGGCAGTGAATCCTCAATTGGCATTGAAAGTTCAAGGCTATTATATTTTTTTGATCAATTATTTATAATAAGTGTAAAAATTAGGCCATGATAGCCTGGTTGGTTGGGTATTGGGATTTGCATCCATTGGGCTCGAGTTCGAACCTGTCATCCGAAGACTCTGTGTGTGTGTGTTTATTGAACACTAGATCTGTTGTGGTCACTAAGTGCTCCATGTCAAGAGTAATACTGCTGGGGGTATTTGGTCAGAGGTGATCATTCTCTACTCCAGATCCAAATTACGATCTGCATATGAATGATGTACACCCCGTAAAAAAGGTTTGCGGCTTTTGAGCTGGAACTCAGATTTCTGCCCTTGAGTGTCCAGGGGTCCCTTATATATATATATATATATATACATATACA
>JAOUZG010008059.1:346125-358424 GCA_026289955.1 Argiope argentata | reverse complement strand
AATATAAAAATATTTGAACACAGGCCAAAAAATTTACTCTTTTTCAAACTATAAGTCTTTTTAAATCCATATTTATTGAAAAAACTTGCTTTTTATCCTCATTAAAACTATGTAATATTTTTTATTCCATTATTGCTTTTACAAGAGTGCTGTTCACACATTTCTTCTTTTATTGAATATACTTGCAGGAAAATGTTTCCTGATTTGAGTGATAAACTTGAGATTTGAGTTTATTACTGATGTGTTTCTGTCATTTTTCATCCTTTATGCAAATCAAATTTTAATTGATGTATTATTTTGAAATATAGAAAGTTATTCATTTGAGATATTCAATGGAGCGATTGTATTTATGCATTAATTGTTTTTTCTCTCTCTCTCTTTTTAGCGTAAACTCTTGCTTGTCCAAAAAATGGATTTGGATTGGGATAGTAACGAATTCAGTTTAAAAGTGAAAGATTTGAAACAAGAAATGTATGATTACAATCTTAAGTTTATTTTAGCACTATTTGTATTGTGTATAAAACATTCAATATTGTGTTTCATTAGTTATTCTAGTTTTATATTAAGTAAATATTCAGATGCTGAAATCTTCTAACTAAAGTTTGTTTGATACATTTTTTTCTTTCTATTGCAGCCACAAAGTGGGAAATATCAAGATTTCCAAAGGTAAATCTGCAGGTTACTAAAAACTTTGTAAAACTGTTATCATAAATTCTCCAATATATATTGTTTATGAATTTGCTTTAAAAAATGGAATTCCTGCTTTTAATTTTAGAATGCATGTTTCTTTTGAATTTTTTAGATACAGATTACCTGAATCAGTCACTGTTATTTGATGAAAAAGTTGAACTACAAAAGATTGAAGAAGAGAATAAACAATATCTGGTTACTTTTTTTTCTGCCATTCTTTATTTAAGACATGTTTTATTATTTTTGCATAGATCCATTTTTATTTATAAATCAATATTTTCCCTCTTTTTCAGCAATCAGCTAAAAGCCTTGAAAATAGGATTGCAAAAATTGGTGAGTATCTTTTTCCTCCAAATAATAAATCCTTTCATTTATTCTTAATATTAATTATGCATTTTATTAAAATGCATATTGAAAGATAACATTTGTTTTTTGTAGTTCATATTCATTAAACAATTGAAATAGTCTTAGTACTTATTTTATTCCTTAATGTATATTTAATAAATATTTAAATATTTTTGTATAGTGCCAAGGCATGAAAAGTTTGAGATGGAGTTTATGAAAACTGAACACCTTTTGTCTGGACCATCTAAAACCAGTGGTACAATATAATTTATTCTTATCCAAAAATGTATATCAATAATGATTTCCTTTTAATTTTAAACATTTCTGAGGTTTTTGAAATTTATTATAATTTTTTCATTTTGATTTTCACTTGCAGTTTTTTTATGAATGTATTTGTATCCATTTCTTTAACATGCTTCTTCTGAAAATTTGCAAACAAGAGTAAAACAAAATATTTAAAAAGATTTCATATTTAATTATTTCATATTAAAAAAAAATGTTTAAAGTAGAGCTGCTTCTGAAAAAAATTATTTTTAAAATTATGTTTTTACTTTGGAAGCTTTTTTTCATATATAATCATTTCTATAAAATTACAACATTTAAATTTTTTACCTTAAATCATATAAATTTGGCAACCAAATATTAGAAATACTGAAATTGTTTTCCAGAAATTAAATATTTAACTATATTATGTAATGATTAATTTTTTAATTGAATATCTTAAATAATTTCTTGATTTTTTTTTGTTGTAAATTAAGTACATAAATTTATATGATATTAAATTAATTAAAGGCAGCAGTAAAAACAACAAGAACAAAAAAAGATGATTCTAAATGTACGAATCTCTATACAGTTTATAGTAATAAGCTATTTGATATAGCTAACTTACATAGAATTCTATGTTAGCACGTTTAACATGTGTGTTAGCTGTGGTTTAGCATACTACGTATGTTAGAATTTTTATATAATATTTTGTTAAATTTGAAAATGAAACTAAGAAATTCTTTTTAAATAATATAATCTGTTTGATTATAATTATCTGTTCAAAAACTAAGAACTGCTTGATGAACAGTTTAATTTTACTCTGTACGAAATTGGTTTCGAAATAGCTTTTAGGCTTTACCAAAATGAATTTAAGGTATTTTCTTTTCAAAATATTTATAAATGCTATTTATAAAAGATGAGGAAGAAACTTTTATTGTGAAATATTTTAAAATTATCAAGATATTTTAATAAAAAGCATATATTTAATTGTTATTATGGTGCTCGTAAAATTGCTTTAAAAAATGTAACTTTGTGGAGACAGAATTCATTTGTAATAAAAAAATAATTTTTATTTGAAAAATGAGTGCAGCTGTATAAAAATTGCATTATCTATATCTATGTATGTATGTATGTATATATATTCATTAAGTTAATGAATAAAGGTTCTCTAGGCCATGGCTTCTTGAAAACAGTTGATGGTGTAAACTATCCGAAACAAGCAAAATTATTATTATTATTTTGATTATCAGCTTTGTTTTTAACTGATCAGCATTTTTAATTTTAATCTGAATTGCATTTTTCAAAATATACCTGTATATCTTTTTCAGTTGGTACTGTTCAATAAAAACCAATGTAAGTCATCTTGAAATTCCCTCATGTGGGAAAAGAGTGCAAATACCCTTATTAGGGAGTTTGCACTCTTTTCCCACATGAGAATTGCAGACCTTTGACTAGACCATGAGTGCTAAGATTTTTATTTTTAGAGTTTGGCGATTGCTCTACACATGAGTTTGTGCTTCTTAGGTTAGAGAGTATACATCTTGCATGCAGAAAGAAAGAAGAGTATTATGTGATTGAATTAGTTATTATGTGAATATGTCTTTGAATGATTGGATGAGTTATTAAATTTAAATACATACAAACGTTCAAAACAATGAACCTGATAAAAAAAATCTTGTGAAGAGTTTAATTAAAAAATTGATAATACTTAGTACTAGTGCTAATGGATGCGGTTCTATAATTTAAGCATTTAATCTATACTAAAATTTTAATCCTCAACTTTTTAATTTAGTTTTTATCTTATTGACTTTTACATAAACATCATATATAGTTCCTGAGAATGAATTCCATTCAAGATATAATAAAAATGTACAATTAAAATGTACAATTAATACTGAGTTTTAATACCAAATTTCATACATATAGCCATGTTTTTGAATAATTCTGTTCTCAGATTCATCATTGGATATAATCCAAAAAGAGAGTTCTGAAATATAGAAATACTTCAAAAATCTTAATGGGCATGATAATTGCATTTTAGTTGGGTGCGAGGGGAAAAAAATGTTGTTAGTTGCGATGTAAAAAATTGTAGCTGCTAAAATTCAAGCTAAAAACAAATATTAACTCTTTCAGAATCTATTTGGCATGTAGTTTTATCCTATGTGTAATTTCAGTTAATTCATGTGCTTATTACTTTTTCCATTTTTGTGGATAATCAAACATTCTGTATGGATAAATAAGGAAATACAATTTAAACAAGATGAAGTCCTTAAAATCTGATTTTTTTATGCTCATATAAAAGCCTTAATGCTCGTTTTTAATTTTTTTTATTGTATATATATATATATATATATATATATATATATATATATAATTTTACCAGCTAAATCTGCTTGATTATAAGCTGCACTTTGTTTGCTATGTTGGATTTGGATTGTTCAGTATTTAATAGATTTAAGGAATTTGATAAATGAAAGAAGTTTGTTCTTAATTTAGGGACATACTGACATACATCCTTCTCTTTTACTTGACTCCTCTTTCACTTTGTTTTGCTTGTTTAAGTAAGGGGGATATCCTGTCTTTTTAGAAATAACTTTTTGTTTCCAAATTATATTTTTATCAAAAACTTCACCTAAACCCTGATTTTCTGCAATTTAGTTACTTGTTTGTAGAGCATTTGTTAGTTGTATTTCAACAATACTTAGTGACTTTTCATTAATAAATTATCTATTTTTATTTCAATAATTTTTTTGTGCAAAAGTCTAGAACATCTTAACAATTTGCTGGAAAATGGAATTTCTTTCACTAAGGGCTTTTAAAAGTGAAAGATTCAAGGCTTTCAAATATAAAGGAAAATGCTCATAATGTTCAAATTTACTTGTGGAACATTTGTTACACTTCAAAAAGATGTCAAAAATGAATTGATTCCATTAAAATAACTTTTTTGCATAGAAGCTATTTAAAAAAATGCAATTGCCAAAAAATTCAAATTTAAGATTTTATTCTTTTTTATTTGGTTTTATTTCTATATGTAAATAAAATAACTTAAAAAATGCTTTGAGCTAGAATTTCTTACCATTAAATTTGCAAATTTCAATGATGCTCATTCTAGTTGTTTTTTGTCTGAGTCAAGTGTACAAGATAATTTCAAAACGCAATGTGCTGCATTGAGAAAATCTGGCACATAGTTGCATTTAAATTATAGATCTGTATCAAAATTTTGAACCAGTCCATCATTAAGTGTTTGTATGCCTGTGAACACTAATAAAAAACACCACTTAAAGATAAATGAAATTTGGAAAATTATGTTGTTTCTAAAATTGTAACTCTGTTAAATTTTGGATTTAGTTGACTGGCCAAAACATATGTACTAGTGGCATTCACGGCTTTGCTTAAGGTCTGTAATTTTCATAGCAGATCGAGGCATGATAACCTTCATTAGGAAGTTTTCGAAGAAGTAGCAGTGAAACATTCTGAACTTTTTTCACTTATATTTATAGCAGAGGCCATTTAGGCATTTTTCTTTTAAATATATAAGTGATGACTCACTTTTGACTCCTTATTTATATATGTAAAATAGTAAAATAACAATTGTGTTTTAGTGGAAATTATTCTTTCAATGAATTTTCTAACAATGTATCTTGGTCTGCAATTGATGGGGTACAGGCATACAAAGGAACAAATTATTCCACAAAAGCTATATATGATAACATTCTGGTATGAATAAACAGTAGGCTATTTTAAAGATGTCAGTATAGATAAAAAACTTAGTAAATTGTGCATGAGTAAGAAATGTTGACAAAAAACAAGTGTGGAAAACGAATTGTGAAAAAAAAAATCTCTTTTAAAAAATATTTTTTTAAATTTTCATTTCATCTTTTAAAATTTAAATTTAAAGAAAATATTTTTTCATATTAAATATCTGCTAAAAGTGTTTTTAGTAATTGTATAAAAAAGTAATTTTGATTTGGAAGAAGGCCAAAAAAATAACTGCAGTAAATCAAATATGGCAAGTTCAGCTAAGGAAATTCCTTTCACAATTTTTCTGGTTACCCTATTAAAGGAATATCTCATTTTTATCACTAATTAAAAAAAAATTAGGACAAGTTGCTAGCATTCTGGAACTACCAATTCATAAAAACATTGTTGTGTTATTGTGTGTTAGGGCACTTAGCAAACCCGCTGACAGTTATAATGTCAACAATTTAAGCTAAGTAAACTTCTCTTGTTTTTTTTTTCAGTAACATCAACTAAGACTATGAGTACGACTTAGTTACTCATTTGTCACAAACCTTTTTTCAGGGTAGGCTTCATTTGTGCATTTTATTCACTCACCCACAGATTGTAATTCAAACCTGAATTAGAGAAATGTCATCTCTGAACCAGTAAACCGGAGATATTATTCTCGCCATGGAGGACTTTGTGATCACAACAGATTTATATGTTCACCAGTGACCGCACACACAGAGAATTTTTGGCCGGTGGGGTTCGAACTTGCAACCTGAGGAATATGAGTCCAAAGCCTTACCAACCAAACTATGCTGACCTGCATAAAAACAGTAGTTGCTCCCTAGTATGCCAGATGAAATTTCATTATAAGTAACCTTAATTCAAAAGTAACAAAAATTTACATTGAACTACTTGAAAATTGGTCCCCACCCTTGCAGCAGACACACACACACACACATACACCTGAAAAACAGTATCTTGAATGTGCAATGAACTTCTGAATTTTCCATATTATTTTGATTCAGAACTCTAGAAAAAGCCACAAAACAATGCTAAAGAGATCTATCATATATTTTCTATATCTGTAAAAATATCTTGTATTAAAGATATTGGATCTTACCCTGCAATTAATCAAAGTTGTATTCAATTTTGCATTTTTACCAAAAACTTAACTGTATCAGTAATAAAAATTTTAATCTATATTTGGTCATTAATTCTACCTACATCCTAAAAAAAATCGAAGCATTCTAATCTAGATTGTCTAGATTTGAACATGTAATTTCTAGGTAATCTAGACTTGAACTATACTTAAAATCAAAATAGTTTGAACTTCAAACTGTCTTTTAAAGTTTTAAATGTCTAAAAATTTTGATTCATTAGAGATTAGAGTAACTTTTATAAGAGCACAATTTACTTCTCTAATTCTGAAAGATTTTACTTGAACTAGTTATTACTTTTAGAAGGACAGTTCAAAAATAGCTTGAAACACCTTTGTCATGTATCTGTTTATATAAGCTGCCAGGAAATAGGTTTATTAAAAAAAAACTATTTAAAAAAACAAATAAAAAAATAATGTTCTGCATTTTCTGTATTATTATTATTGAAGAAATATATGTAACTTTTTCTCCACTGAATTATAGATTTTTGCATTTGGTAATAAAACAAATTTTCTTTCTTTTGTAGAATAACGGTATCAAGATGAATGGGAAGTCTCGATATGCTGCATGCACTCTCCCAATTTTCATTCCAGAAATGGAACAAGAAGCTATGGCTTTTAACTCTTTGACTATTAATGAGACAAATAAGCCCCACTCGCATTTTAAATTTCAATAAAAATAAAATTTTATTCAGAGCTCATTGTAATAATTTCACTTGTAGATGAAGGATACTCGTACATCTTTTGTTATTATTTAATTACCAAAATATGGTACCTGTTTTCTTGCCAATGCCATTATTTATTGACATCCTTTATGTTTAGCATGCAGTTTTGCTAGTTTTAATCTCTTGGCTAGCATTATGCATATATTTGCATTAAACATTGATTATATAGTGTAAATATATAAATATGGCTATATAATTAATAATGGTGGAGATAATACTCCATTTTTATTCAAACGAAAAACCATTTTTCAGCTATAGGACCTTGTGTTATAATCAAAAAATGGTAGAATTTCAAATTAAAAATAAATTTTGGCTCTGGATTATAAATCACCAAGGAAAAAAAATTCAGGGAATTAATTTATCTTATTTATATTCATATTTTTTAAAGTATTTTTTTAAAAAAATCTGTAGTCAAAGAGTTAAACCTGGCTCTGATATTATTGTTGTTGTAACCTGTCCAAAGTGTGAAACCAGATGGATCTTGTAGATTGTAGCTCTTATCTTGTAGTAGGCAAACTGTATTTCATTTCTAACGATTGATTTGTCCAGTATTTCTTTTTTTATATGTTGATTTTCTTTTTTGTGGAATGCTTGTTATGAGTGGAAATCCGAGATATGTAGAGGCTTGTTAACCTTAAAACCACACAAATCTATAAAAAAAGAAGCCAATTGTATCAACATTACAAGGCTTCCAGTTGTCTGTGGAGTGTCTTTATGTAATTTAAGGAATCGAACGGTTCAAAGACAAATTTTAAAAATAAACAATATAAAAAGATTTTTTATAATCCCAAGTAATTGGAATAGCCTTAAAAAGTTAGTTAAAAGGAAAAAAATTATATTACCATTTGATTTTTGAGAAGAAAAAGGAAATTATAAGTATTGGGAAACTTGACATTAATTAGAAAATAATAGATATTTTGTCTTTATTTCTATAAATATTTTATTAACATAAGCTCCCTTTGCCTTCTGAATATCTTGAACATTTGTGTTCTTTTGCCAAATTTTCTGTTTCGAAGTGAAAGTATTGTAAAATGCAGCTAAATATAATTATCAGTCTATTGCGCTTTTGAAGACAAATTTTATTGAATTGATTTGGAAATATGTGTTTTCTATAAATCATTAATAGTGAAATATTCGTTCTTCAGAGAATACATTTGAAAAAATGTATTTACTGGTTAGTTCATCTGAATAACTTAGAAACAAATTTCATTTCCCAACTTTCTTAACAGAATTGTCTGAAGTAAATACATTGTGACTAGGCTGGCAGTGTTAATATAAACATTTCAAATAAAATTTGCTGCAAGATTTTCATTAATAATTATTTTAAAAAATAAACCATTCTCGTCCAATGGAAAGTTTCACTATTTCTGATTTAATTCTTAGCTTTTGTGTATTACAGAATATTATTGAAGTAGCTGTGCCTTTAATTCTATCTTACATATATTAAAAACAAAGACTGTTTCAAAATCTGCTAAGTTTAGGCTTTTTTTAAAGTTTATTAAAAAAGAAAAAAATCAAATTTTACAGAAAAAAAAGGCAGTTAATATATTTGACAGATATCTTTAATAGCTTTTTCTAAAAATTGGATAAAGCATATGCCTGATGAAATAAAGAGTGCTAACTACTAATGAATTTTTGGAAGATTGATGGTCAGAAATGATGTAAGTCTAAATTTCATTTCCTCTTCTTTTCCGATCTACTTAACATATTTCTGTTGCTTATCTGGATTAGTAAAAAGCAAGATTAGTTCTAGTTTATTTCAATAATATTATATCTTCTTTTTATGAATATTTTATGCCACTTCTTTTTATGAATATTTTATGCCACTTCTTTTTATGAATATTTATGTAGTTGTTTTAATGTATTTCTTTTTATCTACTTGATTGCCTGAGTGGCTCATATTAATCTATCACTTGATGTATTTAAATGTTGTTAAGGTGCAGACTTTTGGCTTTTTCTTTCTCATTTTACATTCCTACTATGTATTCACTGAAAATTACAATAAAATACTCTTTTGTCTGCCGTTTCTTTTGTCTTATTCACAATATACTGACACCACCTAAAAAAATCTTATCTTTTCTCTCTTTGATTCTTATCTCATTTTAATTAATCTAGCTTGATCAAATTTAGATAAGTAGAAACTTTAACCAAATCTATAGCTAATAAAAATCTACCACCACTTCCTTGAGAGGGAAACCACGAAGTGCAGAAGACTTGCATGGGAATTGTTATATATGGGCTCTTCTCTCTGTGCTCAAACTAATAATCAAAGGTGGTTGATTGACGTGCACTTTGAAAAAAAGAATGAAACCAAAGTAAATGAAGATTTGATGAAAACTCAACTCTAAAGTAAATGCTTGGATAGTGGGAGATGTTTTTTTTTTTTTTTTTTTTTTTTCTTAACAAGGTTTGAGTGTAAGTAACTTGGATTGAATAAATTAATTGGATCCTTTCGAAAAATGCATTAATTTAATGAAATTAAACGTACATTTAACTGGAAATTAAAGTGCTTTTAATACGTTTTTGTATCTATTTTGAAGCGGTCAAAATAAAACTAGTTGGAATGACCTCCCAAAAACTTTTCTATAGAAAGTGTTATATATTATGCATCATAAAATTACAGGCTTCGGGAAAACTGAACATAAGTGCTTGGTTTTAATGTAATACCAGCTTTTACTCGGGACTTCGACCGCGTTGAAATTTTGATGTGTATGTATGAGAACTGGCGGTCTAATCACAATGTAAAATGTCAAATTGTATCATTATGTTGCTGTTGAAAATAATTTTCACACACACACACCCGCGAAAAAAATTGTTGCCAAATTTTGTCGAAGTAGTCGAATGTCGGTAATAGCGTTTTGAATCGTAAGGTTTCGATTAATGCTGCAGCAAATTAACGGAAATATAGGATAAAAATTCAATAAATGCATTAAAAAATGTAATCGAAAATAATGAAAACCAGCGTAAAGAATACTTACGATAAAATCAAGGGAATTGAATAGGAAAGATCGAATTTACAGTAACATTAAAAAAAAATGAAGGCAATGTAAATCCGAAAAATGCTTTACCGAAAACTTACGAAGAACTGAATGGTTGTATATCAAAGCTTAGCCCACACAACTGACATAAAAATAATTTATTTACAGTGTGTACCTGAAATAAAACAAAACACCAAACCAATTTTTCAAAATCGTTTTGCTGATTAGTCTGGCCAAAACAAAATTAAGTCAAGAACATACTGCGCATTCCAATATAACGCCAATTGGGGCAGCGCAAATGCATGAATTTTCTACACTAGTTGGGGAAACACAATACGAATTAAGAATTTTTAATTTTCTTTATTATATTTTATTTAAATTCAAAAGTACTTCAGAATGATTCCGAAAGATCGATTAATTAACAATGTTGGATTTTAAATGCATTAAACTATAAGTAATTAAACAGAATCATTTGAAATAATAAGTCTAAAACATGTTAAGCCTAACCCCATTAGCGTGGGGAAAAAAACAAACTGACTCATTTAGCTATGTGGAAATAAAGATTTTTGGAGGGGAAATTAGTTTTTAAATAATAAAAAAAAATAACCTCTCAATTAACCAGAATAAATAGTAGCCTGTGCTCTATTCTAGACTATAATCTTACTCTGTGCTAAATTTCATCCAACTTCGTTCAGTCATTCTAACGTGATTGACTAACTTTTTGATAGTATAGATTAATATTAATTTTCGAATCCTACATGACACAATAGTACGTTTCTTAGAGGAATGAAAGGGTGGTACTTGCTGGTTTGATAACAATAGTTATAAGATATTTATTTAATTTTTTTACTAGATCTCTTTATGTCACATTTGGAAATTATTTTCAAGAGTTTAATTGTTGGCATGTGATTGATATACCAAAAAACAAATATATATTTTGAACACCGTTCGAAACCAGAACTTAACTCGGAGCTACAATTGTAGTCATTATATTTTAGTCATTGTCTTTTTCGTATGTGTATACCTTTGAAAATGTAGATCAACAAACAGTCGACCTTTTGAAATTCAGCCCAAAATTTTATGAGAATGGTTTAAACAGTTACCTTAACTTTATTTATTCGACCCATTTTGGTTTTTAATTGTCTTAACGACGAACAGGCAATTTCCTTAATGAAATTTCTTGTTAAACGATATAAAAAATTCGTGTTAACTAGATACAAAACACTTATTGAATTAATTTGTTCAAAAACAAAATTAATTCTAGGGATGTGCTTTTCTCTTTCAAGGTAATCTGAAATTTTGTGTTTCATCATTTAAAATCTCGAATTCGAATTTTTCTTGCTAGTTAACGATGCTTTTTAGTACACTTCATTTACAATTGTCTTTTTTTTCTCAATATTGTTTTTATTTTATCACAAATTTTCAATCATTATCATTAAAATTTTTTTATATAAAGGGCTGTCAATTGAAAACGAGACATATTAAATAACGACCAAGACGCGGAAATTGATAATGCAGGTAGGTGTGTCTAGGAATGTCTTCTATCGAGAATCAGGAAGGGACAGCGTGAGCGATTACTTCTGTGCCATTTGTCTGTTAGGTGTGCTCGAAATGAAGTGAGCGAGGTGTGTGTGCGTCCGACACAACTATGGAGGCCAGAAAGGGAGAACGGAGAGGTTTCGGTTGTTTTTTTTTTTTTTTTTTTTTTTTTTTTACTGCAAATGGAATTCTAGGAATATGAAATTCATGCCAGAATGTGCTATGTACATCAAAAACAATATGTCACATGCGCTTGTGTTTGAATCGAGAAAATGATTTCGTGAAGGTCGGCTGTCATTGAAAGGTAACAGTTGGCCGGGAAACTCATGCTGTCAATACCCCATCTGTCATTACTGCCGTCAGAAATGGCCGCCGACGGACGGTGAAAGACATTTGGCTCATGATGAGTATTAGTCACGGTACCCTCGCTCCATCTTGACAGAGCATCGGAAGTACTGGAAAATATGTGCGCAACGGATTCCCCACAGCCTGACGGCAGAAGTTGAACAGAATGTCGACATCGCTGTAGCACCTGGAACTAGAGTGAAGAATTGTCTTCACTTTCTTGAATTGGCACAGGGGATGAAACATGGCATGATAATTTTGAGTTTGAGAACAAGCGTCAGAGCCAACATTGGAAGCAGGTGGATTCACCCCCACCGAAAAATCCGAAGCCGTGGACGCCAGCTTCGGGAAGGTCGTGATGACCTTTCTCCTTAACTGATGTTATTAAGAGTGCCGTATACACGCCACCTACAATTTTCAAACGTAATGTTATCCTATGGGAAAATATTGTTCCGTGTCTAGTTTGCTATTACGGTGTCTTTATTATGAAGTCATTCTGCCATCGCAAGAGGGAATAAAAACAAAGGT
>JAOUZG010008059.1:317099-341125 GCA_026289955.1 Argiope argentata | reverse complement strand
ATTCTTATATTTACATTATTGTTGAAATATGAATTAAACAATGCATTAAATTTTCTGTAAATAATTATTCAATAAAATATTATTGAAAAAGAAATTTATAATATTAAATATAAATGATACTCATGATAGATTTTTCTGATGAATTTCAATAAGGAATAAAAGTAAAAGAGCCTTGAATGGTGGGCATGGCAACCTTGAAACAATTTTTTTTTTTTTTTTGAAATTTTAATTAGTATTTTAAGCTGTAATGTGTCGTTTCTCCACAATAATTTCCGATAATATCACAGAACAAACAAGAATTTTACATTGTTTGAAATTTTCTTTATTTATATCAATTGAATTATAGAATAAACATATTCCTCTTACATTTATTAGGTTACATTATTACCTTAAAATCTAAATTGCCTTCATTATGTCCTCATGTAGTTAATTGCATGATTTTCATCCATTATTGAAAGTCAAGTAAGAAGTATTTTACTTAATATCTAAATAATTTTAAAAAAATGAAGTTACAATAGCTCAAATTTAGAAGATCTAGAAGACAAAAGGGTTATTTACATTTTCAAAGTGACATGTCAAGTAACAGTCTCAATTAGAAAAGTTTATGGTCACAATACACAGAATAATGAAGAATATTTAAGTAAGATAATGAACACAATTTTAATGTTATAACTACTTGATAGACTCATTAATATGAAATTATATCTAAACAATTTATCTGAAAACAAATACAGTCAAACTGGTCACCTAATGCGACAAGAACATATATATTATGAAATGCATAACAGAATGATAGAATAGACAAAAAATATGAAAACAATATATTTTAATGCATAGTATTCTTTCATCATTTATTAATCATTTTTTTTGTTTATGTTTGATTACATTATGTTTTTTAATATATACATTATAGATTGTCCATCCATATATATTGCTTTTTTATTATATATTAAGCATTTTACCATTAGTGAGCAATATCTCTTAAGTAGATAACATCTCAAAAATCAATTAGCTTCTAAATTTAACTTTTAGTTTTCCTTGTGATTCAAGTAAACTTTAATTTAATTTTTTCTTATCATGATTTCATATTTGGTAAGGATTTCTTTGTGTTTTACATTATTTTGTTGTTAAAATAGTAGAAACTAGTAATGTGTAAACTTGCACTATCATTTTAATCAGATAAACATTAAGTTTTAGGCAAGAAAAACTTGGATAAATCAAATAAAACCAATCAAGATTTTTCAAATAAATTAATAAGTATTTCATTTATTCACATAAGGATGATGAAACAAGACTTTATTCCCAAACATTGCTAACATGATTTTATATCACTGAACAACAATATATAAGAAATTACCATGTACAAATTTATTTACATTTTGAAGCTGTATAAAACTAAAAATTGATGTTCCATTTTGTGTTTCTCTAAAAACTACCTAGTTAAGACATGAACTTAGTACAGTTTAGTCAAAAAATTGTGTAATACAGTGCTATATATTATTTGAATTTTTTTCATTTCATATAATGATTAATTTGTTCTTTTATTTATATTATGCTGTCAAACCAAAAGAATTTGGTATTAGACTATATTTCTATTTTTCCGAGTGTGATTGCTTCATTCAAAATGTAACATTAGCTTGTTATTTAATTACAGAATTTTCAGGAAATTATATTCATACTCGTAAGCATGAAAAAAAAAAACTGCTACATGATTTAGCAGGTAAAATCAATTCTTTCCTAACTATAATTTATTTGCTCCAATTTTTGCTTTTCTAATATGAATTCTTCATATCACATTTCAAAAAATTGGTGTAATTAAACTACAGGGTGACCAAAATAATAATTGTCCCCATTTGGTGGCATCTGCTAGTAATAGAATGAACTTAAACTGTATTAAAACTCTATTAAAGGGGGAAGGATTTTCATACAGAGACACATTGGTGCTACTGGAAATAGAACATTAGGGTTCCAAGGCTCATGTGGGACCTTTTTAATATAACCCCTTCCTTTATATGATATATTGCACTAAATAGGGGGGGTCCGTATTTTTTCCCCTGTGCCTACCACAGTCTATGCAAGTAAATTGATTGCATTCTGCTCATTAATTCACCGTTATCATCAAACAAGGAAACTTACTTTATTGCATTTCAATAGATTATCGATAAACTGACATATCGACGGTCTAATAAAACTTTATTGACAATGTATTTTTTGATTAACTCTTATTATTTAGAATTAATTGGTTCAAATGACATATTTGGCTGTGTTGCAAGAAGTATATTTAATTGAAAAATAGTTATTCTTTATATTGAAATTATGACATGCTGTACATTCCAGCTCTCTATATTTGTATAATGTTAGTTTAATAATAGTTAACATTTTTCAGTTAATATTACTTCTGTTTCAATTATTAACTGAAAAATATAGTGGTTTCCTAAAGGGAAAAAAAAAGTTATTTATTTTCTATATTCAGAATGTCAATAATAGGCTGCAATATTATAAATATTCTGAACAACTTTTTATCAAAAAGAGCATTATATTAATCCTTCAAGAATATTTATATTTTGAAATATACTGAGGAAGCTACAAGTGTGACCATGAAACTCTTCATAACATGATTTTTGAACTAGAAAAATAAATCATAATTTAAAGAAAAACAGTATTAAAAAAAACTTGTTTCCTCCTAAACGTTTGTAGCGAGTTACATTTTAATAACTTTATACTACTGAATATAATAATTTAAATAGTTGTCTGTTAAAAAAAAATACCATCATAAAATTCAATTCTTTGCAACTTTAAATCGTTAACAGATGTTTAATAAAAAATTCCATCATAAAATGCAATTCTTAGCAACTTTAAATCGTTAACAGATGCTTAATAAAAAAAATTCATCATGTGAGAATAGTTTTACGTATATGTACAATTGTTATAATTTATAATGAATTTGAACAGAAGTACTTAAATTATCAATAAAACATGAATTGAGATGCAGTTTTATTTTATGCATTAAGACGGTTCATATTTTCATAGCTTGTTTATTGAGATTCATCTGTTAAGTAATAAAACTCAATTTGTTTTATTTATCAAGAAGTGGAGAATAACTTGTAACAAAAAATTTGAAATTTACAATATTGTAATGTACAATAACTACCATGTATATTATATGCCAATTCTATTTAAACACTATGGTTTAATTAGAAACATTAGTATACATTTAGTACTTTATAAAAAATTCTAATTATTTTCTAAATTTATGCAAAATTAGAGTTTTGATTATTTTTTAAAAAATAAATAAATCATGTTTGGATTATATGTCTTCTACTCTTAAAAACTCGTTATTTAAATTCAGTCAGTTATTTCATTCCTGTTAGTTTATCACTTTTACAAAAATTCAACTTGCCTTTACAAAAGCACCAGAATAATATGACAAAACAAAATCAACATGCATGAGATAGATAAAGATTTGTTTTATTTCCATATTATGAAACTTACACATCTATACCACATTACCTCTTCATTCATTATGTAGTTTATACATTTCTATATGATAAATGATCCGTTTATGAAATGCAACTCAAAACATAACCCACATCCCGCCCTGCGAAACACGATTCGACTGAACCGGGAAAAGTGTTGTGATACAACTCAACATTCAAAAGCCAACGCTTATCCCTGGTGCCCCTCTCACTCAAACGTCCCTACCTGTGAAAAATACAGCTCGCGATGGATTCGCCTATCCCATAGGGATTACGTTTGGATTGAGACGCTAGTCTCAAAGAGTAACTTTTCCAAACTAGTTTGGAGTGAGGGAGAGGGAACCGTTTCGGTTTCCGAGAAGCCTCCACAATGAGAAAGGGCAAGTTTTATTGGGGGTGGGTCAAATGACCTTCTGAATGTAGCACTTCCGCACAGCAGTATCTCCTGGGGACCAGGAATTCTTTTCTGGTTGGGTGTTATTCGGCTTGTCAATCAAACCTTTTAAGCTTCTTCTTTCGTTAGCTTAGTCACCGCCCTATCACCCCCACCGATAGGAGGCGCTTTCGTCGACATCGAGTTTTTTTTTCTGTATATGGCACTCTTAAGGGCAGATACCAATTTTCATCTGTATAGTTCAAAGCCGTTTTGAGTTATCTTTACCATAGAGGCAGAGAGATATAATGCTAAAAATGTGTTTTTCAAACTCAAGAATTTCGTATCCAAGAAACTCAAATTCAAATTTTTGACAATTATATTCTTGTCCTTCATAACATAAAAAAGTAAAAACTAGACACGTGGAGCGTTATGGGGCAGAAAGAGTGGTTAGAATAGAATGAGTGTAATGAATTGAAAGCGATGCATTGTTGTATTTCTTAAGTGCTCCTAAAAATCTGTAGCGCTAGCTCCATAAGACTGATAACATCTACGATACACAAGTATGTTTTTGTATAGTGTTTATGTTTCTCGGTTACAAACACTAGCGTCACGAGTTTGTACCTTGACCTTCACTTATCACATTTGTGACCTTGACTATACAATCTCGTGCAGCTGTCGTGGTTCTATCTATCCGCAGCAAAAGGTGTCAAACGCACTTGAAGCAGCAACCAAACAAAGCCTTGAGATTCACTTGATGCGACAATCAAACAAAGTTGAAAGACTCGCTTGACGCAGCAACCAAACAAAGACGTGTGACTCACTTGATGTAGCAACCAAACAAAGACGTGTGACTCACTTGATGTAGCAACCAAACAGAGCTGTGAGACTCATTTGACGCAGCAAACAAATAAAGCCATGAGACTCATTTGACATATTAGCTAACACATTCGCTTGCCAACTCACTTACACGCACGCCATAACGCTTGGCCATTTAAAATCGTTCGTCTCTTCGCCAGCTCATTGGTGGGGGAGTATGGTAGCGCTAGTTTCATAAGCTAGATAACATCTACAATGCGTAAGTAGGTCCTTATTATTTAATAGCCCACTAAATTAACGTCCTATTGTCATGTTCCCTGACAACTTTACACTTCAATTTTTAAACTTCATGTGGATCAGCTCTGAACGAACAATAGATTAAACACACTCTGGGCCAAAATTCCGACCAGCTACACTTTCAGGTAAAAAATGCAACCCAAATCACCCACCCCTACCCCTAGAGGTGGTGGTAGACGACAGCGCCTCTACCACCACCTCACCAGGGGGAGATTATCCTGCTCCGCATAACAGTGCCAGACTAGACCAAACCAGCCATGAGACAGCACAGTTCATGCCATTCAACAGACGCCATGGAGAACTCCACCAGTTCTCATCATGACAGGAGATAGCTTCTGATTGAAGGGAACTCTCCTTCAACTGTACAAGTCTTCGACGATGCGCAAGTATGCTTTTGTATTGGGGTAATGCCACTCGGCTACAAACACTAGCATCGCTGGTTCGCTGAGGCGGATTTCCGAACAGGCACATGAGGCGCGTGCCACGGGCCTCGAACCTCATAAATTAAGGGGCCTCAAAATTTAGTTCTAAAATAATAGTAGTAGTTGTATATATATCAAATTTTGAAAAGCAGGATAACTTTTAATAAAATCTTTTAATAAATCTAAAATAAATAGGTTACTTTCTCCTCTAAACTGAGGGGAGAAATTTTGCAACTCGGAAAAATCGTCAAAAGTGCAGCTAATATTTTAAATGCCACTAATTTTTTTTTATTGTTTTAGACTTGCCACCGAAAAAAAAGTTTGAGTCGGGAGATTCGAAACGCAAATTTTTTTTAAAAAAATGCAGAATTTCCTAAAAATTCACTCAATGAATTTATTATAACGTTTGATAAACGAACTAAAATGGAAAACAAGCCATGTTTTATGTCAATGAGCAGTTCAGCAACCTGGTACATTATGTGCATCTCAAAGAACCAATGAGCAAGTTGAAGTAGAATATGAACTTATGAGCGAGTTAAAATAGATAGCGAATTTGAAAAGACCGATGAGCGTACTGAAAAAAAATGTGCATAAGAAAAAAAAATCACTCAGCAAGCTGTAGTTCAAAATGAATTCGAAGAAATTGGTGAGCGAAATGAAATAGAATGCAAACCTAAAAAGACAGATGAACAAACTAAAACAGAATATGCACAAGAAAAATCAGATGAGAGAGCTGAAGATAAATGCTAATTCGAAGAAATTAATGAAAAAATTGAAAAAGAATGTGAGCTTCAAAATACCGATGAGCGGAATGAAACAGAATGCACACATGAGAAAACTGAAGCAGAAAAAAATTGATGAATAAGTTGAAACAGAATGCAAACCTGAAAAGACCGTTGAGCAGACTAAAACAGAATGTACAAAAAAAAAAAAAAAAAAAAAAAAAAAAAACTGATGAGCGATCCGAAGCAGAATGCGAATTTGCAGAAATTAATGAGTAATCTGAGAATGGAGCAGAAGAAACAACAACTTGTAATTGTAAGCAACAAGATAAAATATTAACTGATTCTGACTGTGGTAAACATGAAGCCGTGTGTTTGTTTCCCAGTGACATTGCATTGTGGTCACCAAACTTATCAGATAAAATGATTGAATATTATTTGATAAATAAGCCTTGTAATATTGGAAATATCATGTCTTAAAGTAAAATACGGGGACAGAAATCGAATCCATTATAGAAATGTTTCTGAATCGAATTTTCATTGCATAAAAACAAATGGCGCAAAAGAATTTCGCCAATGGTTAGTATATACAGCAACAAGTAAATGTATTTATTATTACGTTTGTAAAATGTTTTCTAATACGTCCAAGAAATTTTCAATAGGATTTAACGATTGGAAAAATTTAGCAAGAGGCTTAAGTGGTCATAAAACTTCATAGAGCATATCAAATCTATTGTGATTACGAAAAAAAAAAAAAACCCGATTGTCTATTTCCTGAAGTATAAATTCTCACTTAGAACAGCAGTTTGATACGGAACAAAAGTATTGGCGAGCTGTATTACAGCTAGTCATTGCCATTGTAAAATTGTTGGTGAGTTTAGGAATAGCCTTTCGGGCTAAGGAAAAGGTACAACTTCCAATCAAAAAAGAAATTTCTTGAGTTGCATTGATTATTTGGCCGAATTTGACAGCTTTCTGAAATAGAATTTGGAAAATTTTAGCAATCCAGGGAGTGAAAATGTCAATTATATATCTCACGAATTATATATATGTAACGAATTCAGAAGGTTAATAGGTGATGAAGTTAAGAAAAATCTAATAGCTGAACTTCAAAAAGCAATTTACTATTCAATAATTGTGGACTCTACTCCGTATATATCCAACTCAGACCAACTTGTATTTTGAGATTTGTTTATAAAAATGGAGACATAAAAGAAAGATTATTCGGTTTTATTATTATTCAAAACCATGATTCTGAATATTTCGAAAAAATCATTCTTGTGTATTTGAAAAAAATTGTCAATAGATATTAAAAATTGTAAAGGCCAAATCTATGATAACGCCACAAATATGGCAGAAAAATACAGTGGACTGCAAGCAAGACAAAAATAGTGTATAAATACAGCCATCTTTGTACCATGCGCAAATCATGCATTAAATTTAATAGGAAATTGCGCAGCAGTATCATACTCTGATGCATTAAGTTATTTTAATTTTATTTAGAATTTATGTGTATATATCTCGGCACCTACTCGACGATGGAATATGTTTAATAGTAGAATAGAAAATCAATCTCCAAATTTAAAAATAATAAGTGACATTATCTGGTCATAAAGATGCAGACGCAGTTTCTGCATTAAAAAGTAATTATCAAAATATTAAAGAAGTCCTAACCAAAATTAACGCGTTTTATATTGAAAAAACCTGTAAGCAAATTGGAGGGGGGGGGGACAGCAGAATATTTCGTCCATTGTGAAACAGCTTTAGCTGTTAACTTTATTAACTGTTTTATGGAATAAATTATTACAAAGTATAATTAGTGAATCTTTGCAAGATACACATTATAACTTACTGCTCACAACAAATCTACTAAATCGCTATCCGATTTTATAAAGATTGTGGAATTAATATATTCATTATTTCTTTGTTCA
Source organism: Argiope argentata (assembly GCA_026289955.1). Taxonomy (NCBI): domain Eukaryota; kingdom Metazoa; phylum Arthropoda; class Arachnida; order Araneae; family Araneidae; genus Argiope; species Argiope argentata. The sequence goes on along the minus strand of JAOUZG010008059.1, from coordinate 333,085 downwards.
ACTTTTCTGTATTTTGTTTTGGCAACTGTATTAATTTGTATCGTATCGCATTGTTTGTATCGTTATCATATGTATATTCGAATTGCTTTTAAGTAGCTTTGCTTTTCGTAGTAATAAAGTGATGAAGGGACATTAATACGGTGTATTTTTGTCGTATCTAACATAATGGTGACCCGGACGTGATTAAAAGCGCATTTCTTCTGAAACGTAACGTAAGGAAGATTAATTTGTTTGAAAAGTTGCTAGTTTGTTTCGTAATGGATACCGCTGTTAAAAAACGTACGGCACTTCGGGCTCCATTTACTAAGTATTATAAGGCTTTGATGTCTCTTCTTGATACGCAAAATGCAGATTTTAAAGATGTTGAAGTAAAATTTTCCGCTTTGGAAAGAACTTATAATAATTTAAAAGTTATTAAAGATGAAATTCTGCAATTGCTTTTAAAAGAAGATAGCGAAAATTATTGTACAAAATATGAAGCAATTGAAAATTATGCCGAAAATTTTGATAATGCAAATATTAGTGTTAAGCATTTTTCTGAAAAATTGATCGCTGAACAAAGTTCCGTTTCGTTAAATGCGGAATGTACGAAACGGAAACTTCCGAAAATTGAACTTATGAAACTCGGAGGAAAAGTGAAAGATTGGCTTTCGTTTTGGGGCCAGTTTGGCAGAATACATGAAGATAAACAATTGGAACCTGTTGATAAGTTTCAATATTTGATTCAATGTATGTCTCCTGGTACTAGAGCCAAAGAAATAGTTGATATCTATTCTCCCACTGCTGATAATTATTTGAAAGCTGTGGAAAGTTTAACATCTAGATTTGGAAGAGAGGAATTGCTTATAGAATTTTATGTAAGGGAGCTTTTAAGTTTGATAATAAAAAATGCCTGTAGTGTAAAATCGAAAGTTGATATTGTAAAATTGTATGATAAATTAGAGTCACATTTGCGTTCCTTAGAATCTATTGGAATGGCATCCGATAAGTATGCAGCAATGTTATTTCCTTTGGTTGAGAGTTGCATACCAGAAGATGTGCTACGTGTATGGTTGAGAAACCCTTTACTAAATGAAGATAAATCATACACCAATAGACTTTCTTAGCTACTTTTGTTTTTGAAAGTTGAAGTGGAAGGTGAAGAGCACATTTATCTTGCTAAAGCTGGAATTAAACGGTCTGAATCGATTACAAGAAAGAAAATAAGAGATTGTGAATAATCGATACCTACTGCTAATGATCTTGTGTCTGGTGCAAATGAATTTAAGAAAGCAGTATGCTTATTCTGTGATAAATCCCATCAAAGAAAGGGCTGTTATAAAGCACAGAAAATGCCTCTGACTGAAAGAATTGAAACTGTGAAAAATAAGAAAGGTTGTTTTTGCTGTTTAAAGATCGGCCATAGATCAAAATTTTGTAGAACTAATGTACGTTGCTTATGTTGCAGCAAGAAACATTCAATCATTTTGTGCCCGGATGTAAAATAAACTTCAAAAGAGAGTCTCCAAGCTCAAACGGATGAAATAAGCAGCTCGTTATCTTACACCTGCGATTCAGGCGAAGTTCTGCTTCAGTCATTGTTAGTAGAGATTGAATGTTGTGGCCGTCGGAGAATTGTGCGAGCATTTATAGATACTGGATCCCAGTGCTCCTATATACTGAAAAGCACGGCAAGTTAATTGAGGTTGAAATCTAGTTTGACTCAGAGTATGACTCACATCGTCTTTGGAGGTGCAACAACATGTGTAGAACACAAACGTTATATAATAAAGGTTCGAAATTTAAATTCAAATTATTCCTGTGAAATTCAAGTGCTGGATCAACCGATCATTTGTGGTACAATACCTCATCTTTCGAGGGGACATTGGAGGAAAGAATTGCATGAAAAGGGCATCATCGTCACGGATGTGGGTCCGAACAAGCCAGTCATTAAATTATTGATAGGTATAGATTTCGCAGGAAACATTTACTCTGGAAGAATTGAAAAGCTAATTTCTGGATTAATAGCCATTGAAACTACCCTCGAATGGATTCTGATGAGGAAAACTCATTCTAATGCTGAAAGCAAGTCAACCAATGCTATTGTTTCGTCTCTTTTAAACATCAACAGTAAAACCGATTTGTGGAGATTGGAAGCAATAGGAATGTCGAATTCATGAGAAGATAAGACAAGCGCTGAGATAGAGAAGACTGTGTTGGAACATTTTGAAGAAACAGTACATAGAAATCAAGAGGGAAGATATGAGATAAGTCTACTTTGGATTCGAGATCGCGAAGAAATTTTTGACAGTAAAGATGATGCTATAAACAGGTTGACACAACTAAGTTGATCACTTCTGGAAAATTCGAAGATTATAATGCAGTTTTTGAAAAATGGATAAATGATGGTGTAATAGAAGAACTATCTGTATCTAAATCGAGTTCAAAGGGACACTATCTTCCTCATAGAGGTGTGTTCAAAGAGAATTCTACAACTGCTGTGGGGCCAGGTTTTGATACATCTTTTCGGACAAGAGAACGCCCTTCTCTCAATGATTGTTTAGCCAAAGGACCTAACTTGCTGGAATTGATCCCTTCTGTCTTGCTTAAGTTCAGAGAAAAAAGGTTTGGCGTAATTGCTGATATTAAAGCTGCTTTTCTTCAAATTTCTGTGCGAAAAGAAGACCGCGACTGCTTACATTTCCTTTGGTGGCGAGACAAGCAATAAAAAGAAGTGAAGATATTTCGGCATTGTCGTGTTGTGTTTGGAGTTAATTGCAGTCCATTTCTTCTTGCTGCTGTCATGGATTTTCATTTGAGACATTGCAATGAAGGCAAAAAAATTGTCGATAAACTGAGATCGTCCTTTTATGTCGATAATTGTGTGACATCCGTCGATTCTGAAGAAGAGCTGTAAGCCTCCATTCAAAAGGCAACGACTATCATGGCTGATGCTAAATTTGATTTGACATGTTGGGAACACTCACAATTTAATCAGATCCCTCAAGAATCAGAACAGACAAAAGTTTTGGGACAAAGTCGAAGATGCATTGTTTTGTGACATAAAGAGTATAAATTTAGGTGAACTTCCTGTAACTAGAAGAAATGTTCTATCGGTAGCACAAAGAGTATTTGATCCAGTTGGGTTTAGCTGTCCTTTCACGCTGCTCCCAAAGTTATTACTGCAGAAGAGCTGGAAGGCTAAATTAACTTGGGATTGTAGCATCTGGCAACCCCAGTGTGAGTGAGCAATCACTTTTACTAGAGTTTCATCTGGCAAAAGATGGAAGGAGGCGAACGAAGTGAGCGGTGAAAAAATAAACGATATGTGGTGTTTACCTTCTAATTATGGAATTATTTAATTAAAACTATGCAATCCACATCAATGGTGACTTTCGGACTGCTTAGGACTATCATGCGTAGCGATTGGATTCATAATCAACAGGAAAATATGCTCATATAAGCGTTTCCATTCTATTGACCTACTTTCGTTTGGAGGATTTTTAGTTTCGGTTCGGATTTCTTGCGCCATGTCTGAGGTAAGTGCAGTACAAATACCGGTCTATAATAGATCGGATCCTACTCTTTGGTTTCTTATGTGTGAAAACACATTTAAATTGACTATTCCCAAACCCATAACAGAATCTGTTACAAAATATATCGGATCCTACTCTTTAGTTTCTTATGTGTGAAAGCACATTTAAATTGACTATTCCCAAACCCATAACAGAATCTGTTACAAAATATAACTATATTGTTTCTCATTTGCCACCTGAAGTCGCATCTCTTGTGCGAGATATTTTAATGGCGCCAGATGACGAAGATCCGTACTCGCACTTAAAAGCGGAACTCATAAACAGATGTGGGGAGTCTCCACAGCAGGAGATTCGTCAGCTCCTCTCGAGCAAAGAATTAAGTGGCAGGAAACCTTCGGAACTGTTGAGAAATATGAAACGGCGGGCAGAAACAGTAAAAGTCCCAGAAAAATTCATGTTAGAATTGTTTTTACAGCGTTTACAAACTTAGTTGCCGTTACAGATTTAACATTAGATAAAGCAGCTGAAATTTCTGATAGGATTTTAGAAGTAACACCCATTTCCATGGAAATTCATAGTGTTAATAAAACCAAATCGAATTCTGTGGAAGAAAAATTACTTCTAGAAATAGAAAAATTAAATGCCCTAATCGATAAACTTGAATTTTCTCGTAACCGATCCTCTTTCCGCAGAAACAGATCTAAACCCAGATCGAGAAATAATAGTCAAACTCGAAATTCATCCATTTGTTGGTATCACCGTCATTTTGGAAAAAATTGTAAACCCGAAAAATGCGTGTCGCCTTGCAATTTTCAGGGAAACATAAATGGCGAAGAATAAATGCGACGTATTCTTTGCCGCAGACATCACGTCGCTTGTTCATTAAAGACCAGATATCAAATATTTCCTTTCTAGTCGACACAGGCTCCGATGTGTCTGTTATTCCCGTTAACATATATAAAAAAAAGAAATCCTTCCCAGCAAACAATTTTTGCAGCCAATTCGTCCCCAATTAATGTTTACGGACAAAAAAACTCTTTCCTTAGATTTCAAATTAAGAAGAGTATATTCTTGGACATTTCTCATTGCTTATATCACTAGGCCTATTTTAGGTGCAGATTTTTTTTATATTTTCATGAATTAGTACCCGATCTGCACAACAAATGTCTAAGAGATTTAAAAACAAAATTTCAAGCAATGGGTCATGTAAAAGAAGCATCAGTGCATTCTGTTAAAACAATTTCAGGAGACTCTGTGTATCATTCACTTATATCCGAATTTCCCTCGATTACTCAATTACCCGACCCTAATCAACCAGTCAAACATAATACTCTTCACTTTATAACTACAATAGGTCCTCCTGTCGTAGCGAAACCTCACTGATTAACTCCAGATAGATTAAAAATAGCAAAAGCGGAATTTCAAAATATGATCCGATTGGGTCATTTAAGACCCTCAAGAAGTAATTATGCTTTCCCACTTCATATGGTACCGAAAAGGGGAACGTTAGAGTGGAGACCAGTTGGAGACTATCGTGCTTTAAATGCTCAGACTGTAAAAGAAAAATATTCTATTCCATGTATATCTGATTTCACATCCGAATTGCATGGGACACAAGTATTTAGCCATATTGATTTGATAAAAGCCTACCATCAAATACCTATAAACGCTGCTGATATTCCTAAAACAGCGATCCGTACACCCTTTGGGTTATTTGAAAGTACCCGCATGCAACTGGGTTTATGCAATGCACCATCTACTTTCCAAAGATTCATAGATGAGGTTACTAGGGATATACCTAGTGTATATGCCTTTGTAGACGACATTTTAATTGCTTCAAAAGATCATAATAAACATTTGGAACATATCAAAATTTTGTTTTCAAAATTTTAGGAATATGGTCTTTGTATTAATGTTGAAAAATGCACCTTTGGTGAAAATTCTCTAAATTTTTTAGGCTTTAAACTTTCCGAAAAAGGAATAGAACCCCTTCCTGATAAGGTGAAGTGTATTTTAGATTTTCCCCAACCAAATACTTTGACGCAATTGCGGAGATTTTTAGGGATGTTTAACTTTTATAGACGTTTTATTCCAAAAGCAGCACATATACTTGCTCCAATAAAACAATTACTAGAGGGGCGTTCTAGTAAAAAAAGACTCGTTCCAATGTTCGCAAAGCGTCTGAACAGCTGAATTGGAATGAAAATGCGCAACAAGCTTTTAAAGCCGCAAAAACCGCAATTTTAAGGCTCAGTTAAGCCTGTGGGTGGACGCCTCAGATGTTGCCGTCGATGCACCTTATCACAATTATCAGATGGAGAATGGGAACCTATAGCATTTTTCTCGATGAAACTTAACAAAAGTCAAAGAAAATGGTCGACATATGACAGAGAATTTTTCTCCATTTATTCGACAGTAAAAAAAATTTAAACATATGTTAGAAGGTAGAAATTTCCAAATTTTTACTGATCAAAAACCTTTAATTTATGCTTTCAAACAAAATCCAGATAAATGTTCCCCGAGACAATTACGTCATCTGGATTTAATATCCCAATACTCCACTGACATCAGACATGTGCAAGGATCCAAAAATGTTGTGGCGGATTCACTTTCACGTATTGAATTAGATTCAATAACTAAATCACCTTTTCTGAATTTTAGTGAACTCTCAAAAGCTTAACGAAATGATCCTGAAACCCAAAAGTTTTTACACGATAAAAGTTCATCGCTTCAACTTGTACTCAAGCCTGGTTTCAATACGGATTCTGACCTTATTTGTGACATCTCAAATGGTTCATCACGACCATTTGTCCCAAAATCTTATAGAAAATTAATTTTTCAGCATCTGCATAATATATTAAATCCTGGAATAGCAGCTACAACAAAATTAATCAGTTCTAGATATGTTTGGCCATTTATGAAGCGAGATATCAAAGAATGGGTTAGGTGCTGTGAACCCTGTCAACGTTCAAAATTTCAGCGCCATACTAAAGCTCCGTTATGAACATTTAGCTTGCCCGATTCTATGTGTATGTGTTTTCAGCACATACACATCGACATTGTTGGCCCATTACCTCCATCTAATGGTTGTATCTATTTGTTAACAATGATCGACAGATTTTCAAGATGGCCAGAAGCTATTCCAATTGCAGACATGCAAATCAAAACCATTTGTCGAGCAATTTTTGATACTTGGATATCCCGATTTGGATGCCTTTCAACAATAACTACAGACCAAGGCTCACAGATGCGTTCATCTCTATATCGTGAATTTTCAGAAATGGTAGGCACTAATCGAATCCGCACAACAGCATACCATCCGATCGCAAATGGAATTGTAGAGAGATTCCATCATCATTTAAAATCGGCAATAAAAGCCCATGAAAGCACTGAATGGACGGAAATTCTACCCATAGTTCTTTTGGGAATCCCCACTGCTGTCAAAGAAGGCATCAAAGCTTCTTGTGCTGAACTGGTGCACGGAACTACTCTACAACTTCCTTGTAATTTGATAGAAACATCTATCATTCCATCTTGTGATGACATCTTTGCTGATCGCTTTCAAAATATGATGCGTGAGTTGAATCCTGTAGCGACGTCTACAAATGGTAAAACCAATTTTTATGTAAATACACCTTTAAAAACTAGCTCTTATGTATTTTTAAGGATTGACAGAGTGAAAACTCCCTTGTGCCAACCCTACACAGCCAACCTCACAAAGTTTCAAAACGTACACGGAAAATTTTTACCATCGAACTGAATGGAAAAACATCAACCGTCTCCATAGATCGTGTCAAGCCGGCATATTTAATTCCAATGTGTGAAGGAAAAACTCCAATCCTTCATGCAGGAAAAATTGTCTCTCCTGCAAAATTCCTCCCGGACAAACAACAGTCTGCCGATCAAACTGCACCAGACAAAACTGTGACAACTAGATCGAGCAGACGAGTTCATTTCCCATCGAAACTATCAACATATATCACCTATTAACATTATCATATGCTTTGTTTATAAACGCATTAATTCAAAAAACAATCTAACCTAAATTGCATCTTATGTTTTGTTCCAATAATTGTAATAATCACCATTTTAATTATTTGCAATGTATATAATCAACTTTTATTGTAACATTTTCTTATTTTCATATATGTTCATGTTTTTATAATGTATATACTGTGTCGTTCCATCGTATTATCCTCTGTCACTGGGGGGAGGATACTCTGTAGCATCTAGCAACCCCAGTGTGAGTGAGCAATCATTTTTGCGAGAGTTTCATCTGGCAAAAGATGGAAGGAGGTGAACGAACTGAGCGGTGAAAAAAAAACGTTATGTGGTGTTTACCTTCTGATTATGGAATTATTTAATTAAAACTATGCAATCCACATCAGGATACTGAATTACCTGAGGAAGAAAAGAAGGAATTCTTGAAGTGGATGAGAGACCTGCCTTTGCTGTCAACATTACGTATACCCAGAATGGCAACATTAGGCGGAGCACATTTATATATACTTCACATTTTTTGCGATGCTTCAATATCTTCATATGCTACTGCTATTTTTCTAAGATCTTCAGATGAAATGGAAACTGAAATACAACTTCTTCAGGCCAAATCAAGGGTGTCTCCTTTGCATAAAATAACAATTCCGAGACGAACTACTTGCCTGCCTTATAGGAGCTAGGCTAACTTCATTTGTGAAGAAGAATTTATTAATCAAGATTGATAAAGAATACTATTAGACTGATTCCTCAACTGCATTATACTGGATTCAACATGATGAACCATAGAATATTTTCGTAAAAAAATCGTGTGGAAGAAATTAGAAAACTTTCCGATGTGAACGATTGGAGACATGTCCCTGGAATAAGCAATCCAGCAGATATACCTTCACGAGGGTGCTCTATCAAGCAGGTGATTAAATCTCGATGGTGGGAGGGCCCTGAATGGCTCAGAAAAGATATGGAAGAATAGCCACTGTCTCAGCCATCATTTAACGAAGATATTCTCATAGAAAAGAAAATTACAGCAGTAAGCCTAGTCGATGGAACATCTGATGCATGGCTTTTGTCTTACTTTTCAAGCTACAAGAAAATTGTAAGAATGGTTGCGTGGATAAAAAGATTTCTTCAGAATATTTCAAGACCAAAGCCAGAGCGACTTAAGGGAGAACTAACAGTTAAAGAAACGGATAAAGCTGAAAGGAAAACAATCAGCATTGTGCAAACTGAATCATTTGCTGAAGATTATTTAAAACATCTGAATGTTTCTTTCTTCAAAGATGCGTCCGGATTGCTTCGAGTTAAGACAAAACTCACTGAAAGAGATGACTTGAACGATTTTAAAACTCCTATTTTGCTACCAAGCCAACACAAATTGATGAGACTGCTAATTCACAAACAGCATGTGACGAATTTACATTGTGGATCAAACAGTTTGCTATTGCACTTGCGAGAGAAGTACTGGATAATTAATGCAAAGAAAACAGTACGCAAAGTGATCTCGCAGTGTGTACGATGTTGAAGGCATGAATCAAAGTCTTTGTCAACGCTTCCTGTTCCGTTGCCAAAGGACGGAGTTCGAGATGCTTCTGTGTTTGAGATCGTCGGTGTGGATCTTGCTGGACCCCTCACGCTTCGCGGTGGAGAAAAGAGTTGGATTGTGTTATACACCTGTGCAGTATTCCGGGTTGTGCACCTTGAACTGATCCAATCCCTATCTACAGAAGCTTTATTTTGCTAAGTTTCCGATGATTCATTGCTCGCCGTGGACGTCCAAAACTTGTGTACAATGATAACGGTACCAATTCCGTTGGTTCTTGTAACTTGCTTAAAACCTTCGACGCTAGCCTGATTCAAAGAGAGGCCTCTGTAAAAGGCATAGACTGGAAATTTAATCCCCCTTCCGCACCTTGGTGGGATGGATTTTGGGAACGCTTAGTGCAAGTTGTCAAGGAGCTTCTGAAACGTGTCCTAGGTAACGCTTGCCTTTCTTATGAAGAATGGATTACTTTACTTTGTGGTAGTGAATCAGTGATAAATTCACGTCCTTTAACCTATATTTCCGAAGACTCGGCTGATCTGCGTTCTATAACTCCAGCTATGTTTCTACAAGACATTCAGACGGTGGGAGTCCCTGATTTGGACCACCTCGATAAAATCAGTCTCTCAAAAAGATTGTGATACCTACAAAAACTGAGAGGAGACTTAAGGAAAAGATTTAGATCAGAGTATCTTGGTCAACTCATTTTAAACATGTCTAATAAAAATTGCCGGTCTTTGGAAATCGGGAAAATAGTCTTAATTGAAAAAGAGGACATCAAAAGAACTTTTTGTCCGATGGGACGTATCATTTCTACTTTTCCTGGAAAAGAAGGTAATATCCGAGTGGCAAAAGTCAAAACAAATCAAACTGGTAAGTTTCTCCGACCTGTCCAGCGATTGATCCCACTCGAGGTCAAATCTTCAGCTGGGAGAGTGGAAGAAGAATCAGGGAGTACTGGTACGGATTACATTGGTAAACAGTGTCTCGAGGTAAACTCTAATGAACCAGAAATTGCTCTACAGATGGAACTGCAGAAAGTAGTTTCCTCTCTCTACCACAAAAAGTGGTAGAGAGAGGAAACTTCCTTCTAGACTTAATGATTATGAACTTTAAATTTGTTTAATATTTGATAAAGCCCATTTATCAAACGTGGGAGTATGTGGAATTAATATATTCATTATTTCTTTGTTCAACTTTTCTGTATTTTGTTTTGGCAACTGTAATAATTTGTATCGTATCGTATTGTTTGTATCGTTATCGTTTTGTTGTGTGTATATTCGAATTGCTTCTAAGTATCTTTGCTTTTCGTAGTAATAAAGTGATGAAGGGACATTAATACGGTGTATTTTTGTCATATCTAACAAAGATTGTCCGGACCAACTTCGAAGGTATTGAGATCGGTGTCAGTGTATTGACCAAAACCCGGAACTATAGGGAAATACGGATAAGAAAAAGAAAATTGCAGTTTGATGAAACATCATTAAACGAAACAAATTTTAGTCAAAAGAAAATTTTGCTATTAATGCACATAATGTTATTAGTGATTCATTTTTCTGTATTGTCATTCCTCCCCCCTCTCATTGACCAGGATAAAAATATTTTTTGAACTATAAATGTATATAAATTTTTTAAAAAAGTTAAAAGAAATATTATTCTAGTATATAAAAATCAATTAATATATAAATTAGCACATACAATAAAAATTCATTTATTCAATCAATTTTTATTTATAAGAATGGTTAACAAATTTCTTGTTAATGATTAAAATAGTACGTTTTTAATATCACATAACATGAATTGATTAAGGGATAATAAACAACTTAAAAGAATATTTTTGAAATACTATGAAATAGCTGATATTTAAATACAGATATTTTCTAAAAATCTAATGAAATTTACTAATTTTGCAAAGTGGAATCTTTTTTACTCAGTATAATTTGCTCCTGAATTTTACTCATAATGTGAAAACTTGTTAGGTGAAACTATTTTTTCTAGAGGAATAAATGTAAAGTAGGATAATACGTTTCATTATGAAAAATTGTTTGAACAAATTCATAATAACGCAATTTATTATTTATAACACAAAAAAAGTGTGCATTATAAATAATAAATTATGGAAATTTGCTGATTTAAGAACTTGACAAAATTGGAATACAGCATTATCATTAAATGAATTAGGTAAGCATAGCTTCTGCCTTATCAGAGTGATGCTTCTCAATATAGACGCAATAATTTCTTACAGTTTTAATGCCGTCTTTTATTTCTTCTAACCAAAAATAATCCAAAATTGTTTGCTGCATGGCAGAGAATGCAACTCAATAAGCTCTTAGGAAACTGGCAATGTTTTTTTCACAGATAACATCAGTGCTAACCAATTTTAACCCAATAACCTTTCCCAAAGACAAAATCTGTCTCATTAAAATCCCATACGCATCTGAGTCATGTTCAACAATGCTATATGAATAAAATTCCTTCCATGTGGATTTCTGGGCTCTCTTCAGTGCTCATATTTCTTGCGAAGGAGTGCTATTTACAGTGAGGTTTTATTAGATTTTGGAATTTTTATTTTATTTTAAAATGCGTGATGTTAAATTTAATGACTGAGTGGGAAACATATGCGAAAAATATAAAAATGATATTGTGACTAAAAATTTTAAAGATGAACTTGTACATTTTATTGCCTTATTAAAAGAAGAAAATATTCTTCTTTCCTATTGATATGAGAAACTTAATAATCGGTGGGCTGCAGTCTACATTTACTAATTTAGAGACAATTCTGAAAATATTTTTAACTATTCCCATTTGTAATGCAAGTGGTGAACACTCTTTTTCGGTGCTTAAAAGAGTAAAAAATTATTAAAGGAATTCTTTATCACAACTAAATTTGAGTTACTTGTCCTTGATGTATCGAAAATGATGTAGTCAATATGTTAGATAATCAAACTTTAACTGATAAATTTGCTAAAGCGAAAATCAGAAAGGTTTCTGTTTAATTTGTTTTTAATATACGAAAAGAAGAAACTGTTATTGTTATTATTATAGTTCAATATGTTTTTAATGTTTAATAAATAATAGTAGCAATGTTAGTTCATGTATTTTTTCTGTTATCTCTTTTTATTCTTTTTTTAATTTTTTAAAAAAATTATTTTGAAATAAACCATGTACCATTTCTAAACTGATGGTCACCTCCCCCCCCCCAAAAAAAATTGTGACGTATGTGTAGCTGTCAACTTGTACGATTTTGCAGTACGATTCCTAAACACTACTTTTGAACATAAATAGTTTATGTTGATGAATGCCAATTCAATGAAGTTAACAATGATTTTTCTTAAAATGTGATACTAAAGCATTCACCGAACAGCTCAACGTTATGCATATTTCAGTATTAAATTCCAACTAATAAAAAATACGATTGTCTAACTAATTTGAAAATTTCCAGATAAGAGAAAAATTAGAACAAATATATTTTTATTATGTATTGCTATTATTTACTAAAATTAATATTTTATAGCTATATATAAAGTACAAGCTATCATTCAATTTGGAAAAATAAATGTTTAATATTCATCTGAAGTACTTGAGGGATGCGATATTAATTTGAAGTACTTCCTATAATTAGCTATGTCCTAGATGCAAAAGAATGACTAATTATTTTTATAAAGTTATATATTGAAAGACTATTTACATTTCGTCTGGAATATACAATAATGAACGAAGAACATATTATCGAGTATGAATAACAAAAAGGAGGCTTCTTGGTCGGTTAAGCGGGTGCTCGATTAGCCCTCCTAAGTTCCGCCGGTCAACGGCGAAGTAGCGTCGTGCTGTTCGTTCAGGCAACCAACGCCTAGCGAGACTCCAGCCGGAATGACGAGGAGTGCCTCTTCTCTCCGATAGGGTGAAACCAGCTCCTGCCGGTTTAGTAGAAACTAGATGGAGCTGCCATCTATCGAGGACCTGAAAATATATTTGTAGCTGCTGGAAGAAAATTGTTTATTACGGCTGCTGCACATCGATAATTCGTTTTTTAAAAACAATTCTATCGGCTTATTTTAGTAATCTTCATAACCACAAGTTTCAATTTTTAAAAGTCAAAGAAAAATCTGAAGAAACTTTGTACTATAGTTATGAAATAATTTACATGCCTAAAAGCTCCAAACTTTAGGGATTACTAATTAAATGAAAATTAATCGGCTAGTTTTTCAATAAAAGGCATTATTTCTTTATTAGATTAGTTGGAAATAGTTAGAAAATGACTGTTCAGAAAGTAAAAAAAGACGTAAATTGATTGAAATTCGCAACTTTGATAACGTTTCAAAACAAAATTTTTTTATCAAAAGAAAAAAAAAACAGCTCCATTCTATAGTAATTGATTTAGTGTATAATGAAGTTTTAGGCGCATATTTCTGAAAAATATTGCGTAACTATGGTACAAAATTAACACATCCTGCATTTTATCATCCTTTTAAATACTGCCAAGTAGTATGAAATTAATTTACTTTACAACTTTATGTACATAGTTCCCACCCTCCTTTTTTTTAAATGAAAAAAAAAGATTAACATAGTGAAAAATATGCATAAAGAGTGCATTCTATAAATGTAACTGGTGGGGAGGGGGAGGATCAAATTGAATTGCGCCCATAGAGCTGGTATATAAAGTATACCAGCTCTATGATTACACCTCTGGCGTCTAAAACTCCAAATCCGCCATTACGGGTTCGTACCTCGACTTAGCACAAATCTTTTTCCATCTTTTACTGACTATCATATAATAAATAAATCTTTTACTTCGATTAATTGATTTGATTTGAGTATTAACTGATCTGATGTTCAATTTTTATTGTGATTCTGATCCGTTCTTTGAACAGACTGTGGTTTAATGAGTTAATTTCGTTTTATATATTGGCAATACTAAACAAACGTTTTTCATAATGGCACTAGCGTCTCAATCCAAACGTAATCCCTATGGGATGGACGAATCCATTGCGAGCTGTACTTTTCACAGGTAGGGACGTTTGAGTGAGAGGGGCATCAGGGATAAGCGTTGGCTTTTGAATGTTGAGTTGTATCACAACACTTTTCCCGGTTCAGTCGAATCGTGTTTCGCAGAGCAGGGTGTGGGTATTGTTTTGAGTTGCATTTCATAAACGGATCATTTATCATATAGAAATGTATAAACTACATAATGAATGAAGAGGTAATGTGGTATAGATATATAAGTTTCATTATATGGAAATAAAACAAATCTTTATCTATCTCATACATGTTGATTTTTTTTGTCATATTATTCTGGTGCTTTTGTAGCTCTATGTAAATGCAAGTTCAAGTTTTGTAAAAGTGATAAACTAACAGGAATGAAATAACTGACTGAATTTAAATAACGAGTTTTAAGAGTAGAAGACATATGATCCAAACATGATTTATTTTTTTAAAAAAAATAATCAAAACTCTAATTTTGCATAAATAATCAAAACTCTAAATTTGCATAGAATTTTTTATAAAGTACTAAATGTATACTAATGTTTCTAATAAACCATAGTGTTTAAATAGAATTGGAATGTTAATATACATGGTAGATATTGTACATTACAATATTATAAATTTCTAAATTTTTTGTTACAAGTTATTCTCCACTTCTTGATAAATAAAACAAATTGAGTTTTATTACTTAACAGATGAATCTCAATAAACAAGCTGTGAAAATATGAACCGTCTTAATACATAAAATAAAACTGCATTTCAATTCATGTTTTATTGATAATTTAAGTACTTCTGTTCAAATTAATTATAAATTATAACAATTGTACATATACTTAAAACTATTCTTATATGATGAATTTTTTTTATTAAACATCTGTTAACGATTTAAAGTTACTAAGAATTGCATTTTATGATGGAATTTTTTTTATGAAACATCTGTTAACGATTTAAAGTTGTAAAGAATTGAATTTTATGATGGTATTTTTTTTAACACACAACTATTTAAATTATTATATTCAGTAGTATAAAGTTATTAAAATATAACTTGCTACAAACGTTTAGGAGGAAACAAGTTTTTTTAATACTCTTTTTCTTTAAATTATGATTTATTTTTCTAGTTCAAAAATCATGTTATGAAGAGTTTCATGTTCACACTTGTAGCTTCCTCAGTATATTTCAAAATATAAATATTCTTGAAGGATTAATATAATGCTCTTTTTGATAAAAAGTTGTTCAGAATATTTGTAATATTGCAGCCTATTATTGACATTCTGAAAATAGAAAATAAATAACTTTTTTTTCCCCCTTAGGAAACCACTACATTTTTCAGTTAATAATTGAAACAGAAGTAATATTAACTGAAAAATGTTAACTACTATTAAACTAACACTATACAAATATAGAGAGCTGGAATGTACAGCATGTCATAATTTCAATATAAAGAATAACCATTTTTCAATTAAATATACTTCTTGCAACACAGCCAAATTTGTCGTTTGAACCAATTAATTCTAAATTATAAGAGTCAATAAAAAAATACATTGTCAATAAAGCTTTATGTCAGTTTATTGATAATCTATTGAAAGGCAAAAAAGTAAGTTTCCTTGTTTGATGATAACTGTGAATTAATGAGCAGAATGCAATCAATTTACTTGCATAGACTGTGGTAGGCACAGGGAAATAAATACGAAAAAAACAAACCCTATTTAGTGCAATATATCGTATAAAGGAAGGGGTTATATTGAAAAGGTTCCACATGAGCCTTGGAACCCTAATGTTCTATTTCTAGTAGCACCAATGTGTCTCCGTATGAAAATCCTTCCCCCTTTAATAGAGTTTAAGTTCATTCTATTTAGTAGCAGATGCCACCAAATGGGGACAATTATTATTTTGGTCACCTTGTAGTTTAATTACACCAATTTTTTGAAATGTGATATGAAGAATTCATATTA
>JAOUZG010008059.1:260027-292099 GCA_026289955.1 Argiope argentata | reverse complement strand
AACAAGTTGGCGACATCCAGACCATCCACGATAAGGTAAGTACCCCCAAATGTTTACTGATAAAATATGTTTTAAGTTCATCTGTCGACACGTGGTTTGCAAAAAGAGACACCATTCTTTCCCAACTCGCCGGGAAAAGTGTTGTGATACAACTCAACATTTAGATGCCAACGCTTATCCCTGTGGCCCCTCTCAGTCCAACGTTCCTGCCTACGAAAAGTACAGTTACTGATGGATTCGTCCATCCCATAGGGATTTACGTTGGGATTGAGACGCTAGTCATAATGGCATCATTATGTTGTTTATTTATACGTTTCGAACATATTTTGAAAATTTGCCGGTTTTTAACAAGATATAATTAGTTTTATGGCATTATTTACATTTTTAATGCTATTGCATCTTTAATTTTGTAGTTCTAAATAAATAGTTTAAAAATATTGTGTATTTGTATTTTAATACCTATTTTATGCATATGATGGATCCGAACAATCAAATTCCTATTATTTATAACCAAGATATTGTTAATAATTCTAACGCGAGTAATGATTTTGATTTTTTATCAGAACTATTTGAGAGTCCACTTGAAGAAAATGAATTAAAACAAGTGAGTCATTTATTAAATTAATTTAAACAGTTATTTTCTTTGTTTCTGTTGTAAATTACATCATTCAAATATTCTTAAAAATATTTTATTAATTTTTTTATTAAATCAAGCAATTTATCGTAAAATAAAGATAAATAATTTTAAATATCGAATTGTAATTGTTGAATTCCTTATCGCTTTACTATTTCACAGATATTTATTTTGAAATATGAATAAAATTAAAAAATGGAATAGCCAAATATATATTGCCTTCCACACATAAAGTTTATAGTTATATAACTAATAGGTCTTTTAGATCCGAACAACGAACTTCATTAGATTTAGTGTGATATTTTAATAGCCAAATAATGGACTACATTCTCTTTCAATTGAAGATTAAAGGGCAGTTTTCATGATTAATTAGTTAAAAATGATCCAAGCATGAGGTTATCAAGTTTTTAATCTAAATAAATTAATAACATCATTAACATATTGAGTTAAGTTTTATGGTGCCAGTTTAATATTGCTTATAATTGTATATTGCTAATTATTAGTCAGATATAATTATTTTAATTGTAGTTTTTTTTCATGTATTCAATATTTCATATTTTATCTTTACTTTCTTTATACTATTAAATAAAGGGTTAGCGTTATTTACTATTACATCTTTTAGAATGTATATTAGTGTGAACAAACACAATTGGATTTTGTAGCATAAACTCATATAAAAGAAAATAATCTTGTGCATGCTGTTAAATCAATGATATAAATGATGTTTAACGTTTATTTCATTTAGATATAAAAACACAATTATGTGTTATTGTCATGCTTGCACTACTTTGACAAATCATAGATTTTATTTATGTTAAACCATATATAATTTGGCAAATTATAATTTGAAAAGAAAAAAAAATGTATGTGTTTTATCCTTAAGTCTTACTTTTTATCTTTGAAGAACATCACATGCAATTATGTTACAGCTGTATTTTGTTAAGTAAATGCAGTTGCAAATTGAAATTATTTCTCATAAATATAAAACTCTAAAAGATACTGCATATAAAGATAAAAGATGCTGATATATATATATATATATATATATATATATATATATATATATATATATATATATATACACACACACACACACACAAACATATATATATATATCTTGGACAATTTAAAAAAAGAAAACAAGAAAAATGGGTAGGTATGAGAGTATTATGTAAAATAAGGTACATTTATATCTATGATGTCATATGAATCCATTCTATTATAATACTTTGATTTCTGATTTTCCATCTGCCTATTAGTGAAGATATATTGTTTTTGTATAGTGCTTTCACCTTTATTATAACATTTGAATATAGCGTATCCTCTTAAAAGACCTTTAAAAATTTAAGTATTACATTAATTAAGTTAGACGTAGAACTGTACTTAGCTAAGCTGCAGCAACTGCATGCAATCCATCTTGTAAAAGTTAGTAGAACCTTATTATATCAACCTCTTTTATTTATTTTTATTTATTAAAAATTTTAAATAATTAAGAAATAAATTATTTAAAACTTAATTATGTGGTGCTGTCAGTAATAGCATTCGAGTGGGTCTTCTGCTGTCATAGCCCAAGGAAGACAAATTACGCCGCACAGTCCTGTCGGACACGTCCCTCGTACGTCCCACATTGATTCCTGCAGTTATTTGACGAAGTGTTGCGTGTCTATTAACGTTGACCATTCTACACAGACTTCGGCGGTCTCGGTCGTTAAGTGCAGGTGATCGCCCACTGCGCTGTCCATGATGGGATGGGATGCCTGAAATTTCATACTCTCGGCACACTCTTGATGCTGTGGATTTCGGAATGTTGAATTCACTAACGATATCCGCAATGGAATGAACCATGTGTCTAGCTCCAACTAACATTCCACGTTCAAAGTCTGTTAATTCTCGTCGTGCCGCCATAAATCACGAAAAACCTGTTCACATGAATAACTTGAACACATGAAAGCTCTGGAAAACGAACTGCGGATTTATACTTTTTCGCTGTGTTACTACTGTCATCTGTAAATTTTCATATTGCTATCCCATGACTTTTGTCACTTCAGTGTATATATATATATATATATATATATACATTTAAATATATATAGATATATATATATATATATATATATATATATACATAATTTGCTATTAAGTTCTGTTAAATGAAGAGATTACGTTTTACATGGCAAAGTTCATATGGTGAAAACATATAAATTTTGATCAGATTTTCATTCTATTAACTTTAACAATTTACCTTAATAAACAACAGGCATAGGACCTGATTCTCTGAAATTTGACCATCAATTTTCAATCAGATCAATCATAAATTTGGTTATACTTAATTTTAGACTTTTAAATATATTTCTTTAAAAAATAAAAATTACAGAAAATTAACATTATAATAATGAAGTATTGTATAAAACATAATCTATATGTAAATAAGAAAAGAAGAAGAAGAAAAAAGATCTTTCTCCGCCAAATTTCTTTGGTGATTTTTCGTTTGTGCTCGACTAAAGGAAAAGTGCTTAGATTCTTTTAAAACCTTGTTTTATGTGTCATTAATAAAGCCTATAAAATGGTTTTTTGTCAGTTTTCTTAAATACAGCTTTTTTTTTTGCTATTTAGTCTCAGTTTTTTTCATTATTTTCACCAGAATAAATAAGGATTAGAAGCTTCCTAAAAGTAATTTTTTAAATGCTGTAATTTATTTTTAATTGTATAAAAATTTTGTTAAATATTATTTATAATGTAGAATGAAGACTATCAAAAAGTGATCGATGATCTGATGAACAATGCTTTTGTTTCAAGTAATGACACTATCCAGTAAGTATTTGTTTTATCATCTTAAAATTTAGAATTGTCTTATTTAGTAATTACTTTTAGAACAAATTGTAATCAGTATGACTGACATATCTTGTTATTTCTTGTGAATTTTGAATAAATTTTTATAAAATTCTAATGTCTAACAGTTAGAAAGTTTGCTTTTTTTTTCAGTTCAAGTATCCTGATGCATTCTTTTAGCACTGCTCTTGTAATGCACAGTTTTTATATATGGGCACACTATTTTTCTGTTAGAAAATCTTTTCATTTGGATAATGTGAAAATTACAAAAAAGTATCTAAATTTAGGTACTTTTCCGTTAGCTAGGTGCAAATGTCGCCAATTGTAAACCAAGTTGCCAAATAAAGCAAATGACAAAATAGCAAAAATAAATCTTTATTATTTGGTGATTTTTTGCTTTCACCCAGCTGATGGAAAAGTACCCATATTTATTATTTGCAAATTTAAAAAAAAATTATTCACAAAAAAAAGCACATTAATAGTGTATTTTTTAAAAAAATATTTTAATCTAATTGAAGAATTTACTCTATAATCAGTTGATCCTACCTATTAACTGAATAGTTCATCATTCTGAAGAATCTTCAATCTGCTGATTTCTTCAAACTCATAAGTTAATTAGAAAATAAATTGTAATGCATATTTTTAAACTGTCTAACTATTCATTAACTAGGCATCTTACATATGATTTTCAAATATAAACTGTATATTTAAAATGTATGTTACAGTTATATAATTGTTAATTTATAACTGAATGTTGTATAATTTTAATTTTATTTTTTACTAATAATTGATTTATGAAAAAATTCGAAATACTATTTTTGTTTCAGGAAAAATGAAAATTCTGTAAAAGAACACTCATCATATATCCTTTTTATAATTGATTTTTTATATTTTTAAAAATGTGACTATTTGTATGGTATTATCATTTTAATTTGCTTTTATTAAAGCAAAATGTTTAAGCCATCTTCTCTGCACTTAATTTCTGCGTACTCTGACTTATTTTGATAAATCTTGAATTATATATATTTATTATTAAATTAAAATCAAATTGTCCAAATAAAATTTATTTTATAATTATTTTAAACTTATTTTTGCTTTTTGTTAACTTGTTTGTATAATTCTGTTTTACTTTTTGTTTTTAGATGTGTCAAATAAAATAAGACACATTATTAAAACAGGAAGTAAATTAATCTGAATTAGCTTATTTTCTGAAAACTGCCTGTAAGTTCACCATATAGTTTGTCGAATATATGATTTTCATTATGTTATGTTTCCTTAATATTCTTTTACTGTTTATTGAATTATCTAAAGCAAATGAAAAACTCAAACAGGCCAACAAACGATTAAAGAAGAAAACTATTGCTCAACAAAAGTAATTTGTTTTTATAACTTTATTTAAGATGAAGCTATAACAATATTATTGTTACTTTTTGACTCTGAGGTTATTTCATCAAAATTTGTATTACTTGTTAATAAAGAACATCATTTCTTTCTCTTAAAGGGCTGGAAAAACATTTATTAAAGGGGTAGGGACAATAACTTTTACCTATTAATTTTTTGTTTATTTTGAACCTTAAGTTTTTACTTCAGTAAAATCTTTTAAAATAAGCAATTGGAGCTCAATTTTTACTATAGATAATTGACTTAGTATCATCATCAAATCATATTCTAGATTTTTTTTTTGTAAGCACAACATTAACAGAAAAAAATTGTAATGCAATTGAATATTTAAATTAATTTTTCTGTGCTATAGTTAAGTTAACTGAATAATAGCCTAAGTTTAGATTTTGTAATTCTGTTTTTTTACTCTCAAATACTTTCTTTTGTCTGAAATTTTGTAAAATGTTACTATTTTTAAACTTCAAAAATTAACATTTTTTTCATAGCATTTCACAATACATGTATACATATATTAATAAAATTTTGATATGTTTCAGATTAATATCAAATTATGAATTAAGGCTTGCTCAAAGCATGGCAGATTTATTTGCTGCTAATAAGGTAATTAAAATTTTTGAAAATTGCTTTATTACCCTAACAAATTAAGTGATTATTGATAATATAAAAGGTTGTAATTAAACTTTGTGTAATATTCTCATTTTTCTGTTATGCCTTTTTACTGCAATATAAATAAAGTTTTGCAAGTTCATTGATTTTATATATAAATTACTATCAGAATTGTTATGTTAAATTTCTGTAATGTTACATGCACTGCATTAAGTAATAAGTAAGAACTGCCTTAAAATTTGGAACACAATAAAAAAAAATCACAAAATTTGCACCTTTTATTTTAAATGTTATTTTAACATTATTTTTTAAACACTTATAAAATTTAAAATATATAGGATATGTATGAACGATTGAAAATACAAAAATGAAACCTTTTACAAAGTATTCCATCAGTTAATATTTCATATTATTGTTTTGATGGTAATCTGAAAAATATATGCAATGTAGTGACCAACTAGATAAACAAAATGGGTGTTCTAAAGAATGAATAGGGGGTTTTGCAGGGGGGGGGGAAACCTCCTTTTGTAAAATTTTTGAAGAATGCATTTTTAATTTAGAAACAAATTTGAAAATAAAATTTCCTGTTTTTCAGTATATATTTAAACGTATACTAACCTGATCAACACATTGCTGTCAGTGGGCTTTATATGTTAACACATTTTCTTTAATTGCTAAATTGTGTAAAAAAATATTATTTATCTTCACTGTAATTTTTCAGTCTAGGAGTTTTAATACTTGATAAAAGGACTCCTCCTCCATTTTCTATTTAATAAGCTGCTAATTAAAAATGTATAGTATACTGAAATATTTGAGTGAAAATGTAACTAAAAGATATGTATCTCCAACATCTAAAAATTGCCATTAATATTACAAAAAACTTAATAGTTAAAATATTACCATTTAACAGTTAAGATGCTGAAATGGAAGTAGTCAAATTGCAGATTTTTTCTTTGTCATGCTTTTGGGAAAGTGTGTATAAATAAATTTTATTTCAAAATAAATGAGCTTAAGAAATTTGTTTAGCAGTCCTTGGCACTTGGTGTTAAAGAAGATGAAATTTATTAGGATCTTTATATTAAATTTTGAAAATTTCAAGTGTTCAATATTTTTTGTGTGTTTATAGCATAATTATAATTAATTCAGAATGAAACAGTGTATTTAAGTACTTTTATTTTCTCTAGGAGTTGGATAAATTAAAAAAAGCAAAAGAATCTGACAATGCAGAGATTGAAAATCTGAAATGGCATGTAAATCAACTTGAGGTTGGTGTTTCCAGAGTATTATAACAAGTATTGATAATCTTCTGAAAAATTAATTTTATTATTTTTTCCACTTTCGTGATGTAGCAGAATAATAAGCTTCAAAATCTTTCTTATGTTTATATTTTTATGTTCTTTCTTTAGACTAATCAGGGTATCTAGAACTACGTCTCTGATTTCATCTATAGTTATATTGATTTTTTTGTTGAATTCCTGAATTCTTAATGACAAAAGCTTTTGAGCCATTGTTTTTTATTTTTCAAGTAAACAGAATTAAATATTTTTAATTTAAAGCATTTCAATAACAAGTATTAAATAACTAACAATTACATTTAATTTAATAATTTTTATTTAAAATTATTGAATTTTTATTTTTTTGTGTACATAAAAATTTTAAAAACTAAAGACTTTTTTTAAAGCATAGGAAACTTTTTATCATGTCAAAAGTATTACAAAAAGCTAAGTATACTAGAAGTTTATGGCTTGTTTATTTCATTGATTTTATTTTCAAAGTAATAAATTATTCATTTTTGATTGAATTTGTAGTTTAAAATTTCAAATAGAAGAAATAAATATGGACTCTTTTTAATATAATATTTTCAAATCCTGTTACAATTTTTTTTCTATGTAGATTTATTTTACTTCCTACCAATATTTATAAATGTTTTTTAATAACATTTGTACATAAAGGACTTATGAAAGAAATAAAATAGGAAATACTTAAATGGAAGAAATAAAATATTACCATATCATTGTACTCTTTCTAATAAAATATTTTCAAATCTTCCTTATTACTTTTTTTAAAAATTTTCTATATAGATTTTTTTTACATCTTACTAATTTTTTATATTTTTTAAGTACATATATAAAATGTAAAAAGTTAATATTGAAGTCACTATGCTGTTGAATTTGACTATTCAACTGACTCTGAAAGCATTTAAACATAGTAAATGCAATATTTTTTTCAGATTTTTAGGCTGAAGACTAGATGTCAGATCGGTATTGCACTCCCTCCGATCTTCTTTGATTAATGACCAGCAATAGTAGGCAGTCTTTTGTTTCCAAAGGATTTTTAATCACTTTAGTCATTATTGTATTTTTTATACTTACTTATATTTCACATTATTATTTTTGTAAAAATGATTTGGTTTAAATTTATAATTGACCAAGTAAATGTATCAAACTCAGTTATATAGAAAATGAGGTGTGTATTTATAATTGATATTTTTTTCAGATTTGTTGAGTTTTTTTTAAACATAATTTTGCATTTATCTTCTGTTTACTGCATTTAATGAATTTAATTTTTTATTGCTTTTATATTAATCTTGATCCATTAATGAAATGTATTTCATTTTTTGTCTTTTCTTAACTTTACTTGCTCTGCAGGCTTATACAGTCTGGTTCTGTTTTAATGAATTGACTAATATTTAAATTAATTATTTTATTAATTTATTCTGGGGTTATTCATAATATTAGAGTCCAAAATGAAAAATTTCTGCTTTCTTTTTGTTGAATAGACCTAATAAGCAACTACACAAATCCACTCTATCCGTAATTTAAAATGTTTTTTTTTAAATATTTTTCTAATCCAAACCACCAACAATTTTATGACTATTAAAATATTCTGCTAATTCATAATTTATTGTTCATTCAATAGATTTTTTAAACTTTCATTTTAATCTGAGAAGA
Organism: Argiope argentata; assembly: GCA_026289955.1. NCBI lineage: Eukaryota > Metazoa > Arthropoda > Arachnida > Araneae > Araneidae > Argiope > Argiope argentata. Next base: position 283,678 of record JAOUZG010008059.1, on the reverse strand, counting down.
GGAAAAAATATTCATTAAAAAGGGATCCTACTGTCTTAAGATATATGCTTAATCTGAAAAAATAATGAATTTTGCAAAGGATCTTGAAAAATTCTGATTCTTTTAGTATTGAAAAATCTTTCCTTATTATCTTTTAAAATATCTGGTGTTGAGATATTGTAAACCAAAAAGAAATATGAACTTTCTTTAAATTTATAAAACTTATTTTTAATAAGAAAAAAATTAAATTAGACTATAGTATTCTCAGTAAAATTTTGATTTTTTAAATTTAGCATTATATATATATATATATATATATATATATATAAAATGCAAATTTCTAATTGAAAATACACTTTAATATATTTGTTTCTTTCTTTAAATGTTGTTGAGAAACACTGGTCAAATTTAATGTGAATTTTGTTTGTTGTTATTACATTTATGAAACATTTTGTGGAACTAAATAATTCTGGAATTGATTACTTCATATGTAACATTAATTTTATTTAAATAATATTGCAATTTCTGAAGTGTTGAATTTTAAACTCAGATTTGTTGAAATAATATAATCATGAAAGTTTTTTGGACAAATTGTAGGCTCATCTGCTCATAATATGCATTTTCATTTATATTATTTTCTTGTACTTGCCATTTATGAGAGAAAAATTTATGAAAGAAAACATTTTTTTACATTCATAAATTAACTTCAAATTATAATCTAAGAAAAGCCTGGTTTTGATAAAGTTATATTTCTCGGCTTACTTCAAAAGAGGAAAAAATTATCCTTGTTTGGTTTTATTCTTAAGATTTTGATAAATCTCAGTTTAAATTGCACCAAGTTTAAAATAAGTATTATTTTTAACTAGGTTTGTAATCTTTACATTAAGTCTGGCAATTTCAGATTAGACCTAAAAATTGGATGTCGTCTGTCTATAAAAATTTTACATATGTTTTTATTTACTAATATTGTCAATGTATATAAAGTTTTCGATTATCTATTAGAAAATTGATAGCTTAATCATTCTCTTTGTTTATGTTTAAGTAAATATTATTACTCAAAAGAGATTAATTTACTTAATAAATAATAGATAAATGAGATAGAGAGATAAATTTATTATATCTATATGCCACATTCATATATAATAGTTCCTCAGAAAATTAAAGGAAAGTTTGTTTTCTTTTGTTGCTGGTGTTGTAACCTTAAAATGATGGGGAATATTATTATTTTTTGAGTCCTAACCCTAATTGCTATTTTATGAAAAGAGAAATCTTACTAATGTCCTTATTCTGATTGATTAGATAGATATGAAGGCATAAAATTTGTAAAAAATTGGGAAAATGATCTGTTAAGCTTTTTAAATAAGTTATTATTTGACATTTGTAATTTAATTCAATCTTAAAAAATGTGTATAATTTTATCATTAATTCTTGATATTATTTAAAACAAGAAAATCCTTAACTAATTTTTTTAAATGCTGATTTTGGCTAATAGCTGATGTGATTAACTTGCATTTTAGAAATAGAATTTCCATTATGAGTTTATATGTCTTATTATAAGGTATAAAAAGATATTCATTTGATGTATTTAATAGAAGATTTTAATAATGATGTCCTTTTTCTTTTTCTCCTTTCAGTGTGAAGTCTCTCAGTTTAGAGGATTGAAGTTAAGAAATGAGGAAGAAAACCTAAAAATAAAACAACTAGAAAAAGAAGTGTATGGCTACAATTTAAAATTTATTTTTTTACTATTTACATTATGATTAATGTTTTAATTTTTTGATAACTTCATAATTAATTATTCAGAATTAATGTTAAATGCATAATAATATGTTGAAGTCTTTCATACTTATTCATTTCTAATAATTTTTTCTTCCTTATTTCAGATTATATAAAATGACAAGTATTAGGAAATTTAGAAGTAAGTATGCTCTTTATTAAGAGATTTTTAGGAAATTTTCATCATTAAATTTCCAAAACGCTTGAATATTTGTCCATGAATAATAATTTATTATATTATTCTTAAAAATCAATTTTTTTGCTTATGAATCCTTTTTATGTATTTTAGAAAATTCTGTAACTTATCGCTCTCGGATACTTAAGAAAGATACTCAATTAAGAAAGATGGAACGTTGTAATGTACAAATTAAGGTAATTTTTTTCCCTTCAAGTATGTTTTATTAATTGTGTGTAGCATATTATTATTTGTGACTCATTATTACTTTTCTTTTTTCAGGGTTTACTTTTAGAATTTGGAATGAAGCTTCAAGAAGCCGGTAAGTTAATTCCTAAGCTGGAACTTTCCTGAATTGTGAATAATTCCTGTTTTGATTATATCTTAGATTTTGTTAAAATGCAGATCGCATGTTAATAATTTTCATGATACTTTTTGTTATTTTTTAAATAGTTTGTAAATATATATTTAATAAAAACTTCAATTTTTTTTTAGGTCTTTTAACTGAAAAATTTAGGGCGGATCTCACAAAAAAGTATGGAAAGGATTGCTTTTCTTTTGAATCATCTGAAACCATAGGTAAGTTATAATTTATTCTTATGCATTCACAATGTATGTGCAAAAATGATGCGATTTCTTATAATATTTTTTCTCCCAATTTTTTAAGATTCATTGCAATTTGTTCTTTTTTTTAAATTTTCACTTAAAATCTATGAATAATTTATATTAATTTCTTTAAAAAGATTGTAAATTAATACTTCAGTAATTAGAATTTCATTTAAGAATGAAAAAATTTTGAACTGGCTTCAGGTTTTATTTTTTATGTAATATACCATTTGAAGTAAATTTGCATTTACAAAAATATTTCTGACTTTTGCATTAATAACCATTTGTTATACATACATGCATTTGAAATTAACAATGTAGCTTTACATTATTAACAGCCCTAAAAATTTATTTATTTTTACCATGAACTATATAAACTATGCAAATAAGTATAGTAATTGTGAAAAAATATTTCAAAAATTGAATATTAAACTTAATTATTTAGTTATCATTAATTTTTAATTAAAATTTTTTTTAATGATTTTCCTTAGAATCTGCAACGTAGTCAGCAATAAATATGTTTATCAGATATTAAAAATATCTGATCTAATATTTTCATTAAAGCATTCAAAAGTGAAAATGATTTTTTAAAAATTAAAATGAGGAATAAAATGCAAAAAGCAATAGGAAAATAGCTATAATTAATAAAATGTAAACATAATTGTAATTTCAATTTTTTAAAATCTTTTGTATTTTTGTTTCACATTTTTACAGTTTTTGTTTTGTTTTCCGATTTTTTATTAAAAATTTTTCTTTTTAATCATTGACAAGCAATATTTTAAAGTTTTTATTATTTTCTAATCTTTTAATATATATTTAATAGCACAATGAATACTAAAGGTCAGTACTTCTTTCATTTATAGACTGCTGCCCGTGGTGAAATTAATTTTTGGATATATTAATTGCTAACTAGGAGTTTTAAAATTATTAAAATATTTTATTTATAATATAAATACAATATAGTTAAAAAAATTTTGATTTCTGTACATGAAGAAGTGAGTGGAAAACACATTTGCTGAATCCATCTTTACAATCATGAAGCATGCAATGTTGAGTAAAAACATAGTCTATTTGTTGCCTCAATCAAAACAGGATTATGTTTATTTAAAAATATGTAGTGATTATTATGTATCAATAAATATTTTAAAAGGAACTTTTAATTGAAATATCTATTTTTATTGAAATATCCATTATTGATTGGCTGGCTTATTACCCATTTTATTCTTTGTATTGTCATAATTCTCATATAGTTGTCATAATTTTTTTTATGTTTTTTTTTGCCATTGATGTAGAATATTATCATATATTTTGTAGATAATATCTCTGAAGGAACATCTGAAGCATTCAATTCTTCTCTGAAACTTACCAACAAAGCAGAATCTGATAATTCTCATGCATACCTTGGAGACGACCAAAATGTTTCTTCTGTATGGTCTCCAACTTCATCTGTAAATTCAAATAAGGAAATTAATAATGATTGTGAAAGTATGGATATATTTCAAACTGAATTTCAACATTTGGCAAAGAAAAAGAAGTTATTAGATGACAATAATGCTGAAGAAGACCAGAATCAGAACTTATATAATTCTCCAAGTTCATCAAATTTTGATGAAGTTACCTCACATGATAAAGGAGAAATAGAATTGAACTCTCCATCAAAATTGTGTAATTCTCATGTTAATGATGAAAAAAATTCCTGCAGAGTGAAAGATCATTGTATATTCAAAAATATTAATCAACCATTATCTAAAATTTATGAACTGATCTTTACAGATAGAAAGTCAGCTACTGAAGTAACAGCTAATCCTGATACAAATCCCATTGATGCGGCATTATCAGTGCCAGCCATAGGAAATTCTCCCATTTCCGATAAAAGTAATAAGCCTAAAGGATGTCAGTTATCAAATACTTTGTTATCTGAACAAAATTTGCATTCGTTTAAAACATCACAAGAAATCATTTCTGCAAAAAAATGTAAAAACTTGGATACATTTAAAAACGAACTTCATACTCCTTCAAAAAGAGCAGATAAACGTAAAAAGAAAGTATCGTATAACAGTGTTGCTGAAGATGATGCAAGTTGGGATATATGTAATTCTCCAGACTCACCAAATTCTGATGAAGAAATCAATTCATATGTTAAGGAAGAAGAAAAACCGTGTGATTCTTATGTTGATACAAAAAATTGCTTGAAAGGGGAAGATAATTTGGTTTTAAGTAGTATTAGTCAATCATTGAGTAATAATCATGAGCCTGAATTCGAAAGCAATAAGCCTGCTACTGAAGTAACTCATTTTGCTACTGATTTTGCTGGTACATTATCCATGCCTATTTTAGGGAATTCTCAGGTCTCTGATGAAACTAAAATGTCTATTCATGCACCTGATGGAAATCAGTTGGAAAAGAATTCATCTTTCAAACAAGACTCATTTTTTATAAAACCATTACAAGAAATTATTTTGCCACAGAAACTAAAAAACCTGGATATTTGTGATGAAAGTGAAATAAATGAGAAAATATACGATTCACAATCATCAAAAAATTCAACTGTTTCTATTGTCTTGCACAACAAATCTCAGACTGATGCAGCTAATTCAGATAATGAAAGTGATTTTTTAGAAGTTGAAGACATGCAAAGTGATTCCTGTTCTGAAAGTAAGTTATTTTTAATTGTTTTAATAATGAAAAAAGTATTATTTCTATTACCTTTTTTATATGATCAATTTAAATTGTATGTTTTGCTGATATTTGTGTATTATTGGAATTATATGCATAAAGTTTGTAATTATATGTATAAGTTTGTATATATGTATAAAGTTTGTATATAGTATAGTTTAGTTTATATATAAAATTAAAGTATATATGTAAAAAATTATATGTATAAGTAATTTATTCTTAGAGAATGTGTTGACTTTGAAAATTTATTGCTATATATTGTAGTATATTAGTGTAAAATTGCATTAGTACTTTTTTTCTCAACAGATAAGTTTAGTTTGTAGAAAATCAATCAAGTTATATTTCAAATATATGTTCTATATATAAACTATAATACTATCTATATATAATATATTATTAACATTTATACTCATTTTGTGCTGATAATACTAATTTTCTACTTTCTACAATTAATTTTATCTTAATTTTTTGTAATCCTTAAAAAAAAAAAGATTTTGACTATGAATTGTATATAATGTGATTATTTATTTATTTAACTATCTTTTTATATATGTACAATAATAATCAACTGGGAAAATAAAAAAAATTTGTAGTTGCTAACACTTTCGGAAAAATAACATTTTCTTCTTTCATTTTGTTACATTTTTAAAAGTTGAAATTATATATATATATATAATATTTAGATACCAAGCTTACAGATTCGATAAAAAAATATTGAGAAGTATCTATGCAAATTATGTTAGTTTAAATATCCTGAGTGAGGATTGTTACAAATTTATAATGTTGCTTTGTAATGCAGCTCTTCTACTGTTAAGGAAGCCAATTTAACAGAAAGCTCTAATGGATGCTGAACAAATGCTAGTATAATGATTGCCAAATTTTATGACAGAATGAAAAATTGCAGAATCTACAGGAATTTCGGTGGTAGGTCCATTAGAATATGAATTATATTCACATTAAAACTTACTTAGTCCTCTCATTGAAGTTATAAAGTAATGGAAAGCTGATTTTGAATAAGTTGTATAAATCCAGTCATTGTTGAATCAGCAATATATCGGCTGAAGTTCGAAAGGCATTGTTCAAAGTTTTTCCCCAGGAGAATTCTCTGCAGTTATGGCTGTTTGTTATTGATTTGCTGCTTATATTGCAACTTAGTGTAAGTGCTGTTCTTGTGTACACTTCAAATGTGTTTTAGAATCTGTGTATTTAAGTAGAATAAAGCATCAATCATTGCTATTGAGCCTTTTGGGCTATTTTGCCATGCGTCCACTACACCATACCTACTGATTTTTAGATTTCATATTAATTATTTATAGCTGTATTTATGCATATTTCCCTCTTTATTTATTATTAGCTACTTTTGGTGTTCAGCTGGTTTAGTAAAGTAAATAAAAATATAAATAGTCATAATGACATGGACGTTCTGGCTTCAAGTCCTGGTCTGGGCATGGTTGTTGTTCTGTGTACTATTTGAGAGGTGTACGAATGTGCCTCTCTGTAAAAAGGGGCTGTGCAAGAGAACATGATGAGTGTGTAGCTAAGACATATTCTTGGTGTCTTAGTTGGAGATACGTAAAACAAGAGGAACACTCTTGGCTTAAAAATTGGCAATGCAAGTGCCATTAGTAACAGTAAAATATAAATTATATGATATCTAAGTGTTATTAAAATGGCAATTATTTGGTTTATCTTTCTTCTAACTTTCTCAATACTGCAACCAAGCTCTTTTGTTTGCAATATAAACTACTCAGATATTAGATAAAAAAAATTCTTCATTACTTTCTACTATAGAAGGCAAACATAAGATAAAATATGTGATGGCATAATTTGAATTTTACTATGACAATGAAAACTGTTGGTAAAAATAGTACAAAAAAACATATTTTTAAAATTGTAAAGGTTTAGGAAAAAATAATAATGCAGTAATGAAATAGGTATGATTGTTTAAAAAGAGAATATTTTAAATTAGTATAAAATTTAGAAATGAGTTTTTTACAAAAATAGTTATCTTAGGAAAATTCTAAAATCTCAAATAATTAAAATTTTAACAAAAATGTCAAAAATTTCTGGAGATAAAGATTCTCAGCCATCAAAGCTTGAGAGCAAATATACTTTTCTATAGATTACCAACATACTGACATTTTAATTTATTATTAATAAAGTATATTAAAATTAAGCTGTAGTAATCTAAATGATAAAAAAATTCATGCCAACCAACTGCAAACAAATAATTTGTCTCTAAAGTGTTCTAACACAAAAGGTAGTTTTTAAAAAGACTTTTCAATTTCTTAAAGCACTATAGCTTCATAAATTTTGTTAAAATATATCAAAATAAACTTCTTTTGTAAAAAAAAAAACAAGTTAAATTATATAATTTTTTAGATGAAAGAGCTCATTATAAATAAATATATATTTATATTATTAATGTTCCATCAAGTTGTTATTTCCATTTTTTTTAAAAACTGAAATTTACACATATGCTTTACTTTCTGAAATTTACAAATCTGCTTTACTTTCTGAATTAATATTGATATCAATAAAATATTTCTAAAATTTTACTTTTTTCACAGAAATGAAATTGAGTTTTAAATTTTGTTGAAAAGATTGCATAATGAAAGATTTTGTACTAATATTCTTGCAAATTCGAGGTTAACATCCGATCAATTTCAAAAAGTTAATTCTCTATCTTCCTCATTTTTCATTGTCTTCCATGTTCCTCATTATTTTTTTTCTTTTTCCTTCTGTCAATATGGATAATATGTATAAATTGGAACATGCTTATTCTTAAAGATGTTTCTATGCACAAATTCAGATTTATGTAAATAAAAAATTATTAAAGTAATTAAAAGCAAAATAAAGTTTGAATCTGAAAATTTGGCTCTTTTTTATAATATTAAATTTTGCATCTTTTGTAAAAAGTGTTATCCAAACAGAAGCAAATATATCCTTAACATAGAATTTGTTTTCTCATATTTCTTCCTTTCAAATTAACAAACAAACAAACTACAACCTATTTCTACATTTATTTTCTTATAGCAGCAAAATATTCAAAGGAAATATATTTACATTATTTCAAACACTTTCAAAAGGAAAATTTCTGTTATCTAAATGCTTTCTATTCTGTGCAAATTTTATTGACAGATCTCAATAAAATTTATTTCTTGCAAAATTGGCTCTTGATTTCTTTGTTATTGTACATTTCTTGTTTCTGTCTGAATTCTTCTAAAAAAATATTTCATATTAAATCCTTCTCTTATTTACAACAGACTGATTGAAACTTTATAAGTTTTCACACTGAAAATAATATGATTATAAAGGAAGTGAAATAAATTTGTAATGTGATACTGAAAACTCATAGCCTAACGATTATTGTATGCCAACTTGAAGAGTTGGAATTGTATTTGCTTCCCTAATTGTAGGTACTTGACTAATAATTTTGAAAATTTGCAATGCATTTAAATCTTTAGTCATATGCTGATATTTAAAACTGGAATAAAGTAATCTGCTAGGATATGTCTAAACATCATCACAATGGGTTCTCTTATTTAATACTGTTTTAAATTTCCAATTTGGAAAATGTAGTTGAATATAACTATTTGTATGTAACTTCCACAAGAAAAAGAAAAAGTTTCATTTATACTTATTCATGTTTATTTTGTTGTAGAAATCATACTAAGGAATTTGATCATAAATATAACTAGTCAAATTAGACAATGTTACAACTTCATTTAAAAATGAATTTTCAAAAGCATATCTTAACATGAAGTATCAATTTTATATCAATTAAAAAATTAGTCATCACTTTTTTCTTGGTATTCAATTGACTGAAAGATCATATGCTGCTAACTTAGAGATACTTGCATTTATCACCTATGTTTTTTTGTAGTTATTGCTATTTCTTTGGTAAAAATAATGTCATGTTATCACATCATAATTATTGACATTACTTTTTCCTTTCTATAAAATTGATTAATAAGTATATATAGACATTAAATAAATGGAAATTATTAACCTTTTTCAGAATATCTTTCTTTATATTTGATGAATTGCATTACTTTTATTATTTTATTCTTGTTTTCAAATCTTATTTCAGTTCCATTTGCTATTTTTTTTAAAAAATTTTGTTTCTTCAGTTTAGTTATGCATACTAGAATAAAACAAAATTTGGCTGTTTCAACTTTATGAAAAGATTACTCATAATTTAAACTGCTTGGAAATTTTTAGAGTTATTTTAAATTGTAGAAAGTAACATAGAAAATGCTATGTTACTTTCTTGTTACCCATTTTTCTTTTCTTTGTTACTAATGAATTAAAAAATTATGTTTTTTAAATTTTATTGTTAGTAATAAATTGAGCATTTATATTCTCTAAATAACTATACTAATCTTGTATTTATTTTATAGGTGGGACGAATAATCCAAAAACATTTAATGCCACATCAACTACTCTTGTAGAAGCACTTCCTATTAAAAATGCTACTGAAAATTTTGATTTCCTGTCTGCAAATATATCTACAGATAAACAAAATATAAACTCACTAGCATCATCACTGACTGCAAAGGAAGTATTAAGCAATAATAAAATTTCAACTATGTTGTTTGAAAATGATCTTAGTGATAGCTTATCTAATAAGCAAGGAAGATGCCAAAAGAAAACTTTAGTTCCTAATTTCTCAGATGATGATGAACAAGATAGGCTTTTTGAACATCTTCCAAAATTCATTGCCTCTGAAACAGATCTAAGAAGCCCACATAAAAGATCATCTGGAAATAGTCAAAATTCTTGTGTAAATCTACAAGAAAATTCTCTCAGAACTGCAGATGTATCATGTGATGACATTTTTATAAATATAAAAAGTTCCCAAAATCCAAAATACGAGGAAAAAATAAATGCATGGAGTGAACAAGCATTTTCTAATAACACATCTTCTGAGGAAAAATTCATATCAGATGTATCCATGCCTCTTTTGGGGGATTTATCTGATGAGAAATGTAATTTTTGTACTACATCTGAATTTGTGTTAAAAAATGAAATATTGCTAAAACAAAGCCCTAACACAGAACTAAAATTACTGACTGTAAATGAAGACAGTGTTTTGGATGTTTCAAAACAAAAGCATGTTTTAACAAAGGAAATTTCTAACTGTAGCATAAATGATAATTTTACTGTAATACCTGAATTAGTGAAATCTACATCTGTTGCCCATGATGATCAATCTCTCTCAGATGATAGAAATTATGGATATGCTGAATATTCTAAATTTGAAAAGTTGTCAAATATGTTATTGAATCCTATATTTCCACCTACTGCATCTCAAAGTAACACCAAATTTTTCCATAATAAAAACATTTCAAATAGCTGTTTGAATGAACTTAAGAAAAATGGGCTAACAAATCAAATTAGTTCTGTTCCAAAATTAATCAAAGAACAGGATTTACTTATTGACAAAGATCAAAATTTTTCTGACATAAAAAGTGCCTTATTATCTGACAATACTAGTGTTTTTCATAAAAATGACAATTATTTTGAAAAATCAAATGATAATTTAGGTATGAATATTCAGCAAAAATTTGTTGAGCAGCATAATTCATTACATGAAAATATAATCATGCCTCTAGTAAATGAAAAACAGGAATTAGCAAATGATGCTCTATATCTAAGATCATGCTTTGTGTCACTTTCTAGGTGTGATGTTCCCAGATATTTTTCTTTTAAAAGAAAGAAAAATCTAAGCAAATCACAAATGCTTACTAATCATAAAAATAGCTGCAGAAGTTTAATCCCAGAGTGTTTAAATGTTTCATCTGAAACTGATAATTTACCATTTATTGATAGTAATAATAAAGCTGCAATTAATGATAATAATATTTTGACATTTGATACTGATTCTTATCAATATAAGACTGAAGTGAAAAACAGCATATCTCAAGAATTTTTTGAGAACAAATCAAAATGTAAGGTTCATTGTGATGCTTTGTTTAAAAGACCATATATTGATTGTGTTACTACATCACAAGCTTCCTTATTACCTGAAGACGTATCCATAAATTCCTTTACCCAAGGTTCTCCTGTTATTGCTTTACTTGATCAAAAACTCTCTTGTAATACCGGCTGTGATCTAACAGAATCTGAGAATTCATTAACATCATCGCATAACCTTGAATCTGCTTTGAAAGTTTCTGCCTCGAATTCAAGTAAATCTTCACCATATCTTAAAAATATTTTAAGCCAAACTTTTGTAAATATTCAAAATCCTTATGTTTTATTATCTAAAAATGATATTTCTAATTATTTTCATTCCCGGAAAAGCAAATTTTCATTCCAAGCAATTGATGGTAACCAAATTAATTCTGACAGTTTGAACTCAAGAGTTTGTGGAGTTGAAAAACTGTGCAGTAATGAACTAAAAGAAAAGTTAGAAGCACATGATAATTTAGGTAATTCTTTTGCTACAAACTGTAAAGCAATGTCTGATTCCGAGAGTTGTCAAAATGAATCTCCGGGAATAAAAACTTTACTAAAACCAATTTTTTCCCTTGATAATACATCTGACATTAGTTCTAATCATGTGTTTTCATTTGAAAAACCCCTTGATATAAATGTAGAAAATATGACTTCACCTTTTTCATCAATGACCTTTACTAAATCTTTAGATTCTTTTAAACATGTATCTACAAATGATACAGATAATAATGCATTTTTCTGTTGTGAAGATTACAGTGTGTGCATAGAATCAGATAATTGCTCTGAATTAACCAGTTCCAAATTTATTACTGATAGAGCTCATTCTTTTAACATGACAGAGTTTTCAGCAAGTAGAAAACAAAATATTTCAAACACATCAAATTCAAAAATACAAACATGCTATGTATTACTTTCTAAAAAGGATGTCCCAAATTATTTTAGGAATCTCCGTTATAAAACTCCATCCCAATTAGTTGATTACTGTAACGGTAGTGTAAGTAATTCAGCATCCACAACTTCAAGCCCTGTAATCCCATTTGAAAAGAAAGAGGATGATTTTCTCTTGTGTGATAATTGTACAACTGCGCACATGAAATGCTTAGTCAATCTTGATTCTGATATGCAATATCAAGCTGAAAAAATTAACAAATTATCACCATCTGAAATACTTTTTGAAAAAGAATCAAATTCTGAGTTTTCATGTAATAGTTCATTGGAAGAGCCTTCAAATTTATCAGAGACAAAAGTTACAGCTCCATCTACTTCTTTTCGATCTTGTCCACTGTCACATAATTCGGTAAAAAATTGTCCCTTAAATACTACTAATGATTTATTAAGTCTTGTCGAAAACATATCTCCTAAAGAACATGAAAATCATGAGTTATCAAATGGACTAGGAAATATTTCAATAAAGGATTCTTTTTCAAGCATATCAACAACCTCTGCAAAGAAACAAGAAATTCCTAATAAAATTTTATCTGGATGCAAAAATGAATGCTTTGTTTATCTTTCCAGAAATGATATTCCAAATTATTTTCTTTCTTTAAAAAAAAAGTCTGAGCTCCAGGCAATTGAGCATAACGAAACAAATTTTATCAATTTAAAATCCAAATTAGGTAGCTCAGTCACTGTAAATGAATATAAACCAATAGCTAATACAGTTTTGAATAATAACAGTACTACTTTTATAGACTGTGAAAGAAGTATTGATTACGATAGCATTCATCACAAGATTAAAAATGTAGGAATTAATATGTTTTGTATTCCTTCCAATAAAAAACATGAATCAAATTATTGTTTTCCCCAAGAAGAAATTGTATCTGATAAATCATTTAATTTATTGAAGGAACAACCTTTTGTATTGTCAACTAAAAAAGAAAAAATTATATCTTCTTTTCATAATATTCAAAGTCTTAATAAAAATTCTCTTGAATCTCAGAGTTTGTATTCTACTGAAAGTCATGACATATTATCAAGTAATAATAATGCTTCTAATAGAATTAGGCCAGTAGAAAAGAAATGCTCTTTTCCAGTTTCTGAAAATTTATATCAAGAGGATTTTTCTACTAACTCTAGAGGATTATCAATTAGTCTAGATGAAGGAAGCTCATTTCTCAGATCTCAAAATGATTCTGCTAACAATGTAGAAATACATTGCACCAATCAAAACACATTCGAACCTTCTATGTCTCAAAATTTTTTCGTAGAAGGATATAATGTTCTATCATTAGATGTTAATATTACTGCTGAGAAAGTAGAACCAGTGAATAAAACATTGATTGTACCCTTCCAAAATTCATCTGAAACAAAAGTATTACTTGATGATTCATCTGCAAACTTTCAGAAACATTCTGCTATAAGTGAGCATCAAATATGTCCAGTGAAAAGAAAAGACATGGAATTATTTGATTGTAATTCTGAAAAGACTTTAATGACGAAACAGTTTAGTGACTCAAATCTTAAAAAACCTATAGAAAAAACTAAAAGAACAACTATTCTATTATCAGGACCTTCTATGCCTACAAAATGGAAGAAATCATCAATAATAAATGGACATTTATTGTCTAAAAAGCAAAAAGGGATTAAGCCAAAAGTACTTATTCCTGTAAATACCACCCTTGCACTTAAGAAAAAAGGCTTTTCTCCATCTAAAAAAACATATGCATCCATAAGAGATTCAAAAAAGAATATAAAACCTATTGATAGTAAAACAACTTGTGCTGCTCCTGTTCGAATTAGAGGAAGAACTTCAAAAAGTAAAGTATTTCCCAAAAGTTCTTGCAGTAGGCTTATGAATAATAATACAGATTCAAATTATGATGTAACTAAATTATCTGAGGGTAGTTTGATACCTCATAAATATGATGAAAAGATTGAAAATTACATTGCTGTACAACCTCCAAAAATTCGGAAGCAACGTGGGAAATCTGTTTTGGATGAGACTCATATCTTTGACAAGGTAAAAGAAAATAAAAAAAAGATAGCTTTTTCATTTGCTAACCCAAAATTCAAAAAAAGCATGAACTTTATTTCCTTTATAAAGGGGAAAGATTTGAAAGATGAATCTATAGATTTATGTTCTTCAATAAAACCATCATCAGATTCAAATGATAACAATGTTGTAGAAAATGTTAATGAGTTTAATATTGATAATAATGTTAATTGTCTAAATAGAAAAAATGAATTTTGCACAATTAAGAAAAGATCTTTAAATTCTAGCAGAGAATCTGTTACAAAAAAACAAAAATGTAGGGAAAATTCTAAGGAAACAATGGCCAGTTCTCATAGTTGTAAAAATATTTCTACATTAGATGGAAGATTATTTGATGAGGGTAATTCAGCAAACAAAAAAATAGAGGATGATTGGAATTTTCATGATGAATCAGATCGAGAGTTAGATATTGATGAGGATTATTATGAAACATCTGGAACTTGTGGTAATTCTGTTAATGAATTCTTTGTAAAAATTCCAGAAATTTTTTCAAATGTCCAGTCCAGTCCAGATTTACATGAAGAAAGATGTTCAAATTTACAAGAAGAAAATTACAACTCCTTGAAGAATTCAAGCAATGTTAATTTTAAAAATAGAATTCCTTCTGATATTAATGGAACAAATTTGAATGATTTGCTATTGTCTTCAAAAAATAAAGTAGATTCTGCTGAAATTTTATCATCTAATAAATTGAAGAGCCCTTCTTTGGATGAAATACCTATTGAAAGCACGTTTTCAAATTTAAGTGCAACTTATACTGCGAGTTCAGCTCAAAATGATGTTTCAGTTACTACTGCTGCAACAACAAACATTGCTGCAACTTCTAATTCTTTATGTAAAAGCAGTGATTCTCTTGAATTTTCAAAGCAATCAACAAAAAATAATGACAAGAAAAGATTCATTAATAAAAATAAACAAAAATTCAATGATAAAAAAACAGAGTGTAAAAATTCTAAAAATGAAGATCTTGTATCATCTTCAGCACACATTTGTGAAATTCTTAATGGTATTAATGATACATTAACAGATAGTTTAGCTTTCAGAAAATATGTCCATTCTTTAACTAATGTATTAATAAATCCAAAAAATGTCCCTGATACAGCTACACTGATCTTTCTTGTTATGCATTATCTCCATGTAAAGCAAGAAAACCCATATCTGAAATTTCTTCAAAGTCCTGAATCCTTTCCTTTCTTTTTGTCATCTGAGCACTGTGTTATTTCTACACTACTCAATATTGAAAAGAAGAACAAACTACATCTGCAAGGATTGATAAACTCTCTTTTGTCAGCTATGTATTATTTAATTCTTGAAAAGAGAAAGCTAAGTGCTGGTAGCCTGACATCTTGGTGCAGAGTTTTTACTGAACTATGTAAACAGAATGGAGATAAATTGAAACCTTTGTCTTTGTGTTGCAATTTGTTGAAACAAAAACACAGGAATGCATCATTATTAGTTGCATCTATTGTTGGAGTTTGGAAAGAATTATTTGCAATTCCTGACCATTTCTTGGGTAATTATTTGAAAATTATTTGATAAATAACTCATGCTATTGCATTATTCAAATTCTATAATTTATGATAATTTTTTCCCTTATTTCTCCTTATAACATCCCAGCAATGTTAATTGCACAAACAAAATTTTGATATTGGAAAAAAAAATCCAACATTAAATAAATAAATAACTTAGTTTTTTCTTACAAAGCTAATATGATCTAACTAGACATTGTGTTTCATCCAACACTTATTTATTTTGAAACCTTTATAAAAATTTGAGACCTGACGCTTAAGAAGTCCTGCTATAATTATGTTTTTAATAGTGACAACTGTCCTATGTGAAATGTAATCATATTGGTGTGTGGCATGGAAGTTTAAAGAGTTATGGGCTCCATATGCCTGTTTTTGTGATCTAGGTACAATTCAAAATAATCCCTTGGATTTTTAAAATAGGATATATTGGCTCTACATAATTCTTTAATACATTTGATGTATTATAAAAGATTTTTATTATAAAAAATTAGTTTTGAGATTTTCTTTTATTCTTAGTTCTATTCTTTAATCCTTCATTTCATTAAATACAACTTTGTATTTTTATTTTTCCAATATATTACAGTTTCTTTTCTCTTTTTATTATGTACTTTTTTGGAGATGAATTATATCATTTATTTGTTTTCTAGATGATCAAAAAGTATTGTTCAGTTCCATTGCATATGGAGTTCAAAAAAGGCCCCAAAAAGTTACGAAATCTACATGGGAAAACATTTCTAAATTAATAGCAAAATATTTTGCAGTTCCAATGATATCGGATGCAAAGGAAGTCATAGAATGTTTGAAAGAACAAATTGTTTTGAGATCTCTAAAAAGTAAGTTTTTCTCTCTCCTCCTCCTATCATTAAACATTGTATGAATGTAGAGGCTTATTTATGTCATTAACATAATATATGAACCAAACTATACATTTCTTTTCTCTCTTATTAAAAATATTTTTCAATTTTGGAATATGATTGAATACAAAATTTAGAAATTAAAAGAATAGTTTTATACAAAAATTGACTTGAAAAATCTCAACTTATGTAATTAAAATAATTAACATTACTCTGTTATTTACAAGTCAATGGTAATGACATCAATTAACTGTTGAACTTATATAGCATAAGCAAATGACAGCCAAACTAATACCTTACAGAAGGAAATTAGTGCCAAAATATTGAGTGTCTTTTTTCTCCCCTCATCCAACATTTGACATACTATTTTATTTATGTATATCTATAAATAATAAAGATGAAAGTGTAGTTATGAGTGTATGTGTTAGCTCTCAGTAGGCTCAGTTACCAAAGTTAACACAAATATACTGGAGAGTAAGCATTTGTTTTTTAAATTTTATTTAATTAAAAATTATGTAAATTTTTCTGCATTAACTTCTGAAAATATTTGTGCACAAAAATTAATTTTTACCTTAGTTATTTTTCTTACAGTGCATTCCGTAAAACAAAATTTAATTTGTTTTCTGCAAATAATACAATAACTAAGCGATTAGCAAATTATTACTAATTTTTGTTATAATAACCATGTATATTAGCTCATTACACAATCACAAAGGCTTTTTTTAAAAAAAAATATCTAAATGATAATTCTAACAGAAGTGATTAAAATGTAATTTTGTAAATGAAGTTTGGGGCATTTTAAATTTTTTTTCTTAAGGTTAATATTTTATATTTGAATGCATTTATTATTTCTCAGCTGGATAATGTCATGAATTATGGATTATTAGAATGCATACTAGAATTCTCATATATTGAATAACTATATATTGAACAAACATTTTTTTAACATAAAAAACAATATTTATTTATTATGATCAATAAGCAATTAAGGATTTTAACCTTTATAAGAATATAAATTAATTTTTTTAAAAAAAGGAAGAATCTGTTTTAATAATTTTTTCTGTTTTAATGATTTGTTTAAGGTAATCAGATTTTATTCTAGATTCTATTCTTTGGAATTCTTTTCTAATTTACAGATATTTTTACCTTCAATTCAATTAAGCTGTAGATTTCTTATAATGAATATTGTCTCAAAATAAAAATCTTAAAGTATGAAAATCCAGTTTTAAAAATATACGAAAGCACAATGAATAATAATTATTAATTGCTATTAAATTTTTTTTTGATAATTTAATTTTTTTAAAAAAATTTCTGTAGCCACAAAAATTAGAATGCATAGTTGTTTTTGGTAAAAAAAGTTATGAAAAATTTTAATAAGTACTTGTATATGTCATTTTTTTTCTCCAGAAATCTTGGTGCTCCACATATAGAATGTATATAAGTTACATGTTTTGAATCATTTATTCAGAGCAAATTTGTAAAAATGATATAACAGAATTATATCATCTTTGCAAATCTTCTCATTTCTTGTTATTTAGTCAGTTTTTATTATTTTGTAGGCTCATTTGAGAATTTATGGTATCTGACTTCTTCATTAGTTATTTTGGCTGCCCGCGAACCATGGAATTGGGCAAAGGAGAACTTATTAAATGATTACATTATAAAAAACTTACAGCAATTTTCTTGCCAATCTTTTAACGAACAAGCATTTGAATTGTTTTGTGATCTCTATAGTGAGCAATATTTCATTCAGTTTTTTTAAAGTATAAATTAGTGTAATAATTTTCCTTGCATGTGATTTTATTTTACTGGATTAATATTCATTTTGTTTGCAAAAAGTGACATTAGAAATTATGCTATGAAATGACAAAAACATATATATTTTTACATGGGATTATGTTTCAAAATTTTTTATTCAATATATACTTAACAGCAGAAGTATGATTTTTAATGATTAAAAAAGCAATTAGTTAGGAAAATGTCTTCTTATTTAAAGTGAATAATATGTAATTATTATATTTAGTATAATAATGGTTGTTTTTTAAAAGAAGTTTAGAATCATTATTTAGATATTTTGGTAGTGCTCATGATTTTTAAGATAACAAAAATTGTGGCATAGAAATTTACTGATTTACAAAAATACTAAATAAAAGATATGTGTTTTGCCATGTTTCATCTTTAAAGAGGGAGAGAAAAAAATTACACTAAATTACTAAATTTAATTCAAAAATCTTTTGCACTTTTGTTGCATAGTATTAGTTTCTAATTTAATTTTACTTTTTTTTAAATATTATGGAATATTTAATGATTTATCTCTGATTATTGCTGGAAAACTTTATCTTTACAGAGAAGGAATTTGACCTGAGATTGTGAAGGTAGTTGAGTATTAGTTGCATGCCATTGACAAAAATAATTAAATTTTTTCCATAACTAACTTGATATTTTTGGTGCAGTGTTTTTTCCATCTATTTTCTTTTTTTTTCAATTAACCATTTGTTGCAATATTTAAAATTTTTATTGATTAATAGTTAATTAATATATAAAATACTGAGCTAAAGAAGAAGAAAAAATTAATAGATTAAAAATAAATTATAGTCAATTTTCTAAGTCAAAGAAGCATATACTCTTATCTGTTAGTAAGTAAATTAAACAAGCAATTCAAAAAAAATTATATTTAGTGTTATAATATTATATCTGTTTTTAAGTTTTGCTTTTATTTCATTAATTTTTTCCCTTATTAGTTGATGTGTATCTATTAGCTCCTACAAAATTTGCTGATGCAGTTTTAATTAAGTTTATTGAAGATGAAGTTGAATGGAAAGGTATATATTTTTTTAATTACTATAGTTTAATTACTCTTTGCATGTGTATATTCATTTCCTTTAAAATTCTTATGATATTAAGCAATTTTTAATTCATTTCAAATTCTCACGATATTTGCCAGGAGAACTATCAGAATAGATTATGCGAAAATTATTTTGCTCTCATTTATAATTGATAAATATAAAACAAGAATGAATATTTAAAAAAAACTATTCTGATTATAAAAAATACTAAGCATTCATAGAATAAGGCAATATTAATTTTTTTTTAGATGCTGAAACCAAAATCTTTTGTTGAAAGCAAATTTTTCTGTCATTAAATGAACCTGCAAAATTTAAATTAATGTTAATGGGCTAATATAGAATAATAAAGAATGAAAAGGTTGAGGATAGTTTTTATATAAAACAGCCATTATTAAATACTATCTTTCATGATATACAGTATTTCATGATTGTTTTAAAGCAGTACTGCTCCAATTTGTTCAAAATAATTCAATCAAAATCTTCTTGAAGTTTGTCCATTAAAACAGTAATCTCTTTCTATTTAGTTATAAAATTCAAAAATTATAAATTATATAAAATTATAAAAATTCAAACTAAAACATAATCTACATAAAATTCATTATCTGATTCCATATAAAATAAGGAATTTTAATCCAACTTAAAAGATGTAATTACCAAATTTATGCAGACCCCCATTGCATTTGAAACAAAATGTAAGAAAAATCAAAGACTACTGTATTTGGAAATATGCAATTTCCATTTAATTCAGTTTCATACATGTCTCTCTAAGGTATTATTAAGAATAAAAATCATCGGATATTGATGTGATCATATTTGTAAAGAAGTCATATATTGCATTAAATCAAAATAACTGAAAAAATGGAGGGATAAGATCATGAAATTATCGAAAGATTGAGAATAAAACTTATTGCATGAAGAGAATATCTTTAATTATCTCTTTAATTTGAGGCTTAAATTAGGAAAAACAACTTTATTGAAACAAATATTTATTCATTTTTAAAAGATGTTCACGTTTTGCATTAGGAAAAGTAATAAGACAAATAAGAGTAACATTGGGAGTTCAAAAATGCCTTTAAACCTTAGAAACTTCTTTAAAAAAATATTTTATATTCTGTTCTGATATCAGTCCTGAGCAGTAATTAAATTTCAGATCATTATGCTTTCATTTGAAGAAACTTGACTTTGATTTTCAAAATATAATCCAATATAGGTTTTTAACAAATACATATTAATATTTTTAGAAACTTAGTGGCATTTCATCTATAATTTTGATATTTTTTAATCGTTTTCAAATATATAAAGTATTTTAACTTTTATAACAGGGTTTTTATGGAGCAATGTTATCTCCACCTAAATGATAAACATAAATAATTATTTAAGGAAATTTTCTTCCATTCATGTCAATTGTTTTTAGAATCTTTGCAGTATTTCTAAAGACTTGAAAAGTGAAGAAATTTCTTAGTTATAACTAAAAAAAGATCATTTAAATTACGTTGATTATTAAAGAGGGGGTGTAATTTTTGCTTGGAGAGAAAAGGTTTCATTCATATCACATCTTTTCAAACTTATAGGAATTGGTTGTTTATCTACTTACATTCTGTTTTGTGTTTTTCAGAAAAACTTTTTGTGAAAAATTGTGCTGCAACTGCTTTAATGAAATATGTAATAGTTGCTAGAAGAGAGATCCCTGCTTCTTTGGTAGCATTTTTAAAGAACAATCCAGAACATCCCAATATCAAATTATTTGAGAATATGGTGCGCAGGAGAATTGTATCAAATCATATGGACAAGCTGTCTGTTGAAGATGTCAGAATTTCTACAAAGGGAATCATGTATTAAAATATGTTCATAACTGTATATAAAATATTTTAAGAAAATAAATATATATTGTTTTCTGTTAGTTTTACAAAACTCTTAATGATGGATTTGCTCATAGATAATAAGTTATATTAACTTGCTATAGTTTTTAATAAAAGTTAATAGCAGTGTATATAATTAAATAAATCAAATATAGAGTATACTAACCGAATTTTAATTAACATAACAATTAGTTAAATAGAAAGTTGATCATTTGGCAGTTGTTATTAACAGATTGCATTTTATGTTTATTAGTAAATATTTGATATTAATCTGTAAAGTACATTGAATCAGGGTGCATAGTGGGAAACAGCACCAAAAAATAATTACTCTTTAAACATCTGAAGGGGGAAAAATGAATTTTTGTACATATATGCATATTTGAAACTGTATTTTCTAAGCATAGGATATTTTCAGTTTTATAATAATGCATAGTTTTTATTGGGGGAAAAAAATTCTAAAAATTTTGAATGCATATTTTTTGAAATTTAATTTTTTAAACATAAAAATTAAGACAAATGTCATAAATTAGAATGAATGATCTGTGATTTTTTTTCTATATTCTTTAAAATTAACCATTTACCAGTTAATTTAAATACGTACATTTTTTTTTAAAAAAAAAAGATGGTAGTAATGTGGAAATATAACACGATCAAAATCTGTTTCATTTTTATACATACAAATAAGATTCGAAATGGCTGGGATGTAAAGAGAGAGAAAGAAATATTGGGGGGGGGGACATTTCAGGAATAGCCTAAATTTAACAAACAACCCCCCACCAAAAAATGATTTATTACTGAAATTACTTATGAATCTTATAAGAATTTAATGTGCAAAAATGAAAGCCTGAAAAACGGCTACAATGCTATATTTCTACTAAAATGTTCAATTAAAAAATCGTCAGGGAGGATTGGATTATTACAATAGAACCTGGCAGCTATCGTAAGATTTTTTTTATCACAGATTATTTTGCTTTGAACTATAAGTATTCCTGCTATTACTGTTTGCATTTGTTGAAGTAAAAATTTCAGGTAAATAGTCGTTTGGGTTTATACCACGTAATGTTGTTATGATGTTAAAGAAGTCCAGAAATTAAGATTTAGAGCCACATGGTGACAGCGAAACGAATAAAATTTATAAATTATTTCTAAAGTAACAATACATTTAAAACTAACCCTACAAGCAACGATTCCGTTCAAGATAAAAATCATTCAACATTTATCAATTTAAAAAAATCACCTAATTGGAACTCTAGACTATTGTTTACTAAAAAGGTGTTCATACTAACGATGTTTGGGTTAAGTAGTTAAATAAAACGCTAATATTCAAGAACCATTTGAAAACCGATCAGGTTCTCGAATTACTTTGAGCGATTCTCTCAAAAGACTGTAAAGCACCTGGTTGCTTAGCCTTATGTTAAAAAAATTACCATGTTCTATAAGTTAATTTCCTTCAATGAAATTTTAAGTTAAGTTTCTCCTATTATTACTTTTAAATGCCTGAGAGGAATACAAAGGACAAAGATCATTCATATCGACAAATCTGCTCAAAGCTAATAATCGGAAAAAAATCTAGAAAGATTTAAATCAATCTTATTTTTGGTTCCTAAATAATAAAATAATCTGCAATAATGAATTTGGTTTTTATTATTTACTAGCTGATACCCGTCCGCTTTGCTGGGTGTTCTATTAATCTGAATATAAACCTGGACTTCTTAAACTGACAAAATGTCCAATTTCGAATTGATAATTCATATTTAAAAAAATAAAAGTCAGGAAATATAGTGCCAGTCATTGAATCTGTTATACACAGATTTCCACATCACTCATGAAGTACTATGCAATGGAATACGTCCCCGTTATTTATCGTGGCGGGATCCCCAGTAGGCCTACACCTCCAAAATTGCTAATATAAAACTAATGATATATTTTTTTAAATTTTAATCGCTTACAATAATTTGTCATTGATTTTTTTATGTATTAATGTTTTTCATGCAGAGAGATATTAATCCTATCAGATGATTTATTTGGTACAGTCAGATTTGCTCTTTCAACCACAACAAACTGTCGATTGTAATATGTTGAATATCAATCAGTTCTCAAATCACCCTCAATATCGAAGAAAGTCTCCGGAATGGAAACATCTACCATGGCAAAGATTACCACTGCGATATTTCGGAGGGGGGGGGTGCAAAATATGAACACCCATTCGCATATGATTTGCTTAAAATCCGTTCTTGGTGAGTGTCTACACCGTGAAATGAATAACTATGCAAAATTTCAAGTCAATCGGGTGTATAGTCTCGGAGATCTCGTGATGAGTCAATGGTTTGCCAATGATTTGCCATGTGCGTTATGAGGAACAATGCTTTGCAACAATTTAACCGTTTTAATATTT
>JAOUZG010008059.1:210635-245223 GCA_026289955.1 Argiope argentata | reverse complement strand
AGAAATGGAAACAAAGCGTATTCTTGAAGAAAAAGAGCTAGAAAATGCTTTTCAACTGAAGAAATTGCAACTAGAGTTAGAAAATAAGTCCAAGTCGAGTGAAATGACTCTGGTGCCTAATAAACCAAAACTGGAAATTAGACATCTTATGCAAAAATTTGATCCTAAAGATGGTGATATAAGTCTGTATCTCGTTTTGTTCGAAAGGCAAGCTAAGCGAGTTGATATTGCTGAAGACTTATGGGTATCTCACTTAATTGGATTGTTGCCTTATGAGATGTCGCAGCTCATTGCCAGAGAGTGGGAAGAAATTTCAAACGACTACTCGCATATAAAAAAATTATTGCTGAAAAGATACAGATTTTCGGCTGAAAAATTTCATAACCACGTAAAAGGATCGGATAGCAATTGGACAGATTTCTTATATGAAGTGAGAAACTACTTTGAAGAATGGTTGAAAGGACTGGAAGTAAACACCTTCACCGAACTTAGTGATTTAATTGTGACTGAGCAGATTAAAAGAAAAGTACCTTGGGAGGCTAGAGAACATTTTATTGACGAATGGTCGGATATAAAAAGTCCAGATGTACTTGTTCAAAAGCTGGATGAATATGATTGCATCCGTAGCCTTTGGAAGAAAAAACCTTTCAGTGGTTCTTCAAAAGAGAGATCTCCGACTTGGAAAGCTAAATCTCCGAGTGAAAATAAATTATCTTTTCATATTAAAAAGGAAGATTTTGATGCTAAGAAGCATGCAAATAATGAAGACTTCGACAAAAGAAGAGTAATTAAATGTTATAAATGTGGTTCTAAGGATCATATTAGACCAAATTGTCCCTTGTTGATAAACAAAGAAAATTCTGCAACTGTAAATCATATATTTGAAGCTTACGAAGATGATGTAATGTTACCACGCACTTCTATGGGCGAAATAAATGTTCCCTATGCCTATTCTGCGGGACACAGGATCTAGTATTGATGTTGTGAGCCTCAAAGTAATAAAACCAGAAATGTTTACAGGTGAGCAGGTTTGGGTTCAGCAGCCATTAGATGATTCGCCGGTGTGCTTACCACTAGCTGAAGTTGAGCTGAAAGGTGAGTTTGGACACTTGATAACTAAGGCAGCGATTGTATCTAACAAAGCCGATAAAGGTAGATATCTGTTAGGGAATAGAACTGCAGCCCTTATAGAAAAGATGGAGAACATTCCTGTTTCCCAACAACTCAATGCAATCCAAACACGAGCTCAGAAACGATTGGAAGAGGAAAAAGAGTTGGTGCAAATCAAAGAAAATGAACCTTTATCTGTAGAGGAAACTGAGACGGCAGCTACAGAAGCGATTGAAGATGATGATTTATTCTCTTTTCCTCCGAAAGAAGAATTTGAGGGCTTTTCATTACTGAAAATTGATTCTAAAGCCTTTATCACTGGTCAAAAAGAGTGCAAAGAACTACAATCTTTGATGAAAAATGTAGGTAAAATAGAATGCAATATTGGGTTCAAAATTCTCCCGAATGGACTTTTGGTGAAAAGAAAGACAAATAAATTAGGCGAAGATAAACTTTTATTGGTAGTGCCTAAAGAATTTCGAGAAAGACTAGAGACTCTGTGTCATGACGGTGCAGCAAGTCATTTAGGAGTTACAAAAACTAAAGACGTTCTTGCAAAATATTTCTTTTGGCCGAATTGCTACAAGTAAATTGAAGAATATGTCCGAAGTTGTGATCTCTGTCAACGTGTGGGAAAACCTAATGACAAGAAAAAGGCTCCTATGAAATTAGTTCCCATAATTCAAGAAGTGTTTGCCAAAATCAATATTGATGCTGTCGGACCATTGCCGATTACTGAATCTGGAAAGAAATATTTGATTACGGCGATGTGCTTGGCCTCCAAATATCCTGATGCTGTCGCTGTAACGGATATCACATCCACTTCTGTCATCGATGCACTTCTTCAAATTTTTAGTCGCATGGGATTTCCGAGAGAAATTCAGCATGATCAAGGGACTTCTTTCATGAGTGAAGTCACAACAGAATTCTTTGAACGTTTTGGAGTTAAAGTTGTGCACAGTTCAGCCTATCATCCACAGAGCAATCCTGTTGAACGTTTCCATCGAACGCTTGGTCGAATACTTCGTGTCTTATGTGCCGAAGAAGGACCGGACTGGGAAAAACATGTTCACGCCGCTTTATTCGCTCTAAGAACTGTTACTCACGAATCTACAGGGTTTAGCCCAGCTGAACTGGTTCATGGGAAAAACCTTAGAACACATGTTACTTTACTCTATGAAAATTGGCTCCAATCCGAAGAAGAACAAACTCCAGTGACTGAATATGTGTTCACTCTACTTAATTGATTGAAACGGTACCAAGATCTTGCTGTCAAGGAAATGGAAAAATCTCAACAAAGAAACAAAATTTGGTATGACAAGAAAGCTGTGAAAAGAGAGTTTCAGGAAGGAGACTTAGTACTGATTTTCGCTAATTGTAGAGCAAACAAGCTTAGCCCACGCTGGACTGGGCCAGGTACTATTTTGAAAAAACTCTCTGAAACTAATTACGTGGTGTCCGTACCAAATAGGAAGGACAAGTCTCAGGTATACCATGTGAATATGTTAAAACCTTATTACAAGAGACCAGAACAGATTAATTATCTTTCCTTAGAATCTGAAGAAGGAATTGGTTGATGAATTAGAGATTCCTCATCTGGAACCAACTCCGAATGTTCTGGATTTATCAGAAATCACCCCAGAATTGACTGGAAATACATTGACGGAAGATCAATGTGAACAATTGAGAAATGTTATCTGGAAATATCGAGAATGCTTTTCCAATGTTCCAGGAAAAACTAACCTCGTCACTCATGACATCGAACTAGTGTCGGACGATGCAGTGCTGTCAAAGCCTTATAGGACATCACCTAGGCAAAATGAAATCCTACGTAAGGAGATACAGAAAATGCTTTCCATGAAAATTATTGAAGTAGGATATTCTGATTATACCTCACCTATGGTACTAGTGGAAGCACCTGGAAAAGAGCCACGTCCATGCATTGATTATAGAAATCTCAACAAAATTACGAAGACAAAATTTTACCCACTACCGAATATAGAAGAAAGAATTGAAACAGTGTCTTCTGCAAAATTTATAACAGTTTTAGACTTGTCAAAGGGATATTGGCAAATTCCTTTGTCTAAACATGCTCAAAGGTTGTCTGCATTCGTCACAAATTTTGGCACATATATACCATTACGTATGCCATTTGGACTTAAGAACGCTCCTTATGAATTTAGTAGAATGGTAGCACAATTGCTGGAGGCTTGTGAAGATTTTGCTGTGCCTTATCTCGATGACATCGCCATATTTTCTGTTGGTTTCCAAGACCATATCAAGCACCTAGAAACCGTATTGCAAAGAATACAAAAGGCTGGTTTGACCATTAAACCATCTAAATGTAAATTTGCGCAAAGTCAAGTCAAGTACTTAGGACATATAGTGGGACAAGGATGTAGAAGGCCTTCAGATTTGAAGATAGAGGCTGTTAAGAACTTTCCAACTCCACGTACCAAAACAGACATACGAGCATTTTTAGGTCTAGCGGGATATTATTCTCATTATATTCCCATGTTTTCTACTATTGCCGCGCCTCTAACAGATGCTTTAAAAGGAAAATGTCGAAAAGGAGTGGTGCCTTGGACGGAAAATTGTGAGAAAGCCTTTAAATCATTGAAGCAGGCTCTTGCAAGCAAACCAGTACTACTTTCTCCTGACTATAACCATCCATTCATATTACAGACAGATGCATCCGATAATGGGATAGGTGTGGTACTATCTCAAGTGACTGAAGAGGACCAAGAACACCCAATCGTCTATCTTAGTAGGAAGTTCTCGAATGTGGAAAAGAACTACTGTGTTAGTGAAAAGGAGTGTGCTGCTATTATTTTTGGAATTCAGAGACTTAAATGCTATTTGGATGGTCAGAGCTTCACTATTGTGACTGATCATAATCTAACTTGGCTCAAAACCAATGCAAGCAAAAATTCTCGGATTTTAAGGTGGTCATTGGCACTCCAATCCTTTAATTTCAATATAATTCACCGTAAGGGTACGCAGCACAAAAATGCTGACGCGTTGAGTAGGATCCCTCCTCTTCTTGTCAAGTAGTGTACTGTCTGGCAAATATGAAACGAGTCTTTAAAAAAAAGTTTCCTGTACTTTTGCATTTATATATACATTTAATCTTTTATATAATTATCTTCATATATATATTTTTTGTGTCATTTACAGTATCTATGTATGTGTAGTAGTTTTTGTTTTGAGTCTATTTTCAGCTTTTCGCCTACGTCGAAAAGTTTCCAAGAGGGGAGGAGTCTGTACTGTCCTAAAATGGAGATAGATGGCGCTGTCCGCGCTCGACGAAAGAGACGTCGCCATATTGAGTTGAAGGAAAAGAGAATTGGCTTGAGCATGTCTTGACGCGGAACAGAGCTGACTTCAAAAATGTCTAAATCTTGTTTCTAAAATTCATTTTAAATGTTTCTGTTTTTTTTTGTGTTGTCTGTGAATAAATGTTCTTAGTGTTAAAGAGTTTAGTTACTTGAAGCTAAGACATTACAATGATAACACTAAAATGATTGTAAATAATACAGTCAAAAGCTTTCTGGAACCATTTTTGGACATTTCCACTCCCCATGGGAAAACTGCTGTAGTTATAAAAATTTTAATACCAGCCATGGACCTTACTGACCCAACTAGTTATTGACTTTTATCTCTACTCCCTTCCATCCGTAAAATTATTGAACAAATAATCCTTAATAGAATATAATACCTTAATCTCAGAACACTTCGGTTTCAGGAAAAACCTATCAACAACTCATCAACTGCTAATAGTCGTCGAATTTAATGAGGATTTCGTAAATAAACAACAAATCGTGGCCGTATTACTTGATACTCAGAAAGCTTTTGATAGAGTTTGGCAATATGGCCTTATTTACAAATCATTAAATATAACATTCCCCCGCAGCTAATCAAAATTATTATCCTTCAAAATCAAAGTCAACCGCGATTACTCTAACACCAAAAATGTTCACACAAGCGTACCACAAAGATCTAAGATAGGGTCGATAATATTTTCAACATCCTCAAGCAATTTAACACCCAGATGTATATGTATGCTGATGATGCGGCAATACTAGCCAAAAATAAAAAGCCAAATTACATCATAGCTCTAAATAAACCCCACACATCTCTTGAGGACTGATTCGTCAAATGAAAAATAGAGATTCGTGCAAGCAAAACAGAAGCTATACCTTTTTAAGTAAAACTAATCGTAAAAAGAACTTTCCTCCCGTAAAAATCAAAAACCAAATTATCCCGTGGTCTAAGGAATACAACTATTTAGGTGCAATAACAGACAAAAAGCTAACACGGAAACCCCATTTTATCTATATAACAAAAAGTTTCGAGACTCAACTTGTAAATTATACCCTTTAATCTCTTGAAAAGCCAAAATGAGCAGGCAAAATAAAATACTTGTTTAATCCGATCACTTGCGTTCAGTACCAACATATGCATGCCCGGTGTGGGGACATGTTTCTAAACCAAACCTCAAAATTGTAGAACGTTTACAGAATAACCTGATTAGAAATATATGCCGCATGAGAAAATTCATGCACAACACCAATATGTACCACTGTCTTAATTTCCCCACATTAAAAAATTTATTAAAAAACTAGCTCGCAACTTCTTTAAAAACCTAGAAAATAAATGAAAATAAAACAGTATAGATAAATCTAATCCAGATCCTAACATTAATAAACCTCGCAATATTCTACTGTTCAAACTTTTTTTCTCTTTCTCTACTGACTTACTTGGATATTTTTAATTAATGAAATAACTTAAATATACTTATTCTTACTATAATAAGTATATTTAAGTTACCAGCTAAAATTGCTCCAAATAAACAGCAGCGTACCCCGCACCCCTCTCCCTGCAGACACCCAATCAAAATGGGTCCCGACACACACCAACCCATCCACCCCTACACCTGATTAAGACTATTTATACCGATGCACCAGACCTCCAGACCATTCGCAGCCAATTCTCTCGAGTGTGCAAGGGACTTTGGACAGATAGGTCACGTTCAGGATTGCTCTTAGAGTAACGGGATACGACTGCTGATCAGAGACCGTTAGGGTTATTGTAAGCCACGTGATTTGTTATTGTTCTAGTGTTGGCCTTGGCCTAAAACTATTGCTACTGCTGATTGGTTTTAATAATTATTTGTCCCATCGGGACATTCTTTAACTTATCTTTGCTTCTGCCATTCTTCTGGCTTTTAGCCAAGAAAGATGGTCATTCAACCTTCATTAGATGAGTTAGTCGCATACGACTTAAGAAAAGAGGATTTCACGTATAAAGAAATAGAGAGGTATCTAGTAGTTTTAGGCTGGCATGAGGAAGATGCACCGAGTGAATATTCGCGCATTAATGAACTTAAAACAAGCTTTCAAAGCTACCTGGATTTATTTGCAACCAAAGAAGACGTCGTAGGTAAGTGTCATAATAATATTACTAATGATGTGGTAACTAACACTACTAACCTTCCTGGTGAGGTCCCCACTAAAATTACTAATTCTAACATGGAGATCGAAATCGAGGATGAAAACAACGACTTAGAGCTTGAGCTCCACCCAGAGAATCTAGGAATAGGCGTAAAAAGGCCCTCAAATAAAAACTACAGCATACAGAATAACCCTGCCATATTTCTTGGCGAAAATTCCATTTCCGAAATAGCGGATAAAGAAGATAATGATGGCTTCCAAACTCAAAAGATAAGAAAAAATAAAAAACGCAGCCTTTCGGGAGAGGATGCCCCAATTAAAAAAAAGGCATTAGAACAAACCCCCAAACTACCCCTTTCAAATAAATATGAAGAACTAGGGAAACAAAAAATAGATGACAACGCAGAACCAATTAGTGAAGTAAAAAAAAATACCACCCATCGTTCTGAAAAGAACTGAAAACTACAAAATCATTCTGCAAAGGATTAATGAAATTCAAAAGATTAAATGTACAGCACAACCAACGGGAGAATACTTCCGCATATTCTGCGAAACCCCGGACGACCATCGTAAGTTAACAAATTATTTGGATGAACAATCCCTAGAATACTACGTTATAGCCACCCAAGTCGAGAAGCCGACAAAAATAGTAATCAAAGGCCTACCTATCGACACAGAATGTGACGAAATAAAAGAAGAACTAATTAAAAAAGGGTACAGGGTGGATAAAGTAAACCAATTCCGCCAATTCAGAACAAAATCACTACTACCAATCTTTCAGGTGCACCTGTTAAAGTCCGACAACCTTAAAAATATCTACGAAGAAACAACGCTATTATACATGAGGATCAAAATCGAAAAATTTATTAGGAAGACAGTGGGGCAATGTTATGCCTGTCAATCATTTGCCCACACTAGCGCAAATTGCAAGATGCGAGTAAGATGTGTGATCAGTGCTGAACAGCACGACTCAAGGAGCTGTCCCGAAAAAAATAAGGAAAACCCAATAAAGAAATGCGCAAATTGCGGGGGGCCGCATACTGCTTCGTACAGGGGCTGCCCCAAATTCCCTAAAGTCCAATCTACCAACACAGTGCAAAAAGGAAAAACCTACGCATCTCTACTAAAACAACAGAACACCGCAACGGACCCACTGAAAGAAGAAAGCCACACCAAACCAACATCGATACCATTGCCGGCCCTAACGAACACTTCATCAATAACCCAAGACCTAGCGGACATAGCAAAACTAGGAAACCACCTGAAATCTATACTCCAAACTATTCCTAATATCAAAGACGTATTGAATAAATTAGATAATGAAAACCACCCACACAATAAATTATTCATCCTTATGCAAGCCTTCGACAGCTCTCTCCTAAATCAATTATGAACTCTCACAAACCAGGGCTGCTCATTTGTTCGTGGAATGCCAACGGGATCTCTAATAAAATCGAGGAACTCCGTGAATTTGCTAATAGACTAAAACCTGACATTATTGCTGTCCAAGAGACGCACCTCCGCGCTAGCAACAAAATTACAATAGCTAATTACTCCTTCTACTCCAACCCAAGCAGAACAGGAAGAGGCAATAGAGGCACCGGCATTTTCATCAAAAATAACATCAATCATACTTACTACCCCAATCCAACCCTCAAATATCTTGAAGCCACAATAGTTAAAATTCACCTCAGTAACGCAAAGAATGATATCAATATTATTTCTACCTACCTTCCCCCCAAAACTGATAGTGCATTCACAATAGATATTGAAACTCTAATACAAAAAAATCAAGAAACAATTCTAATAGGAGATTTCAATGCTAAACACCGATTCTGGAACTGTGAGAGAGTCAATCCATTAGGGATGAGATTGAACTCTTTTATTCGAAAAGTAAAAATGGAAATTTGGGCGCCGGACGAACCCACAAGATTCACAACTCACAGCGAAACCATAATAGACTTTGCAATAGCCCGTAATGTGAAATATCAACATAAAATCAAAACCCTCTCAGAGCTCTCAAGTGATCATCTTCCAATACTCCTTTCAATAAACATCTCCAACCTAAGTATTAAAGATAACTTCAAAACTAAACCTAATTGGAAACAATTTAGAAAACAACTCAATGAAAACAACGAACCCAATAGAAAATTAACCTCCCACCCCGCAATAGAAGAGGAAACTAAAAATATCACCAAAGAAATCTACGAAGCTTACTTTCAAACCGCAAAACTACAAGAGATAGGCATCTTCGAACCCCCCCCCCCCCCCGGAAATTAAAACTCAAACTACGCTAAGAAATAGATTAAGGAAAATATGGCAGAAGTCCAAGCACTCCCAAGACAGAAGAAACTATAATAGAGCCAAGGAAAGACTCACGAATATATGGGAAGCACACCGAAATAAAAATTGGGAAGCAAAGATCGAAAATGCCAATGTCGAAGATAATTCAATATGGAAACTAATCAAGCAATACACTGGAAATAAATTTAAAATCCCCCCCCCTCAGAGGAATTGATAAAATAGCCTACTCAAATAAAGAAAAAGCCGAAGAAATAGCATTCAACCTTGAAGACCAATTTAAACTAAATCCAATCAAAGACATAGAAACCGAAAAAATAGTTAACGCAAAAATAAAAAAATTCTGGAGAAACCAAACCCTTAACCCCATCCAACCTTGCAAGCCGGACGAAATTATCGACGCAATCAAAAACACCAAAAAGAAAAAAAGCCCAGGAGAAGACAAAATAACCAATGAAATGCTAAAAAACCTGCCAACAATAACCATTTTTAAAATCACAAAATTAGCCAACGCCATAATGAAGCATTCCTACTTCCCATCTATCTGGAAAACTGCAATAGTCATACCAATACACAAACCAGGAAGAGACGCTTTTAACCCAACCAGCTACCGCCCCATCAGCCTACTATCCTCGCTCAGCAAAATAATAGAAAAAGTGATCTACAATAGACTAAAACCAGAAATCGAAAATCAAATAATTCCATACCAATTTGGCTTCAGAGATAATCATTCCACCGTCGCGCAACTTCTAAGGATGACCGAAATAATAAAACAAGCGTGGTCAGAAGATAAGGACACTGGTGCGGTCTTCTTGGACATAGCAAAAGCTTTTGATAAAGTCTGGATAAAAGGCCTCATATTTAAAATAATAAATCTAAATGTTCCGGATGGTTTAACCAGACTTCTAGCCTCATACCTCATCAACCGCAAATTTAAAGTTAGAATAGGAAAAGATCTCTCTTCCCAAGAACAATGGAAGCAGGAATAGCCCAAGGATCAATATTAGCACCCCTCTGCTTCAATATTTATATAAACGACATGGCAAGATCAACAAAAACCCAACTCTACCTCTTCGCTGATGATACAGCCATCCTCAGTACCGCAAAAGAAAAGGAAAAAATAGCCAACGACATCCAACACCATCTTAACAAATTAGAAAAATGGCTTATAAAATGGAAAATAAAAGTCAATGCGGACAAAAGTCAGGCAATATTCTTCTCCCGTAAAAGAAATAATCCAACTCCCCCCAAACTAAATAAAATCACCATCCCTTGGCAAAAAGAAACAAATTACCTTGGGGTAATCTTGGACAATAAACTTACTTTCGGACCGCATATCAACGCAATAAAAAAAAAATACCAAGCTGCCAAAGCCACGCTTTACCCACTCATCAACCATAGCTCCAAACTATCCACCAAAAATAAAACCCTAATCTACAAGTCAATACTAAGACCGATCTTCACTTATGCGGCTCCAATTTGGGGAATAGCAGCGCAATCCCATATCAAGAAACTGGAAACCATGCAAAATCAAATTCTCAGACAAATTTCCAAAATGCCCTGGTTTGTGAGAAACAGCAATATCAGAAAAGACCTCAAAATCAAAACAGTTAAAGAATTCATAGTTAAACTCGCAATAGCCTTCTTTGAAAGAATTGATAAAATCCAAAATGTAACTATTCAATCCATCCCTAAATATCACCCGAAAAGCCCAAGATTCAAGAAAAGACCAAGAGCTCTCCTCAATTAGGCCCCAAAGGGCTAAAAAAAAAATACCACATAACCCCTTACGCACTAGACCGTTATCTCCAACTGGTCAAGGTCACCGGCACCCTGCCAAGTACCCCTAATAGACTCCCAAGGACACCCCAACAGTAACCACGTGACAGAGGGGAAACCCGCCAAACGACCCTGAAGAAAGAGAAGAAAGAAGACGAACTGGTCCCTCCCTGACTAATGGACTCTGCAAACTTCCACGACCGCATGAATGGAGCGAAAGAATTTGACTACCAGCACTCTCCACTAACCACTCCCAAATACCCCCGATAGTTATCTAAATATTAAAATTGCTTACTCTTTTTTTTACGCTTAACATCATTATAAATTAATTCTAATTAATTAATTAAGTATTATCACTTTTTTTTCTTTTTAATTTTTTTTAAAACTTTTCCTCTCTTTTTTTTTCTTTCATTCTCTAATAAACTTACCAACTACTCTGTACCACATTATTAAGTAATAACATGCTGTTATGACACTTTTTTGTAGCAGCAGTGAAGGACTGGAGATTATAGGCGAAATGCCCAGGCTCTCCATCTAAAAGCTTTTATTCTGGTGTCATTCGCAGCCAACCCCTATATAAAGAATTCCAGGTTCCCGCCACTTCAGATGAGTATCGCAGAGGTAACGAAGATGACCGAAAGCCAAGCTGCTCCCACTTCTGCTATGACAGGGGATAAGCTCCTGACGGAGCTAGGTGCCCCGGGAAATCCATCATTACCTCCAGACCATTCGCAGCCACAATGACCCTAAGAATCTCGGGCAAGCGAAGAAAACCAAGCAAAATAGAGACCGCTATGTCCTTCGCAGATCATCATTACTGGGGATAAGCCTCTGCCTAGGCCAGGCGCCTCGTCAACCCTACCAACATTTGCTATGAATTCATTTAACGATAATGTTTCTATTTTACCGAATTTTGAAACATAGCCGAAAACAATGTCTTTAGACACTTAGACTTAAAAATTGATAAACAGCAGACTTTGACTTAAGACTGATAAACAGCATAATAATTTGACGATGCCTTATCCGCTTTGCAACGGAAAGGGGATGCAGTAGCTTTTAAGGGTAGAAATCCCTGAGCACCCTAGGACAGAAGTTCTACATCCATTTCACATGAAGATGACGCTTGCACAGCCCCTTTTTACAGGCAGTCTCTTTCACACACATAGAGCACAAGATGAAGAACAATTATGTTCAAACTAGGACTTGAACACGCGAAGATCACCGGGAAGACGCACACTCCTGGCCCAGGACGGTGGTAGCAGAATAAATTACATTAAAAATTTGTTTAAATTCTTTTATTGAAATGGAACTCAATGTCCTATTTTACATGGATTCGCATGTTAAAGTAAAACAACCCTGTTTTGCTTAAGTGTTGCGCATTACGAAGAAGATTCGGGAACAAAGCATGCCGACTAAGAGATGTTCCACTGTATTTCATAAATTTTTCACATCCAATTATAAAATGTGGAAATACTCTGCGTCAAAAATGTACGCCGAAACGACATATACAGGTCATTACTAAACTGTCCCAAGCTATTCACTATTTAAAAAAATCAGTCTTTCGCAAACCGATTCTTCCTTCATATAAAGCCTTCCATCCCGGGCTGTCACAAACGTGGAGTTAACGAATATTTTGCAAACACATATCAATAATCCACAATTATCTCTAAGCAAGATTTTTTCGTTTTTACCTGCAGTTTTGTCTTTTTATTAGCTTGTTTTGTTTATTTTTCTTTCAAGATTTTTGTATTTTCATAAATCAACGGAATGCTCGCAAGTTCTGAATATTTCACGCTCCATGATTTCAATCAAAATATTCTGGATAAACTTTCTTGAATCCACATTTGATTCCTCTCATTTTCGAATAAAAATAAATGCAAAATCGATTGCAAAGAGTGACTTCTTCGTTTTGACAGAGGAGGAACGAACTTTTAATTGCAATCGATTCAAAAACCTCGAGTCGAGAGTACTTTTAAAATTAATCACCTATGGGTATTGAATTGTAGGCAGTTGTAATTTTCTTTCAGAAGGTATCACTATCCTGCATCAATATTTATTTTTTCCACAAGTACACTCAAACCTGTTTTTATGCGGACCTTTTTTATGCAATTTTTTTATTTGTGCGGTCGCATAATTTAATTATAGAACTGACAATAATTTCAATTTCAACGAATAAAATGTACAATATTGCGATTGAATTTTTGGGTAGCAATGCAAAAATGCACTGATCGCAAATAAACATTAAAGGACATCTGCATCGTGTTAGTCGGGAATTTCCTGAAAAGGATTGCGTATCTCTTTACGTCACCCAGTTGGTGACTAGTCTCATCCTTTGTTTTAACGAGTAGGTAGAAGTTTACTTGAAGGCAGCGAAAAGTTTAGTCAATAAAGTGATTTAGTAAAAAAAGAATATAACTTTTCTTTTAATTTTAAAACTAATATTAATTGACATTTTTCAGTGCTTTCACATTCCTGGAGCATTAAGATAAATTTACGCTTTGAAATGATTCTTAAGTTAAATTTATAATTTTTTCTATTCAGATAAATAAAAATCTAAAAAAATTATACACATGTTTAGACAAAATCCCTGAATATGGATAAGGGCAAAATCAAAGCCAAGAGGAAGGTTATTTCATTAGAAACTAAGACAACAATTTTAAAACGTAATAGCAGAAGGTGAAGGATCCACAGCTCTTGGTAAAGAATTTGGATTAGGCGAACCCACTATAGGAAGCATACAAAAACGAATAGATGAGAAATAAATCTCGTAATTCTGCCACAAACGGAAGTGCTCAACGAACATCATATTCAAGAAACTCTTTGATAGAGAAAACGGAAAAAGCGCTTATATTGTGGATTCAAGAATTGACCCAAAGTCAAACCCCCATTGACGGAGAATTAAAGAGAATGCGTTGCGATTTTATATCTGGTTAAAAATTTCAGAGGCTTCTTGTTCATCGTCTCACATTGGCAGGCCGAAATTTTCGGCAAGAAATGTCAGGTTACGTGGATTTTCACCACGACACGCACTACATATTCTGAAGATAAAGGGCGAAACTGCATCCGCTGATGAAACAGCCACAACGAATTATTCAGAAAGTGTTAGCAAAAATCATTGAAGATGCTGGATATTGCCTGGATCAAGTATTTAATGCCTAGCAGAACGATCATCGCCAAGTCCGAGAAAGCTGCAAGTGGTTTTAAAGATGCAAAAGACAGAACGACATTCTTACTTTTTTGTAATGTTTCTGGAGCGAGAATGTTAAAATCACTAATGATAAATAGATCATTGCATCCTCGTGCTCCAAAGGGCAAAAAGGTAGCTGATCTTCCAGTCCATTTCATGGCTAATAAAAATACATGGGTCACAACAGCGGTTTTTGTTAAACGGATCCACGATTGCTTCGTTCCAGAAGTAAAGCAGTATATGACCGATATGGGGCTTTCTTTTAACGTCCTGATGATTTTTGACAATGTGCCAGGTCATCCTAGCATGGAACACCCTAATGAGAAAGTATTTCTACCACCCAATACGACAAACTTGATACAACCATTAGATCAGGGCAAAATCGCAGCTTTTAAGAAACACTATGTAAAGTTAACTTTCAAATACGTTTCGGAAAAACTTGAAAATGATGCAAAAACCGTGACTGATGTTTAGAAAAAAATTTCGATATTGGACTGCATAAATCACGCTGCTGCAGTGAATCAATGAAATAAAACAGCACACATTAAATGCATGCTGGAAAGCAGCCTGGCCGGAATGTGTCATTAATAGAAGTGCTACCGATAACACATCAATGTTGACAACAGAAATCGTAACGCTAGCACATGACATCGGCGAATAAGGATTTGATACTTATCGTGGAGATGATCTCGTCGAAATGGTTCAGGATGGAGCCGTAAGGGAAGAGTACATTTTAAATTACGTTACAGATATTGATGATGGACAGAAAGACCCGATCATATGACAGAAGATAACCTTTATAAAGAACTCCAATTTTGCCATGAATTGGAATGTCATTTTCTTGAAATCGATTCAAATTCTGAAAGAATTTCAAAATTCCAAAAGGAGCTTCAATCTTGTATATCTGGCTACCGAGACACATACAAGCGTCTAGTCAAACAACAGTCATCGCAAAAACTCATCACTGACTACATGTTTAATCAAAAAAGGTCAACTGAAAACTAGTGCGAAACTAAACATCTTCAAGTGACGAAAGTGACTTTGAATCAGTTTACCGCAAGAAAGCTCGCGTATTATCAGACTACAAGGGATAGTTGTAATACATTTTGAAAAGTTTTGTATGTCTAAAATAAATGCATATGTAAAATTAAAATATTTAACAATGTTCACATGTGTTCTTTCTAAATCAGGCTCCAAAAGGTTTTGCGAGATTCGATGTAGCAGCCAAGCCTCGTTTCTTGATTTCGTTTAAAAGAGCAATTGCTAGTTAAGGTTATGAGCTATTTTATAAGTGAGATTTTTTTTATGCTATCCCTATTCATCGCATAATATTTTTTAAAAAATATTGTTTCGAAAACTATTTTTTATAGGTACTCGGGAAGTTTTATGTGATTTTTTTAATGCGTTTTCTTTAAGAGGCATACAATGTGGTCCCTATCCACCTCACAAAAACAGGTTTGAGTGTACATATATTTCTCGAAGAATGGCTTAATAATCTTTCTTATAATTTTGACTGACGTTTAATATTTGGTCACTTTCATATTAAACGAGTCCTTTCACGACTAATGTCTTTCATAAGGATGCGATTTTAATTAATAATCACACTCCAAGCTATTTTACTTCTTCAACGATGAACATATCTGTGAGAATAATTTCATTCGATATTTTTCATTTGGTGTTACTTCATGTTCACCCAGATCTCTTTGATAGCAATTTATACTCAAACAGTATAAATTAACACAACACGAAAAATAAAATACAAATGAATATTTTAACTCGCAGCATAACCATCTTATTCCACATGACTCCCATTGACTTTTGTTATACAATTAATAAAATTTTCATACTATAAAAAGCAATTCCAAATAATATCTCCATAGAACAATAAAGAAGGTTTATACGATTAACGGAAGTTAATACATGGTAGAAGATCTGGATCCAATTTTAAAAAAAATCCGTATCATTCTAACTTTGAATGATAATTAAAAATAAAGAAAATTTTTGAAATGAAACTTGAAAATGCAGGTAGTACTACACAAAAGACTTAGAAACTAGATAGCTTCAACAACATCCTGTACGCAAATACCATATTGATTTAAGCAGATATACAGAATGTCCATAGGTAAACGGCCCTTATTTAAAATTGTCTACAGACGAAACTATTGCTCAGAAAGTTATGAAATTTTGTATGGGACATAATAAAGGGATGAAAATTTGATAAATACAAAAAA
Source organism: Argiope argentata (assembly GCA_026289955.1). Lineage (NCBI taxonomy): Eukaryota > Metazoa > Arthropoda > Arachnida > Araneae > Araneidae > Argiope > Argiope argentata. The sequence continues at coordinate 229,162 of JAOUZG010008059.1, read as the reverse complement.
TAGTTCAAAATTTCGTCACCAGGGGGATTTTTCAAATTAATACAAATTTAGAATATTTTTGACATATTTAATTGCAACAAAACATGTTCAACATGACGACCATCATTTTCCGCAACCATCAGGAATCGTAAGACAGCATGTTCCACAGTTGACCGTAATGTGTTCTGGGAAATCGTAAAAACATGCTGCGAGATGCTGCTTTTTAAATTAGATCAAGATTTTGGGTTATCACAACTTACTAGATGATTTAAACAAGATATATACTGGTATTAAGATCGTGCATGAAATTTCATCTATGTACTCAAAAAAAAATTTTATTTTCGTTTTCAGACAAACATAATTCCAGAAACGTATATTTCGGGCTCGGGAAAGTTTGGGCGTAGCTTCGTTAAAAACTTGGTCGAATTCTTTGAGTTAAAATACTTGAAAATTTTTGCAAACGGAAAAGTACTATGTATTTTTTGTCTTCCTTTTAACACTGTCAAAAGCAAGCGATTGCATAATTTGACGTAACAATGAAATTAATTTGACTTTCATTAAAAAATAAAGACAAGCTTACAAAGATAAAAAAAATTATGAAATAAAATTGTTTCATTAAGATTTGTTAGAATTATTTGAAAATGAAATTAAAGTTTAAAACTAAAACGGAAGTTTTTAAATTCTCCCAAAATATAAAAATTATCCCGGAAAAAAAGGTTGAAAAACACCGAAAAATTATTTAATTTTTGGGCAATGAAGAACAGACAACGGAAAAGTGTGACAGCTGAAATTTATCAAGTTCGGTTGAAAACTGAACAACTGCATAAAAGCACAAAACAAACATTTTTCTTTATGTAGAAACTTGAATCTCTTTGAGTGCATGAAAAATTTCAGTTAAATTTAAGCGAAGAATAAGAAATTATAATTATGAAGAATGATTAATTATATCCTCTGAAGTTTTAATTACTAATGATCTGAATTATGACGATGAATGCGCAAAAAGCTGTTTAAATGTAACTATTGCTAGACGCTAATTAAAAGGAAGTGCAAATTCTGATAGAGAAGAATATGAAAAGTAAAGAAATTAAAGCTAGATACCATGCAAACATCGAGTCATAATCCGGGTTCTTTCACTGTACCTAGAAAGTAACAAGAGAGTGATCTCCCCAAAACTTTCTCGCATACTTGCAAACAAAATCGTTATCCCACAAAAGGCCTTACATGTCATTGGCTTGCAACAGTTACGAAATATTAACCTTTGGCACGGATATAGAATTTTTACTGATTCTATTGTAGAATCCTTGATGAGTTTTATGACGATTAATCCCTAACATCAAGTTAACAGTATCGGAAATTCACATTTTCTTTTAAACCCTTTTTTCCAAACCGATTGAACCACAAATGTAGATGGCATATAAAATTTAATATATTTAATTCATTGCGTTTCATTCACGTTTCTGCCAATACAGACCGACAGACGGTCAATCAAATTTGGAGCCAAATCCAATAAAAGACTAGACTATAGAAGTTTAATTTTTAAATTATCTAGCTCTGTTCGTTTTGCAGTTATCGAATTAAATTATATTCGAATAGCCGGATCGACAGACTTACTCTCAGCCGATCTGTCTCAAAATTTGATAGAGAGACGAAATCGATTTCTAGAATATACCATATTTCATCCGTCTATATTAGGGGTCGGCAACTTGCGGCTCTTTTGATATAAAATTGCGGCTCTCCACTTCCATACGAAGAACCAATAATTTACTATCAAAACCCTTAAAAAAATATTAATACATTTTTGAGTACCTAATCTCTCGACAGCTTCTATTAACATAATCCTTAATTCAAACTCGCGACGTTTGACAAGGCCACAATGAGATAAATTTGAACTATTGTGTTATCCTTAGAGATGAGACTCTGATCATGTTTTCTGACCTATTTCTGCACAAATTTCGAGGGCTTTGCAGAAGCAATGCATTGCAACGTTTTGCTTTGTGCTTGAGTGTAATAAAAACATTCTTCAATGAAAAAAAAAACATTGAACATTCCGAAATATGCTTTTTTTAAGACATGGAGAGCGATAAATTTTAAAATTCTGAAGCAATATCGCGATGAGACCGATGCAACTATTGACACGAATTACTTCGCATATCTTTAAAAAAACATTAAGAATCGATTCGCTGAGGGAATCGAGCAATTCAAAAGAAACAAAAGTACTCTTGCTTTCATAATAAATTGTCTCAACACAAATACACATAAGACCAACATTGAATGATTTGGAAATGATACCAAAAACTTGTGGAGTGGCAAGTTCATAAAACTCAAGAACAAGTTAGAGGATTACAAATGTATGCACATTGCGCAGCACAAGCAGATAGCTATAAAAGAAATACTGCGAGTTGAGGCCCTCATATTGTATGAATGAATGAAATAGTCTTCCAGAATGCTAAAGTGAGGTAAAGAAGTTGACATATGGAGTGCTGACGATCTTTGGGTCGACATATTCGTGTGAGAAAGCGTTCTCTTGCATAAATATAATTAAAATTAAATTTAGAAGTTAACTAACAAATAGAGTCGTGCTTGAAACTTAACAAGCTAGTTATAAGCCAGATTTAATCAAACCTTTGAAAGGCAAGCAAAGCAATGCCACCATTGATGTATCTATATTTGTGTTTTTATATGAATAAGGATTCCGTATTTAAAGCCGCTTATTTTAAATCAAAAATCTAATATATATAAGCAAATATTATATTAAATCAAAAAGTTTTAGTGGCTCTTTAAAAACTGGAAATTTCCGTAAATTGTTGCTTTTGGCTCTTCCGTTTCAAAAGGTTGCCGACCCCTGGTCTAACTTAGAGTTTTGAGTTAACCGACAGACAAACGGGCGTTTCACAGAAAGTGTTTTTCGTACCCAAGAAGGTCTAAAACGTAAATTTTCATCAAAATGTTGCATTTGATTTTTTTTAACCATTATACTATACTTTGGACGACGTATACGAAACAGAGGCGAATTTCCGCACAAACGTGCGCCTCGGACCTCATAAATTAAAGGGTCTCAAAATTTAGTCCTATAATAATAATATATGCTTAAATTTTGAAAAGCAGACTAATTTTTAATAAAACCTTTTATTTATACTGTCAACTATCCCCACTTCCAGTTCTTCATCTATCTCAACGCATCATGGAATATCTGTACTCCTGAAAAACCAACTATTCTGAGAATGAGAAAATAAAAAAATCAACCGGGAGGAGGAGCATTTTACGACTTCTTTTATATTGTGAGAAACTAAAGAGATAGAATATCATATTACAATAGCCTGCACACTCGGACCCTATGGCGTACACGAATGGATCTCAAGGCCTCACGTGTTTGTATAATAGTACATAGTAACGCCAATGGTTTATGGATGGAATTTCACCAATGATTAGTATATTCAGCAATAAGTAAGTGTATTTATTGTTATGTTTGCAAAATATTTTCTCATATGACCAAGAAATTTTTAACAGGATTTAGTGATTGGAAAAATTTAGCAAGTCTTAAGTGGTCACGAAACTTCAGAGCACCATATCAAATCTATTGTCACTCTACAAAAACGCTTGTCTATTTCTGGACATATAAATACTCAGAACAGCAGTTTGATACGGAACAAAAGTATTGGCGGGCTGTTAAATTGTTGGTACTGGCTGAAAATTGCTGTTAAATTGGCACAGTAAAATTGTTGGCGGGTTTAGGGATAGCATTTCGTGACCACAGAGAATGTACAACTTCTAATTGAAAAGGAAATTTCTTGAGTTAGTGTTCATTATTTGAAAGAATTCGATAGCTGTCTGAAATGGCATTTGGAAAAATTTAGCAATCTAGGAGTGGAATTATGTCCATTATTTATCTCACTCGATATGTGACGAGTTCTTAAGTTTAAAGGGTGATGAATTTAAGAAACGTCTAATAACTAAACTTCAAAAAGCAATTTACTATTCAGTAATTGTGGACTCTACTTCGGATATATCCCACGTAGACCAACTTACTTGTATTTTGAGATTTGTTAATAAAAATGGAGGAAATTCAGAATTATGATTTGTAAATAAATCATAATTCTGAATATTAAAAAAATAATTCTTGAATTTTAAAAGGATTTATCTATAGAAATTAAAAATTCTAGGGCCTAAACCTACGAAAACGCGGCAAATATGGTAGGAAAATGCAGTTGACTGTAAGCAAGAATAAAACAGCATATACAGTTGTCTTTGTACCAAGCGCAAGCCATACATTAAATTTAATAAGAAATTGTGCAGCAGAATCATATTTTGGCGCATTAAATTATTTTGGTTTTATTCAGACTTTATGTTTATTTCTCGGCATCTACTTTATGATGGAATATGCTTAATAATAGTACAGAAAATAAATCTCCAAATTTATAAAGAATAAGTGACACAAGATGGTCATCAAGAGCAATCGCAGTTTCTGCATTAAAAAGTAATTATCAACTTTTAAAGAAGTTCTAACCAAAATTAGCACGTTGGATATTGGAAAAACTTGCTTACAAGTTGGAGAAAAAACAGAGTATTTCGATCATTTCGAAACAGCTTTATTAATTGTTTTATGGCAGGGATGCACAACCTTTTCATGATGAGGGGAAAAAATAGAAAAAAGATCATGTTGAGGGCCAAAGGAGTACGTGAATGTTAAAACATGTTATTAACGGGAAAACACTTTTTTATGGCAATAGGCATAAATTACTATTACTTTATTTTACTCATGCATACATTATGCAATAAATAAATTAATAAAATACAAACATTGTCGATTATCGATCTCAAACTCTATAATTGATCAATATTCCTAATTCTCAATACTCATGTGATGTAGTATATAACACTCAAAACTCTTCAAAAACCAATTAAAGCTTTTAATTTACTATAACTACATCTAATTAAGCTTTTAATTTACTATAACTGCATCTAAAACTACGACGCACACAAAACAAAACATTACATCCAAATTTCAAAATTCTTAGCGCTCTAAAACATGTTGCCAGATACAAGTACGATAAGGCTTCAAAAATAATCTCGTGATCAGGCAGTTTTTAACATCCTCCCACCTTGAGTTGGGAGAGTTCACAACTCAACAAGTCACAAATCGTGTCTCTTTGGTCCATAGATGATTCTTCCAGACCGAGTTTTAAAAGTTTGTGAATTGGGACCGTCAGAATCTAATAATGGTGTCTGAGATACCTCATGAGTAACTTGCTCTTGTTGTACCTCAGGCAGAACTTCCTCCGGTTGCACTTTAGCTTTGACATTCTCAGCCGCATTATAACTTATCTCCAACGGAAAAAGTCATTGAATAGGTCTTAACATTTCTCCACGGGCTGTTTTAAGTTTTACGAATCTGGTAATTCCCTCCTTTCCTGGAATGATTTATGTCACACGTCCCAGGGGCCAGTTGATACGCTTCTGATTGTCGTTTCCCACAAGAACAACATCACCAACAGAAATAGTCGACGTCTTTTTCAGTTTAGGCCTTTGAATCAATGAGCCTAAATACTCGGACCTGAATCTTTTCCTAAGGTTCTTTTGCAAATCAAGACGATATTTTATTCTCTTATTTAGACTTTTGTGATCTGCTGCATCCCAGTCGGGTACTCCAACTTCTCTAATGTCTTGTCAGAATAATGATGGTGACAGGGGAACGAAATCAGAATCTCTTTCAGAAATATAGGTGAGAGGTCTTGAGTTTATTATCGATTCACAGTCGCAAAGAACTGTGTTCATCTCCTCATATGATAAAAAAGCATGAACTAACACCCTCTTAAGCACATTTTTCATAACTTGAATCAACCTCTTCCACCAAGCTCCCCACCAGCAGGTAGTAGGGGGATTAAATTTCCATTGAATGCGATTTACAGATCCGTTCTCTACGATATGTTTCCAGTCTAAAGAACTAAGTAAATTACCAGCACCAACGAAGTTTGTTCCATTGTCAGAGTAGATAACTGAGCATCTACCTCTTCTTGCCACAAATCTGCGTAGAGCCAATAAAATTGTGTCAGTGGACATGTCTGATAAAAGCTCAAGATGTACAGCTCTGTACACCGCGCATGTGAAAAGACAAACCCAAGTCTTTTTCTCATCTTTCAAATACAATGGGCCAGCTAAGTCTACACCAACAATTTCGAATACAGCAGTGTCTCTGATTCTATCTTTGGCGATTGGGGCTGGATCTGCATCTAAATGTTTTTCAGAATGTCTCTTGCAGATAACACATTTTGAGATTATAGTTCGCACAGTTTTTCGGCCATCTAAGATCCAAAATTGTGCCCTCAATAGGTCAAGTAGCATTTGAGTACCCACATGGCCATATCTTTTGTGAAAAGAAACTATTAAAAGTTTCACAACATGGTGTTGGAAGGAAGAACTACAGGTCTTCGAAAAGAATGGCTGTCTTCGCGATATTCAATTTTTGTCTTCAATTTGATGATGTCATCCTTATCTTTGAAAACGCAAAGTTTTCAATTTCTCATTTTTCTCGTTAACGAATGCTTCACTTTGAATGAGCTTATTACTATTTTCTCCGCTTCTTCAAAGTCCTCTGCATCCAAAATATCACATTTTCTTAACTCTTTTGGTTTTTTACAATTAAAAAAAATCTTAGCATCCAGCCGATCACACGTACAATTTTTTCATATTGCGAAAAGTAACGATAATACCAATCAAGTCTTTCCACATTCATGTTTTCAATGGTGTGGACACTTAAACATGCAGTCGGGGTAGACACCAGAGTTTTCTTTCGTTCCTTCAGCACTTCATATTCATTGACATCTACATTTGAAAAAGGCCACTGATCAGCAGGTAAATGCAGCCAATTAGGGCCCTCCCACCATTTGGACTGCACTAGTTTCTTTGCAGAACAACCTCTACTTGGCAGATCGGCAGGATTAAATGAGCCCGGCACATGTCTCCAATTTTCTTTTAAAGTCAAAGCTCTGATTTCAGTAACACGGTTTTGTACGAAGGTACTCCAAACATCTTCTCTTTTTATCCAAGTTATCACTGTCGTTGAGTCAGACCACAAATAAATTTCTTCATGAGGGATCTCTTTTGTGATAATTAAAGCAAGGCGTGCAGTGATTGTAGCCGCCAACAACTCTAGTCTTGCAATAGTGGTCTTCTTTCCTGTTGGAGAAACCCTGGCTTTAGCACTTAATAACTGAACTTGGACATACTCACTCGTCTCAACTCGAAGAAAAGCTATAGCTGCATAAGCATACATGCTCGCATCACTGAAAAAATGTAAAGAACATTTCTAATCCACAGCACCAGTTTTTAAGTATCGAGGAATTTGCACCTTTTCGAGATGAAATATGTCTCTCATCCATTTCAGAAACTCTTCTCTAGTATTAGAGTCCACTTCTTCCTCCCAATTCAATTTTTGCTCCCAAGTTTTTTGTAGCAGCAGCTTTGGAAACAATGCAACAGGACAAGTTGCACCTATAGGATCGAAGATACGATGAGCCGCGGAAAGAATAGTTTTCTTTGTCACACTCTCCACACAAAGCTCTTTCAGGCTGTTCATATTGATACCTAATCGAGACCTTTGTCCCACTGCAAACCTAAAACATTCGTAACAGGATTTGTCATATCAGTAAAATCGGAGCTTTCCCAGCCTCTTAATTCAAAACATCTCTCAGCCATGACATTGGTTGCAACTTCAATAAAGAGTTCTAGCTCTTTCTTATTTGGAACACTTGTCACGCAATTATCTACATAAAAACTCTGCATTAATAATTTTATCATTCACTCTGGATACTTCTTATCTTGATTGTCTATAACATCTTGCAAGTGGTGCTGAATAACAATCCCAAGCAAAAAAGGACTACATGATACTCCAAAAAATACACGACTATGTTTAAAGTACTTCAATTTACCATCTTCTCCAATCCACATAAAACGCAAAAAATCTTTATCAGAAGAAGACAGACAAACTTGCAAAAATGCCTTGCGAATATCAGCAATATCTCCAATTTTTTTCCAAGCGAAAACGATATAAAATATTTCGTATCAATTCTATCAAATTAACACCAGTTTCTAAACAGTCATTGAGACTAGGATCACCTTTCTGTCTGGCAGAAGCGTCAAATACAGGTCTGACTTTAGTTGTACTATTTTCCTTCAAAACAGGACGATGTGGTAAATAATGAGCAGGGATATCTATCTCGTCTTTAGTAACTTCTTCAATGATATTTTCTTCTAACCACTCTTTAAATACTGCTCCATAGGCTTTGAACAGTCCTTCGGTTTTAAGTCTCTTTACAACTTTGTATAATCTCTTCACAGAAAGTTCAAAACTATCAGGAAGTGGAAGATGATCCTCAATCCAGGGTAAACTCACTACATATCTATTGTTCTCTATTTTAAATGTATCTAAAAAATGCTGCCTCGTTGCTTCTTGTAATTCAACGGCCGTCTTCTTTTCAGATGGGTCTGTAATACCAAGAGAGTCAAGAGTCCATCGATCTGTTATACAAGCACTTGTCGTGAGCATTGAAGTAACTAATAAGCTTGTATTATTATTGGCACGTCCAATAACCATCCAACCTAGCTTTGTTTAGATTGCAGTTATTCCATTTTTTAGTTGTAGATGCTTTCCTGTAATCAGCTTTCCTGCAACATCAGCACCTATGAGAATTTCGATTGGACCATCCAAATCTTCTGCCAAAGGAATGTTATAGCCTTGAAGTTCTTTAAAATATGACCCTTGTTTTCTAGAGGATATTGAGTTACAAATTACTTCTTGTCCAAGTACCTCAAAATGACAGTTGTACTCCTCTGAAACACTTGACAAATATATCATGAAAACATCATGTTGGCAGGTTGAGGTATTGGAACCACCGAAAAGTGAATGTTGCAAATACTCTCTCCTTTTGGCCATGTAATTCAATTCTTCAGCTGTTGCTTTTAGGATATACGAGCGCTGGGATCCAGAATCAATGATGGCTCGCGCTTTACGTTCAATAGTTTCTCCTCTCACAAGAATGATTAAAGTTTGTAAAAAAACATTGGAAGATTGAGACAAGTTGGCCAGGGCTTCGCCATGTTGTATCATTGACTCTCGAGCTTTATCATGGACGATGGAAGAATTGGGTTCTGGTGACAATGTTCTACACAGAAATAAATGGTGTTTCTTCCCACATAATTGACAGTTGAACTTGGAATGGCACGTTTTCACTCCATATCACTCTCTCAAACACAAGAAACAACAACGTGTTTCTCTACAGCACTTTGCTTTTCATGCAAAGTCAGTTTAGAAGCTTTTTTACAATTCCATGAATTATGTTCCTCAGTACAAAAAATACAGAGCTTCTTCTTATTGAGATTAGATGCCAAAAGATTGAGACAAGTTGGCCAGGGCTTCGCCATGTTGTATCATTGACTCTCGAGCTTTATCATGGACGATGGAAGAATTGGGTTCTGGTGACAATGTTCTACACAGAAATAAATGGTGTTTCTTCCCACATAATTGACAGTTGAACTTGGAATGGCACGTTTTCACTCCATATCCCTCTCTCAAACACAAGAAACAACAACGTGTTTCTCTACAGCACTTTGCTTTTCATGCAAAGTCAGTTTAGAAGCTTTTTTACAATTCCATGAATTATGTTCCTCAGTACAAAAAATACAGAGCTTCTTCTTATTGAGATTAGATGCCAAAAGATCAGTTGCTGATGATACTCTGGTTTGAAATTTCTTCTCGTTAGACTCTCGACGGTTATTGGAGAAGCTTGATTTTTTAGACTGATCAAAACTCTGGGTACTTCTACTTCATCCTGGAGAAAGTCTAAAAGCTGATCTAGATCATTACTTGGCATTTTCTTACTTGAAGAGTTATCTTCTTCCACGGTTGTTATCTTCTTCCACGGTACGTCGTCTCCTCCCTCACTCGTCTGGATACAGTTCGGAATTGTTCCCATGACTTTAACACTAAAGTTACCACGAGCGGGTCAAATGACCCTTTTCCAATGGCAATTCCAATGGATAGATGAATCGCCGGTAGGTTTAGTGTTAAGGTCTTATCAGGAAGAGAAGATTCAACTAGAGGGAACAACATTGCTGCATATTTATCCTTGGTCACTCCCAAAGTCTCTAAAGCTCTTAGTTTTGTTTCTAACTGATCATACAGTTTACGTATCGGGATTTTTTGCAACTTTTGTTTTAATAGAACAATAGACAGCAGATCTCTCACATAAACCTCAATGAGCAACTCTTCTCTGCCATAGCGTAGCTTTAACTGTTTAATTGCTTTTTCATAATTTTCGCCGCCAGGGGAACTTTTAATCAACTCGTCAGCAGATGAACCTTTCTCCATAGCTTGTGCTAAATTAGCATACTTATCATAATTATAGAGGTTGGAATCGTTGTCAATCTTTTTAAATTGTCCCCCAAAACACAACCAGTTCTTTATATTTCCATCAAAAGTGGGTAAATTGATTTTCGGGTAATGCAATAAATTGTTCGGTGTAGTACTCACCGCTCCGGAAACAGTAGAAGCCGAAGAATGTTCTTTTTTCTCATCCAAAAGATCATGTAACTTATTTTCTAAAATTCTCCACTTTATATAACTCTCAGAAATGTCTATTTCATTATTTATGTATTCTTCAGTGTCTTCGGAAGCAAATAATAATTCTCGAAATTCGTACTCACACTCTAACATCAGTTTAGCTTTATTTTCTACAATTTTTAACTTCAAAATTTTATCAGCAATGGTCAACTCATTTTCACAGTTCAAAAAATCACTATGAGCCTTCGTAAAAAGTCTCCGATACTGTTTTCGTGAATTTTTCAATTTCTCCATTACAAAAATATAACAAGTTCAAAAGTTATGACTTACTCAAATCGTAGCAGATATCCTGTCGCGGACGCCAGATGTCGGATATCGATCTCAAACTCTATAATTGATAAATATTCCTAATTCTCAATACTCATGTGATGTAGTATACAACACTCAAAACTCTTCAAAAACTAATTAAAGCTTTTAATTTACTATAACTACATCTAATTACAATAACGAACATCTAAAACTACGACGCACACAAAACAAAACATTACATCCAAATTTCAAAATTCTTAGCGCTCTAAAACATGTTGCCAGATACAAGTAAGATAAAGTTTCAAAAATAATCTCGTGGTCAGGCAGTTTTTAACAAACATTAGATAGGATTAAAATACTTTATAAAAAAAGATTCTTGCAATAAAGGTGGCAAACTTGAAATAGAATAACATAGGAAAAATTTTGGTCACTATACAGAAAACAATATTCAGAAAAAATTATCAAAATTAAATTAATCATCAAAATTAAATTAAAGAGATGACTGGGACTGAATATTTGAAGTTATTGATTCTATGTTGAGATTAAGATTGCTTATGGCAATACTTAGAACTGAAGAAAGGCTCTCATATGCTATTATATTTCTTATTTTTGATTTGTTTAAATTCATTAGTGAGAAAGTTTGCTCACAAATGTAAGTGCTGCCAAAGAAAGCTGCACATGCTGCTGCATTTTGCTTTAAAAACGAAAATTTATCGGGTAAGTTTTAATAAAATTCTAATAGCGATTTTCCTTTGAACTGATTTTTGAAAAAATCAGAATTCTCTAAGTCAATTAAGGATAACTGCATACTCTCAGCCACTAAATTTACATCAACAGAAAATGAAGAAAATACATCGATTTTTGTTTGGCACTTTTCAAAATCTGAAAGTCAATCATCAAATGCATTAGGCAAGATTTGAATTTGATCCTCATACTGCATTTTCATGTATGGAAATTTTTCACTTCCGCGAGCTTCTCCTATATGAAAAATTGTACTCGCAGGCAGCTATGAAGGGAACAAACTGAAAAGCTGCGTATTAAAAGTAAATAAACTTAATGAACAACTGTAAATTGTTTATTCTGTAGTAGAAACGTTTTCGTCTCAGATCGTTTCCCTCTTTGTTTGAAAAAGTCTCATGTCATTGTAAATTGTCTTATTTTATTAATAGTATTCGCGAGTCATAGGTTGTGCATCCCTGTTTTATGGGATAAATTATTACAAAGAATAAATAGTACAAGCAAATCATTGCAAGATACAAAAGTGTAATTTACTGCTTACAACAAATTTACTAAAATCACTATCCGATTTTATAAAGATTGTCCGGACCAACTTCGAAGATATTGAGATCGGTGCTAATTCATTGATCAAAAACCGGAGCTATTGGGAAATACGGATAAGAAAAAGAAAACTGCAATTTGATGAATCAATAAAAGAAACAAATTTTAATCCAAAAGAAAATTCTGTTATTATTGCACACAGTATTTGTGATGTATTAATTGCAGATTTATCGCGAAGGAGTGCTATTTACCGTGAAGTTTCATTGAATTTGGGAATGTTTTTTTTATTATTAGTTATTTTAATATGCCTGATGTTGAATTTAATGACTGCATGGAAAACATATTTACAAAATAGGAATATGATATTGTGACTAAAAAATGTTAAAGATGAACTTGTACATTTTATTGCCATAATAAAAAAAATTACATATCCTATTGATATGTACAAATTAATATTCGGAGGGCTGCAGTCTACATTTCCTAATGTAGAGACAATTCTAAAAATACTTTTAACTATTCCCATTTGTAAAGCAAGCAGTTAACGTTCTTTTTCGATGCTTAGAAGAGTAAAAAATTATTTAAGGAATTCTTTATAACAACTAATTTTAAGTTATTTGTCCATGATGTTAATCGAAAATGATGTAGTAAGTATGCTCAGTATGCTAGATTATGAAACTTTAATTGATAAATTTTCCACAGCTAAAACCAGAAATGTTCCTATTTAATTTGTTTTTAATATACGAAAAGAAAAAACTGCAATTGTTATTATTATAGTTCACTATATTTCTAACGTTTAATAAACAATAGTAGCAATATTAGTTGAAGTACCTTTTCTTTTTACTTTATTTTTTAAGAAAGTTATTTTGAAACAATGTACTAGACTGGTGGTCGACTCCTCCCCCCCCCCAAAAAAAAAGTGACGTATGTATAGTTGCCAACTTTACGATTTTACCGAACGATTCCTAAGCACTATTTTTGTACAGAAATAATTTATATTGATAATCGTCAATAAAATAAGTCAATTTCTTTAAAATGTGGTAGAGTAGCATTTACAGAAAAGCTCAAAGTTGGGAGCTATGTGTATAGAAATATTAAAATTCAACTAATAAAATATATGGCTGCCTAGCTAATTTGAAAATTTGCTGATAGAGACGAAAATTCAAACAAATATTTTATTATGAGTTATTATTTACTAAAATAAATATTTTGTATCTATTTATAAAGTGCAAGGCATCGTTAAATTTCCTATAAACTACATTTTTTATATTCATCGATTATTAGTTTTTTAAAACAATTTGATCTATTGTGATTTAGTAATCTTTATCCCTACAAGTTTCAATTATTATAATTAAAGCTGTTTTAAAAAGTTAAAAAAACGAAAAACTTTGTACTATAGTTACGAAATAATTTACAAACCTAAAAAACTCCAAACTTTTAGGGATTACTAATTAGAAGCAAATTAATGGACTAGTTATCTCAATTTTTCAATAAAAGGCATTGTTTATTAGAACACTCTAATTAGTTGAAAATAGTTAGAAAATTACTGTTCAGAAAGTCGAAAAAACGTAAATTGAATGAGATTCGCAAAAATATGAATAAAAAGTGCTTAATATAAATATAAATATAAATGGAGAGAAGGGGGGGGGGATCAAACTAAATTGCACATCAGGCCTCAAACTACAAATCCGCTATTGATACTAGAAAATAAATATTGAAATTTATACCTCACTATGATGAAGGTAGGTGCATGGCGAGTACTTACGAGTAAGAGATAGACCGAACGAGCTGATATTTCTAAAAACTGTTAAAAACATTTACTTAATTCAATGGGGAAACAGTAAACATTGTTTAAATGTGCCAGATTCTGAAGTTAATGAATAGGGTTACACAAGAAAATTGCTTGTAAAAACGCTTAAATTCCCAGTTATTCAAAAATTTGTGATTTGTAAGAAATCATTTTTACGCTGTTAAGTATTTAAATTGTAAAATTATTTCGAAGAAAGGATAAGTGAAATAGATAACTAATATTTTGAAATTCGAGACAACTTATGGTTTCAAACATTCTATAAACATAAAACACTTCGTGCTTTGAACGATCCTTTTTATACAAGAGTTATCTTTAATCAGAAACACTGCCGACTAAATAAATTATAAGGTCTTGAATTTGTGAACATCATTTTATACACAAATCAAATTCATTGAACAAAATCTTCGGATTGAGTCGGCAAGAAAAAAATAGATTTTTTTTTAAAATGCTTTAATTTCAGATTTGGGGTTAAACCGAATTAAATCATTTATTAGAATCAGTCATTGTACTAATAAAATTGAAGTTATTCGAGGTATTAAATTAAATGGTTTATTAAATAATGTTTCAGATTCAGAATTGCCAACGAAAAATTACGCATTCCCTATTAAAATTGGTTCTATCTTTTAATGATGTCTCTGTAACGGAAATTGGAAGTGAAAATAATTCTCCGGAATTTTGTCATTCTGTTATATTTCTTCATGCATATTTTGGCGAACTTTATTTTTACGAGTGTAAACAATCATATAGACTAACTTATTATTAATACCATGCGATTGATTGAATCTATACATAGCATAAAATGAAGTATCTTGAAAGCGTTTTATGTTGGAACCACAAAAACTCGAGAAATAGATAACGGATATTTGAGATATTTATGCCATTTTGTAGAGCATTGATTGGGGAAGGTTTTAGTACATTAAAATCATAAAATAAAAAGGAGAGTTTTATAACTGCAGTTTTAATTCATCCGCGCATGTGCGGAAACCGCAAACTCCACAGGTGAAATAGCAAGAGCTGTGGTATGTATATGCGATACCTTTCTTTGTTTACGTCTGACTTTATACAGCGATTCAAACTTCCATGTAACAAAAAAGAAGGAAATCCAACCTCGAAATAATTGCCTGTGTTTGCCTATAGGCATATCATATTTTTACCTTTATAACAGTCTAAATATTCCTGAATGTGTGTAATAAAAAATTGTTGTACAGATATTTTTGATAATTTTTAAACAAATTATGTTTGATGTTGCGTAACATGCCCATGTCATATCGAATGGAGGCTAGACTTAAGCTAATTTTTCTTCTTGGGTGCTATGCCACGGGCAACGCCGTGCTGGTATCAAAATCAACTAATGTAATAACTCAAAACTACTCAAACGTTTTGAAAAAAGACAGTAGTTTTAGATTATTATATTGGTTAATTTTGTTATATCGTACTCAAACCTCAAGATTAATCCCAACTTGTTTCAAAAGGGTTAGAGTAAGTCATAATAAAAATTGGAATGCTTTCGAACAAATTTGGGGCACCTAGAACATTTTTTCATTAACGTTATTTATTGCTAATATTATATTAACCCTCCTAACTCATAAATAAATTATAAAGAGGTTTAAAATTTTGTTTGTCATCCCCTATAATGTTACTCTTAATACCTATAAAATTTCAAATTGCTAAGGTGAAAATTGCAAAAAGTCCTTATAAAGGTCCTTTGGTCGCCTTAATATATGTGCTGCTTGCATCAAGATAAACATTATACTGGTTTAAAGTTCTTACCCCTAAACAATGTTCATATTTCATTGACATGAATAGTCAGGGGGATTGTTTTGCCTCGCTAATGTCATTTTATGCAAACGATATTAACTTGAGTAGTGCAACGGAAGCCTGAACTCAAGAAATGAAGTAACACTTACTGAAAATTAAGTGCCAATTATAATTATAATTAAATTTTTAATGGCACAAAAGCCAGACATGGCTTTGCTGCGTCAAACGAATGGTGAGCACGTAAACATACGGCAATTTATAAATTGTGTCAAGGAAAAAAATGAAATGCATATAATTTAGTAATATAATTTAGCACATTTTCCCCAAAGTTTGGACGTTTTGGTTATGCTTAGTAAGAATTAATCGATGATAGAATGCAAGATAGGCTAGGTGACAGAATAATTTAAAAACATTGTTGCAACACAACTTCGTTTGCGAATAGTGAAAAATTCTCGTCGGTTTTGTAATGACAACAGAAAATTAAATAAGCTTTTGTTGAAGATAAAATGTTCTTTAAAACTTCAAATGAAGATGTTTTAGACCGTCTCGAAATATTCTGTATGTTTTTACTTCACTTGACCTAAACCAGCGGAATTTGTTTTCCCAAAACATTCTCCCATAGTATATTTATTCCTTATTGAAAATGCAATTTCCCTTCTCAAAAAAATGTCAGATTTTCAATCAAGTCGTTAAAGGCTACGAATTATCAGATTTTTTTCCCCGAGTTTGTGCGTCATAGCAAAGAGATTAAATTTTAAAAGGCTTTCTTTCGACTGAGTGAAACCAAAATGTCGCTAGGCTACAATCTTAATTAGACCACATCCTAGTTTCATTTTTACAGCCTTTCAAATGCATGCGAAATTAGACGAACAACTTCTCAGGTTCGGTTTAAAATTTGATACTAATCTACGTCTTGGATGCTAAACTTGGGTACCACATTTTTTATTTAGTTCTTTACCTTTTGTAGTTATCGGGATCAACTGTATTTAGACTACCTGACAGAGAAATATATTTATAAATATGGTTTCGGCTTAAAGGAGGTCTGAAATAGAGATTCTTCAAAATCTGGAATTCGAAGTCTTGATAATTACAATATTTTTTAATATTTAACCCTTTCGCGACGGGTGTGTCATATATGCATTATCAGCGAATATCTCTCACAGCCGGTCGTTGCACTCGTGGAACAGAGATGCATTTGTGCATTCTAAACTGGAACAATTTTTAAACGCCACTAGATGGCTTCCTGTGCCCATTTCTTTTGAGATAAACAGAGTTTTAGCATCCTGACTTTCAGTTTGTTCATATTCAGCCTTTGTTATTTTAGACATTAGGCTATTGCGGGAGAGAAGGGTCCCAACAAATTCTTATGAGTAGAAGTTTGGAAACAGTTCCATAAATACAGAGTTTATTTCTGTCAAAAAGGGAAGTACGAATTAGTAATGTATTCTTTTGGTTAGTGCACTTTTTCGAATGCATGTTTTCAAAGCACTTCAACATAGTAACAATTTTCTAATTTTCAGTCAGAAAAGGAAGAGGCAAGGACTTAAGAATTTTAAACGCTTGTTAAATGTTGCAATGGGAAACTGTCTAAAATTCAGTTAAAAACAATTTTTAGGTACGCATAAGTAGAAAATATTACTATCCAAACTTACACAAAAAACAAATTTAAGAATTTTGTGTAGTAAATTCCTCGGATATTTTAGTACATACATACCAGAATCTTGTTATATACCACAAATATTTGGATCATATCAGATAGAATGCCCCGCAAAATAAAGAAAATTTCATTAAATCTCTTCTAAAGATCAAAAAAAAAAAGACAGCACCTCTAGAATCGATACATATGTCAAAAGCAATGGATTTGGTCTCTGTTAATGAAATCTGATTGATATTTACACCCTATACAGTACTTGAAAAAAGAAAACAACCCCAAAAAGAAAAAAGAATTGTATTCATAATACTTCTAATATCTGGAAAATTTAGGAATTATCAATTGGGCTCAAAATCTGAATTCAATTTCGATGTTTACCAAAAACCACAAGAAAAGACATTGTTTCCAAAGATTGTTGGGCTCATAATTTTAAAAGAATCTAATTATGAAATGGTTCAAAGGCCAGGCAATTTAATGATATTATATATATATATATATATATATATATATACTAGCTGACCCGGAAAACGTTGTTTTGCCATATAAATAATTTCCTAGTAATAAATAATTTCCTAGCATTCTCGTACCCGGCATTGCTCGGGTAATGGAATTAGTGGGGGATAAAAGTGCTACGTGCACTTAGTTACGAAATTCCTCTATAATAATTACTTATTGTCTATAATTTTTTCCTAATTTTGGAAGGGTCCCGGCGCCCCTGGATTCCTTATATATATGCCCTTGTCCTTACCGATCCTTAAGGATGCTTTTAAAGTAGTTATTTTCTTTTCAAACGCAGGCCATCTACATTTTATTGTTATACCTGTGTTTAAGCAAGAACTTCTTTGTATACAACATTTTTTGGAGTTTTTTTTTCTGTTGATAAATTCATTAAGCTGCTATATGAACTGACTCGGGAGAAAGCTACATAAAATTGGCCATTTGAAAAACATTCTCCTCTTAAATTGATCCCTGCTACTTTTAATTTCTGTCCTTGTGACTTATTAACGGTTATTGCAAAGCAAACTTTTACGGGAAACGGCACTCTTCTAAAATCAAAAGGATAGCCCGACGGAATTAGTGGACTGCGGGGTATTAAAACCAACACTCCTCGAGCACATCCAGTAATAATCGTAGCTTCGATTGCATACTTATTAAGTCTAGTCATTCGTAGTCTGGTGTCATAGCATAAT
>JAOUZG010008059.1:192233-210235 GCA_026289955.1 Argiope argentata | reverse complement strand
ATATATATATATATATATATATATGACTCATGTTATTTGTTGTAAGATCACAGACGAAATGGCAACTAGAATGGTTTTTGCTAAAAATGAGGAAGAACAAATTATTTAAAGTTTTACTGGTAAATTAAGGAACACTAGGGAAAAATTTGTTAAAAATGATGCTTTATAAAAATTTGGAAGAAGCATTACTGAATCAAATGACAAAAAAGTACATTAAAATACGTCTACTCTGCTGCTAAAAAAATAGAGAAAATTTAAGAGAAAAAATTTTATACACCTGAAGTGCAAAATAAAATTAAAAGCATACATGATCAAATGTTCAGGTACAATAAAAGAGAAGATCATATCGAAAGAGCATGTTCCAATTAATACTGCACAATTTCGATTGCACTATTATTTTAACAAATAAATGAAACTAATATTTTTTTTACAGTTGGAGAAACTTGCAATTTCAAAATTTACTTTGTATAATCCTCTTAAGTCGGAAATCATGTAAAAAAATTTGATAGAAGATCTGCATTGATTGCTAAATAATTCTCAACTAACAGCATGGAAGGAATTGAATGTTTGGAGGATATTACTCAATACTCCGCTGAAATGCCAGAACACGCAAATATATATATAGGTTGTTAAATTTACTTAATGAACATTGAAATAAATATCCATTTTCATGAACTGTTCCGCAGCGACGACAATGCCAATGCACAAAATATTCAATAACATAGATTTCTGATGTATGGTGTACACCTTAATTGAATTTATATTGTAAAGAAATATACGAGAAGAAAACAAGATACGAGAAGAAAAACGAGAAAAAAAACGCTTTTATGAATGTTTCAGAATGTATTTAAACGCTATGAAAAGAAAAGAGGAAAAAATTAAAATCTATTGTCTCAAATTTCATGTTATCATTCGTGGGCATTGTTATCTTGAAGGCATTGTTTGTCTTAATTTAAGTCATTAACCAATTTAAATAGGTTTGAAATAATCATGCGACTATCAGAATACGCTTGCGTCGATATATCGAGAATCTAGTGCATGGCGCACATTCATGCTAAGTTGTAACTTTTTGTTGATAAGTAGCCAAATGTGACAACCATCTTTAACCATTTCTAATAACCCCCAAAGCCCAAAATTGATGCTCCAAAAGTGATAAATAGCCAATTTTCTGCCTGCGCATTTTGAGGCTTCAGAAACCTCAAAACAAAACCCGTATGATAATAAAGGCTTAAATTACCTGGTGCATATATGTGATGGCAGGAAAAATGATGATAAAAAGCTACAAGTTGAATAACTTAATTGCCTTTCCAAAAATTCTGGAATGAAACCAAGACATTTTGCAGTTCTTAGAAGATCACGATTTTCTGATCCAACGATCGATATTACATAAGAAAAGATTAGGTACCATAATCGTGGCTGATCATATGAAGCTGTGGTAAAATGATTTATTACAGCATAAAAGAACAATATAATATCTTGTTCTGTTATGCTGTATATTATACAACTGTCTCTCTCTCTCTCTGTGTGTGTGTGCGTGCGTGCGCGCGCTTCAGACTCATATGAGAATGTGAATTCCCTTATTTACTGATAACCAGAGCCGAACTAAGACAAGGGCGAGCGGGGCAGTTGCTCTGGGCCCCTACATCATAGGGATGGGGGGGGGAATCGAATAGAAAGTTTATTTTGCGTTTTATTCTTCAGTACCCTGCTGATGACTGCAACCAGTACAAGATTGGCAAAAAAGATGCTGAATACATGTAGAAGCATAGGAGTAGTTACTATCCTTATTCAATATAATTGGGGGGGATGCGAGTTTTTTCGAAATATACTCAAATAAGACGGAGCCAGACAAATTCTAAGACATGGCAACTGTTCTCTTTAGAATACCATTTTTATTAATATGAGTGTTACACTGACATCATAACAGCTGACTGATGGAAATTTTTTAAGGTTTAAAGGATTATCTGTAAATGCAAATTTATGTATGCAATCAAAGTTCTATTAAATTTTTGTATTACCCATTAAAAAATTCCTTAATTTATGAAAATTAATGAATATTTCGACAAACCATGAAACAATAAAATTCTTCGGAACAATAAACTTTTATTTTAGTTGAAGTTGATAAGTTATTACAATTTTCAAAATGTTATGAGTAAAGGATATTTTAATATCAGTTACTTGAATTGCTTTTCAAAAGTTAACTTGATGTACGGTAAATATTTGTTGTGAAACTTTATTTTCTACCAATAGTTTACACTTTTTGTCTCACAAGCGCTGATGTTTAAAATAAGTATTTTAATGGATGACTTGATTAAAAACTTTGAGAAATCAAATGTTTAATATTTCCATGTTCAAAAAATTTTCATCCAAACATCACCGAGTATGAAGATTTAGTACAACGAGTTAGAAAAAAAAAAAAGAAAAAGGAAAAAAAGAAGAATAAAACTATGCAAGATGGAGGAACAAATCAGCAGGCAAAAAGTTGTTTGGAAAACGCTGCTTCCTTTTCCTACGTTTAAAAATGGATTATTAGATTCTATAATATGATAGGAACATAGCAACTCTCCTCGCCTTATTAATCATAATTTTGTTCCTTACTAATTTTAAGCTCAGATTTGAACTCCGAGTTGAAAAGAGAAGCATCTCAAATCATTTTTCTACTTGGAGACTTATACATACACTAGAAGTTTTCGTTTTCAAATTGCGATCAACGAGTTTTAAAAAGATTAAAATAGGAATGGAAAACTGATAATTTTGAAATTATTTCTGGTTGTATGGCTAATCTGCAGTCTCGATAACGTACCCGCAAATGAACAGGTCACTATTTGAGTTCGGCAGGAGCAGTTATATCTTTATATTATTATCTTTGTTTTCGCAAGTTAAGACAGACAGACTTATTACGAGTGAGTTAGAAACTTAATCCTTTAAAATTGGCAACACCAACTGATTGTTTTGGAATAAAAAATATATCGACATGATATAGTTCATTTAATTAGAAATATAATCTGCGTTAATCATTCCGGAAATGCAATCCGATTTTTATGAGTTGCACTACAGGCTCTCCATTAAGGCTGCAGAGCAGAAGCACATTGCGCAACATTAAAAGCCTTTTTTTCGAATTGAAACCCATTTTATTTATTTACATTAAGAATTGGATAGGCATCAAGAAAAACGAAATAAGGACTATGCATGTTAACGCAGCACAAAAGCCAGCCCTGGTTATCAAAATTTATTCACCACACTATAAGTAAGGAATAATTTGAGAACGAAAAATATTTATCCCATTGAATAAACTGGACCCTTTTAGGAACATACCAGATTTGTCCCAAAGCCCACTGCACAATGCTTTACTTTTGTTTTGTTCGATTTCAATTTCTTTTTAATGAACTTTACATTTTGATTTTTGAAATTATATTGATCTTAATATTCTGGCTCATAAACGTAAACTTGGCATTTAATTTTCATATCGCAATCGTAAATTTGTTTCAGATTTTGTATCTAATTGGCTTCAAGTGCATCTTAAAAATCCATATTCAGTTATCTTCTGAACACTATGAATAAATTTAAAAGTCAAAATAAAAATCTGGAATACTTTGCTATCTAAATATATTAATAATGAGTGTGCTCAACATGTACAGAAGGTTTAATTATTATCAATTTGTACTTTCATGAAAAAATTAAATATGAGTTTGAATTCAAATTATAATTTACTGCTCTTTGTAAAGGTAAGAAAAATTATTTTGCTAACTGAAATAGATGTTTAATTTTTTTTTAATGATACACAATTTTTTTTGAAATTCTACCCTATCCTATCCTAACTTCCAAGCCGTCAAAGACGATATTATTAAGGGGAATTTTTAAAATAATGTAATTATATTTTATTTTATTTTGTTTTGTTTGAACCAATAATTGTAGGTACTGAAAGAAATTACGAAGTTTTATCAAAATCCCTAATCATGTTTAGCAAAGCATTCTCAATACACTAACATTCCATTCTTCTGCGACGAAAACTGACCAAATCTATCATGATTTGGACCTCATTACTTAGAGTAATAGAAGGTTCTAAAGGCCTTAATTGATTTCAAAAAGGAAGTGCAATAAAAATCTACCAATCATCTAATTTGTTTATTTCTCCCTCAGAATAGAAAAATGCGCCTCAAAATTTTTCATTTGCATACCTTAATTACTTTTGCATCAAAATATTAAAATTGTATCCAAGATTATCTCTCTTAATTTCATAAACCTTTTCTAAATTAAAGTTTTCTTTCAAACTTCTGTTCACTTCCTTTCATTTTATAGTATTAAAGCTCTTCGACTGCATCATGTATTAAATCTTATTATTAATGGAAGGATTCGAAAAGATTAAATATTTCTGTACAAGTCAAATTGATTTAAAAGACGGTTTGATATTATAATTCCGGTAATCATAAATATTAATATAAAATGTTCCCATACAAGGTATTATTTATTTGAAAACAAGAGGACATATGTAGTTCAATTTTTATTCTTTTAGTATCCGGAAGATATAATACTCCTTTCACCTACTTAAAAAGTAACCAAGTTTAAAACAGTTAAATAAACATAATAGCTGTTTAAATGCTATTAGGGCTTCCATATCCATCGTACCAGGAAAGCTTTATAATACTGGTTACTGTCAAATATAGGAGGCATTTCTCTAATGAAGTATGAACTCACGAACAGTGCGGGTATGTGTTCACGAACACAAAAAATAATCGTGTTTCCCCATGAGCTGTTTTCAAAAATTGCAATGCAAGAAAAATCAAGAGTCAGTTTTTTTGACTGGTTAATCCTTTATTCCCATTGGGTCCCACCTTATTTTTATACTATTTAAATTTACTTATTTTTGTCGTAAAATAAGCCATTTCATATCACGGTTACGAGCATTTCTTTAAGACAAAAATTTTCTTCATAAACTATTAATTTCACGAAAAATTCGCTGGATTTCCGCGTTATTAAAATAAATTTGCTCTGTTTTTCCTCAAGAGCTACTGATCGCTCACACTCCACCTAAGCATCTACTTTTCCTGACTACCAAAGCAAACAAGAAATCTTTTCTGCATAACTTTCAAGATAACGAGAATAATTAGCAATGTGGGGTTAGGAAGGATAACTACTCCGGACAAATACAAATAACTGATTCCGATAAGAGTTGCCAACTACTATTGAAATAAACTACAAAAGAGATACGAACAATTTACAAAAAATTCTTTTGGTAGTTCATTCTCAAATTTTTTATAATTATCTCCAAAGATGAGCAGAGATTTAAATACTTACCGGATATTTTAAATACTAAACCAGTAAAAGTTAACATTGAAAACATGTATACAAGCATTAATTACCTTCAAAAGGAGAAACTTTGTTTTGCTAAATTCTACAAATACATCAAAGATTTACAATAGAATCCCATTCTTAAATATACATTGCAAATACGAAATTTTTAACGTAGTTGCCGAACTGCACATGTGTAAGCATAAAGAATTCTCCTTCTAATCAATGTCATGGATCCTACCAGTGTCGTTCCATCGTTCTTCCCGTTTCGTTGGAGGAGCTTCCTCGACGCGACACTCCTCGGGAAGGAGACACAGCGATCGTGCATTGTTGGTCAAGCAAGGATTTCTCTTCCTGATACATTGTTTATCAGATGGGAAAGAGTGAAAATTTGGTATTGCACAAAGATAGAAAAATATTGTGCTCTAATTTTTAATGATACGCAACTTTTTCCATCAAATAACAGCTTGCTTTAGCGATCGACTTTTGTGGGTAAAATTCTGAATACCCATCAGTGGTATATCAAAAAGAGTGGCAAAGTACAAAGGCAGATTCGTGAAGCCAGCTGCTCGCCCAGAAGCCATTCAGAATTAAAAATAGTATGAATTTAATTATCGAACAGCTTTTGATTTGATGATGTGTTTGGGTGACTCCTCTTTTCCTTGTTGGCTTTGGTGGGTAAGAGACGGGGACATCTCGCAAGGTACAAATACAGATTCAAGGTGAGGTGCACCAGAATGTTAGAATAGAGCTTCTGAACAACTTTTGGCTTGATGATGTACTTTGAAATCTCTTACCTTATATTGGCTTAAAAGATAGTAGAGAGAACACTTTTCAAGGTACGGAGGCAAATTCAAGACGAGATGCACCCCTATAGCTATATATAGATGCACCACATTGCTCGCTCAGAAGCCATGAAAAATATAATTTAATTATTTAACAACTTTTGATTTGACAATTTACTTTGGGGCACCCACCTCCCCCTATTTCTTTTGGATGGTAGGTGACGGAAACTGGCTTCATTCACTTCGGAGGTGTTAGTCTCCGGAGAGTCGGTGTTTTTAAGCTATGAAAATCCATTTTCTAATTATTATAATGTAAATTAGTCTTAAAAGATGATATAATGAAGCTTATCCATACCGCTAATGAGTCTATGTTTGAAATCATACTTATCTAGGGGGATGTTAAAATCATTGAGTTTAAATATGGCAATTACAATATTTTGTCTAAAATTTATTTTATCAATTCAATTATTAAATCAAAAAATTATTTCTCGCATTCCTCTGTATTATTGTGTATTTAAAAATTATTTGATCACTGATAGTTGCCACCAACTATGAAAAAGAATGGGCGAAGTCGGTGAAGCCAATCAATTTAATGAAGGGTGTTTTTTTAAAGTATAAATTGACTTTTTATAATCATTATTTTAGAAATTATATAAATACTCCGCAAACTATACAGGAAACAAAATGCATTTCTTTCGATGATCACTCCCCTCGAAGTGCAAATTGATTTTAATAAAATTGCGTTCATAACCAATCAAAACTAGGGATGATGTGAAATTCTACAACGATTTTGTAAACCCATGGAAAAATATCCAGATGCATTGGGCAAGTAATATAACCCAAAACAGACAATATAGGGAGCCAAGCTAATAATAAAAAGTCGACAAGTCTCACTTTCGGATTTTTTCCCGCATTTACAACATTTAACATATTTTATTTGTTTCAGAAAAAGGATATCATAATATTTCCCTTATAATACTTGAGACTTAAATATAATTGTTAACAAAATTATATTTAAAATTGTTTTTGAAGTAGCATTTCCATTAAAATGTCAGACAAGTTTGTTACTCTGCAAAGGAATTGGAAAATCTTTTCACCTGTTAATGGACTTTGCATTATTTAGACACATTTATATTTTAAATTAACTTTTGAAATCAAATAGAATTTAAGTTCTTTCTACCTGTAAATGTGCCAGACATGAAACCATTTAAATTCATTTAAAACAACATTTTCTAGAAAAAAACCTAAATATTACTTTTATTATTTTGATTTCAGGGGTAAGCTAGAGATTATACAATAACATTAAGATTGGATAGGCCCAATTTTCTACTTAATCTACATTCCCCAAAACTAATTTTTTAATGCATTAAATAAGTGAATAAATTTTGATGAGCTTTCATACATCGTATTAAATATTGTTAACAGACTAGTTTTAGTTCTTGAAGTAAATTTTTTCTGATGTGTCAGTTAAATCAGCTCTTGAAGAAAAATATAACTTCATAGATTTTGTTTATTCCTTATAAAACTGCTAAAAATATATTACAGTCTAAGTTAACATTTTCATATTACGTTAAACCTATATTTTAATCTTCATCAACTCTATAAGAATACAGGAGAAACATGAGAGAATCGATTCAAGAAAACTCTGCATTTTTAAGTAGTTAAAAGGAATGTGAATTGCACGCCCCAAGAAGGACATGCAATTAATTACATACTGATCAAAATAGATTTTCACAAGCAAATTTATATATTGGTAATATTTTATTACCATGCTCAAGGAAACCGATTTAATTAGGGAAAACAACTAATATACCGATTTTCGACTCCAATTTCCAACAGCCTGCATTTAACGAATAGATTAAACGAATTAAAGGATTTTCATGAAAATCATTTGTATTCATTAAAAAAAATGTAAATAAATCAATCAATATTACAAATCAATCAAGAAAGCTTAATTCTTCCAACATGGAAAATTCAGATTTCAGGAGAAAAAGAATAATTTATGATGAAATGGTTGAAATCTATTATGCTTCTTGAGCTCGTCACCAATACAGGGTCCAAAAAAGCAGTAAAGAATAGTTTTTCTTGTACACTGTATTACTGATTTCTTCACAAATGTTGAACCCTATTGTGCTACACATTCTCTCCTTTGGAATCTAGATACTGTTGGCATCTTTGGTAAGGTGAAAAACGTGTTAAACTTCAATTGATCGAATAATAATTCTCTTGAAGATATCTACAAATTTAAATTATTAATGACTTCCTGCAGCTGAAAATATTGATTCCAATTTCTTTGTAGTTTATCTAATAAAACAGAGATAACTAAAAACAAAGGAAGCATTTAATTTGGAAAATAAGATAGTACCTATAATTTCTTTTTAAAAAATTCTCAAAAGGCCACGCACAATCGCAAATCGAATTTAGAAAATCGGAAAATAAATCTTGAGAAAGTTGGAATTATATATGTCAAATTAAACCCAATTCAAAAATATAAGCACTGATAATTTAAGATTACTGCCGAAAAAGTAAGGACCATTGAAACTTGAGCTCAAAAGTGTTTTTTGATATTAGGCCTCATACAACTAAATTTCATTTAAGAAAACACATTAATCAAAAGAAATATTCTGGACATTCCCCTCTTTTCCTACATCTTGCCCTAGTTTGGCAAAAAAAAAAAAAACATGGCTGTCACGCCAGAAAAATCCAACATTGAGTCTTCATTTTTGAGTTCTAGTAAAATTAACCTAATCATCTGCGGTTGTAAAAATGGTATTAAAAATGGCCGAGCTATTTAAGATGGTAAAAACTGTTTAATTCTTCCTACAATGACGAAGACATCTTTACTGCCATTTGTTCTATAGAGTATGTTTTGATGTGTGACGAAATGTAATAAAGACATTGAGTAGATAAAGACGATTGCGAAGAAATTATTAAAGACTTTTCAAGCAATAATATAAATGTCATTTAATGCAATCTATGGGGATTTATAGTTACAACAGAATGGAATAAATGCTTTTCAATATTTGTAAATATACGAAAATTTCTTTAATAAATTAGACGATGCTAGATAACATTTTTACATCTTAGGATAGGTGTTCATATCAGTCCCTAGTCGGCCATAACAAATCCTGTCGATACCGCTATGTTCAATCATGGCGCGGTGGACGGCTGTACACAAGAAGGTGCTCATGTCAATAAGAAATGGCAGATTAATTTAAATAATGGATTATTAAAATATTGATTAATTAAATGTTATTTAGAAGGAAGATTTTCTGTATAATGACGAGATTACGTTCAATAGAAATTGAGCATTTTATACAGTGAACCTACATAAAAGCTACCGTAAATAAGTCAGTTCGAAAGTTCAATCTTAAATTTACACTTCTTTCTTTGCTTCTTCAACAATACTTGAATGAAAATTTTAAGTATCATTGCTATTCGTTTAATTTTAATTTTTATGAAAAACTGATAAGGTGTTTCAGAATATATAAAAGCATCATTCGTAGAAGTGTTAAAAGAAGCTTTATTAAAAATCAAAAACTGCTTTTTTTGTAAAAATATAACTGGAAAGAAAATGAATAACTGAATTCAGATTAGTTAAATATTTCATGTTAACCTTCTTTCCGTTGGTAATTTGAAGATTCAAAATTTATGCGAATTGCATTTTAAGAACATTCATAAAATATTCTTCTTAGCTATGCGGTTAACATAAAATTAACCTCCAAGAATAAAGAAGCGTCTGGTGAAATTTAAAAAAACTGCTAATAGAATGTTTCTACAACTGAAAACGAATGTGAATTGGTCAGAGAGGAACTTTCTTTATGAAAACTACTAAGTAACACTTTAAGAATTTGTTTTAATTGATTGAGTGGCATTTTATTTCCAAACAAGGAATCAATTTTTGGCAAAAAATATTCACATTACATGAGTAACGATTGTATGAAAACATACAAATTATCAAAATATATAGCTTCAATGTAACCCTATCTTTTTGTTTTCGGGATTGAAATAAAAATAGGCAATTCTTCCCGGGCAGTGGAATTCTTTGTTTTTTTTATTAATATCTATTGACGCAGAATATTGCAGTTTTGGTCAACTTAATTTGGAATTTTCCCAGGAAAAGTCCTATATTTCTATGGTTGTTCCATAAAAACTTCAGTTTCTTATATTTTCTCACTCAATTTTGACTAAGAAAAGGGATGACTGCTTAATTAAAATTCATAGTTAGATCTACAATGCCAAAGATAATAAAACTGCAAAGTGAATGGCTTTATCTTGTTCCGAAGTGTCTTTTCTAAGACAGAAAAAAAATTGCTATACTTTTTCTTTTAATTATTTGTCCCTGCGTTTACGAATGTAACAATTTAAATTGACCAATGAGCCAAACAAAATAAGACTGAAAAAATAATTAACTGCAACTTTTTACAAATTTTTCCTCTAAGTGATTCTTTTAAATCGCATGAAAATACTTGATAATAAACATTAAAAGTAAACGAAATCAATTTTCATTTTAATCTTGAGAAATTAGTTAAAAAGCGGCGTTGCATGCATACGATCTAACAGATCGTTACTGTAAATGTTACAGAGAAACAAATATCAGCTCTTTTAAAAATATAAAAACTATTTATCTGCTTATTATTATTATTCTTTTATTAATACAAAATTATTTATCTGTCTTTATCTCCATAATGTCGGGATCTGTAAAAATAGACATTTAGATTTTCAATTGAAGAGAAGCCTGAAGCCGTTTCAAAAATGCATTGAATACAATTTAATAATTACAACTCGATTTGAATGAAATATGTGACGTTTCAAACAGACGCTTTAGGGAATCGTGCAACGTTAATCGTGCATTTGTAATTGAGCCACTTTCATATCTCCTCTGTTTTTGGATATATCAAGATCAAATTGCCATCTTTTCTTCTGTATTTATTGAGTATTGTACCGTACTGAGTACCAGATTTTAAAAAAACATCTTTTAAAAAGTTTAGCCTCTTGAATCGCAAATTTCCGATGAAATATTAAAGCGAAAATCTATTTTAATCTTAAAAACAAAAATTACGTTAAAAAATGTGTGCGTTCCGTACACTTTAAAAAGACTTCTATTGTTTAAAGTAAGCATTGTAGGACTAACATATTTAAAGTGAAATTCATTCATTATTTTTCTAACTCTTTGCGGTCCGATGTCGAGTGTGACTCGACATTCAAGACTGCATAATTTGACGTTTTATTTATCTTTCAAATTTAATTGTTAAAAACGCCAACATAATGGTTAAGAGATGTAGATTAATTTTTCAAAGAAATTCGACTTAAAAGAATTATATATATTTTTCATAGCAATAAACAAATCTTTGTATTTGGTGAATAATTTTGCATCTAATTGTTTTTCGGACTGCAAAGGGCTAACTTTAGTAAGGAAATTTGGAATAAAATTTACAGAAAAAGAGATTGAATATTTTTGTAACCAACTTAAATATATTTACTAAATTTAATCTAATATGTTATTGACATGAAGTATTAATAAAACCTCCCTGATCAGAATATATGCTGAGATGTTTCAAATTCCTTTTTACGGATTTCAAGTAGTTTCAAAACCTGTTATAAAAAGCCATTAAATCCTCCAAAATTTAATAATAAAATCTGTATATAATCGATCGTTATATGAAAAAGAAATTGAACGTCTCATTTTAAAAATTAGCACTTAACCAAGATGAGACTAGCAATGTAATTAATTTTGTTTGCCAATGGATTCTGAAACCATCTGCGCTTCTGTGCCTGCATATGTTTAATTCGTCAAAACAGGGGCAAGAGAAAAGGGTGAAAAGGAGGGGATGCTTACATTTAGTAAAAAAAGTCAATTCCGGAAATGTGCTCATCCCTCCGCGTCTCACCCCTTTGGGAGACAGAATCGTCGAAAAGTGGTCGTCTCATGATACTGAAACGAACTTGACTTGAAGCATTCAAATTTAAACTTCATTTTGTTATTGGATGGATACGATCGCAGAAGATTGTCAATATCAAATTTTATTGATGAAAAAGAAACAATCGGAATAATTTATTCAAGTAGATAGGGACTGAACATTTCGCCAAAGAATAAAAAGTTTCATTCATCCAAAGCAATATGGTTTCATTAAAAGATAATCATCTGCCGATGAATCGTTAAATTATACAGAATAGTTTATTAGTTATAGTAATTACTATTTTTAATGACAAGTTTGTATTCAAAAAGTATAAAAAGAAGTAGTTTTCATTAAAATATTTATCACATTTACTTTCAGTAAGGTTTATACAAAGAGTGGCAAAAGAAACCAACTGTCCATTAATAAGCAATCAGATATTATTAATGTACTGAAAAGGCATCTGGCAAAGAATCAGGACCCAAGAAAATTCTTAGCATATTCTAGATTCAAGCTTCCAGAATGAGAAAAAAAGTTCTCTATCAAAGAAATAATAGTATTGTATAGGTGGTTTGTTGTTGCGTTAATTATTCGTTATGCCATATAAAATGGATATGATTACAACAGAACACTTCATCTTGCATTTCATATTAACGAAATTTTTAAAGGTTTTTCCATTTTAAAGTGATACCTTCGCTTAATTGTATATTTAAAAATAAAAAATACAGCGAAGCGAGTTGGCCTCGTCATTGCAGGCGATGGGGTTAATTTGGAATGGGACACTAGTCAGTTCTTTGAAGACAAATGCATATTAATATTTAAACAACTGCACAATTAATTATAAAAGATGCATTCTTTTGTTTAAAAAAATTCATAACTCGTCTCTCTTTGCGATTTTTCAAAACTAATATTTTTCGGCGCTTTAAAATAGAATGAGTACCGCCTTAAAACAAATGAAATCAGTTTTACAAGGCAAGGTAGCTTTGATTGCCAATAAGTTTAAACTCAGTTTAATAATTGGATAAAGTTAATATTGAAATGTGAAACAGAATATGCAAATATCAAAAAAATCTGTAGCGTATAGACGTTTTTCTACGTTACATTCAGGACTTATAGCATACTGAATCTGATTTCTATAAAAATTCTTGCAACTGCGAGATTTTTTCATTTTACTTTTGATAAGATTCAATTGAATGAATAATTCGACTACCCAAAGAGTGAACTGTATTTGCAAAGATAATAAATCAAAGAGTTTGGGAGGAAATTTATGTTTTAGGAACGTAGAGCATTCATTAAGCAAGTATTCACAGGACATTTGATGCCTCGATAACCAAAAAAATGTTATCGAGAAGTTTTAAGGCCGAAGGGTGAGAAACGGTTTCAATTAAAAACAGTCTTCATTTATGACTACACAACGATTCCAATATTAACTAGGAAACAATTCATTACAAGCTGTGGCTCTAGTAATAAATACAAAGTTAGGATTATAGCGTTTTAGAAAACAAAATTCAACCAAATGCATCTTATTTGCATTTATAGGATGGATAGAAGAATAATTTTTGCGTATACTAATTAGAAAAAGATAAGGTTGCTCAAATAATGAATCCTATTATTTAAATTTATGTACCATAATTATGAAAAAAATACGTTAGAAAGTTACACGTTAAATTTAATTGTAAAAAATAACATTTGACTCATATAAATATAAAATTCATTATGAATTTATATTTCAATTCAATTATTTAATTATTTTTTTTCTCAGAAGTTCTATTATTTTTCATTTCCCTCACATTCATAACAAGCAATATCTTTTTTATAAATATAACAAAAACATTTGAACATTTTGCTTGTCATGTTGTTTAGGGAAAACTTTAATGTACTCAAATAAAAAACCTTATACCATTTTTTTTAATTTAAGAATGATCTTTTTTTAAAGGATCATTTTAAAATGTGCATAAAGATTCCAAATTTTTTTTCAAAGAAAAAAATTGTCTGCCATTATACTGAAATCTTACGAGCGATGACACATATCAAAATTATTTCATTTAAATTCAATCTTAATTTTTTTAAAAAAAGAGTTATAATGAAAATACATTTTGACAAATTAAAATAAGAAAATTAAAAATATTGTAGTTTTAAGAAAGCATAGTATGGAATAACATTGATAAATAAATTAAATCATATTTTGAATCGTAAAGAAACATTATGATACATTCATTGCTGTGTTTAGCTAATTTCTAAAAAGGTTACAAATTCAGTTTTATATCTTATTTAGCATTTTTAAATATAAAATTGTTTTAACATCTAGTATCTTATTTTAACGTATATTGTAACATTTTATGGCAGTCAATTTTTTAAAAAAAGGATTTATACATATTTAACTTCTAAATAACATTTCTTACTATAACACATTTCACATAAATTTCAGAAAATTATATATTGACAGAGCATATCAAAATAATTTGCAAAAAGGGAGTGCTTGTATTTATTTTTTTATATTTTTTTTTCGTCTTTTTTTATCTTTTTTTCTTTAATTTTTTAATTTTTTTTCTTTAATTTTTTTTTCATCTTTTTTTTTCTTTAATTTTTTTTCACCTTTTTCTTTTTCTATATTTTTTCTTTTATTTTTATATATTTTTCTTTTCATTTTTTCCATCCTATAATTTTTTTCTCTTTATATTCATTTTTTATCAATTTTTTTTCACATTTTTTTTCCTTTTTTTCTTATAATTTTTTTTTATTTTTTTCTCCCATTATAACACAACAATAACACTTTGAAAATTTCTTAAACATTTAATTGTATTTAATAAATCTAATTTCATTGATTACAATTAGATTAGATAATTACTAGATTCATTTATTAATAAATCAATCGAATTACATAGGCACAGCGAAAGTTACACTAAAAAATACCACAATCGGAAATTTAAATTCATACCAGAATTGCAAGGGCTTTAATTTTTAATTTCACATATATACAAAATGAGAATTCTCCTTACAATCAACAATGTTTAAAATCTTGGTATAGTTTTTAAACATTAAGAATTTAATAAAAATGCAAATCTCAAGATTACAAGGGATGTTAATAATAAAACATCCAATCAATTCAGTTTCTACTGAATAATTCTTGATTAGAAGGATTTTTCAAGCATGTAATAATATCAGAGTTTACTAAGAAGTTAAATCTGAAGTGATTACTTTCGATCAGTTCGGCCCATGCAGTTCACATTTCAGTCCATAAAATAGAGACTTTACACAATTCTTTTAATTATTTAAATATAAAAATATGATTACAGACTGAGACACCAAAATTTTTTTTAATTGTGAGCGATTAAGATTCAAGAAAGGTATCAACATTTTTTTTGGCAGTTGGATGCTTTTATTCTTTCTAATTTTGAAACAACTTTCATATTCAGTATTTTTTAATAAAACTTTGTTATTTTGAGCGAGTTTAAGTAA
The DNA here is from genome assembly GCA_026289955.1 of Argiope argentata. NCBI lineage: Eukaryota > Metazoa > Arthropoda > Arachnida > Araneae > Araneidae > Argiope > Argiope argentata. Next base: position 194,805 of record JAOUZG010008059.1, on the reverse strand, counting down.
AAGTTAATTATTTCTATCGTTTAACAAAAAAGAAAAATTAATATCATTTGAAAATTCGCTCAGAAATTTTAAGAGAAAATATCCGATTTCTAAAAACTATTACTAATTTTTTTTAATTGATACCTTATAATTTAGTATTCCGAAATTCTTATAAACATTCGTTAATATTCTCAAATGAATTCTTTTGCGCCAATGTATTACGAAATTGAAAAAAAAAACATTTATAAAATATATGACGCTAAGCACTAATACTACACTAAGCACAGAATTACATTTAAAAGGAATGTTTCCCTTTTATGAGGAACATTTATAATTTTTTTCAACATCATTAATTTATAAATCTTCAATATGTTACCAATAATTTATTCTGCTTTTCCACCGGTAATTACTACTATTTTTGAAAACTGCATCACCAAAGTAATTACATAAAGGAATATATGCAAAACAGAAGTCATTGTTCATTCACATTAAGAATTTCTCCATTTTCTAAACAATTTCCAGTGACAGTTGTCGGACATAACACAGAACCTAAAGGCTATTGATGTGTTTCAGGTTAACAGTTTCACTAAATGATGACTGGATCTCCACAAGAAAGTTCTGACAAAAGTTCATTTGTGTCAGCTGATGTATGGTTTGAGAGATAGTCAATAAATGAGCCAATGAGTAATTGTAATTCAAGAATTATTTGCAAAAAACATGGCAGACGACTTTTCTGAAGGAAGAAGAGCATATGTGGAGTTGGCAACTCAAAATATTCACCAATAATTTTTTTTCTTTTGTTTTTCAATTTCAATAGCCTTAATGTGCCAGATCTTTGTTGTTGACTATTATTTCATAGATCGCATATCATTGCCTCGGTCATTCTGCTTCTGTCCTCCACATGCATACAACAACGATGGGAAGGGGCTCATTGGTTCTTGTATACAGTCGATCATTCAACCATCACTTAACGAAGCAGTATCGACAGGAACTAGTCTATAGGCTAAGTGTATCGGCAAAGATCAGTGGTCTAGTTCAATAGAGCTTAGCATGGTATTTTATTCCATTTTCAGTTTAATTCACACAGTTGATGCAAGGATCTGTCTTTGCTATACTTTAAGACAGATGGCAAGATTTTTTTATTAGATGTAGCAGAATTTCAATGATATTGAAGTTATCATTTTAAAACCGTCATCAGACGGTTTGCAGTAGGTTTATCGTTCGTCTGCACATGCTAAGCAGGTTGCAGCTTGATACTTCCTTCATATCGATTGACAGAGTTGCAATGTTGTCGATTAATGAGTGGAAGATTTTTGGTGCAGTCCATGCAGATTGCTGGTTAGCAAGTTCTTGACACAAAAAATGTCTGGCATTAATGTCTGCAAAATCTGAAGAGATTCTGTAAGGGCAGTACGGATTTTCTAAAACAGAACCCAATGGATATAAAGGCAGGTCAATTCTAATATCCAAAAGCATATTGCGTTTTCCAGCAGCTTACTCGGTTGCCAATGTTTCAGTTCAATAAAGTTTCTTACCAAACATTAAGAAATGAATCTATAAAGCTTTTGTCTTCTTGGAAATTTTCCATAAAAGAGAGTTACCTGGTATTAGCAGTTTTGTCGTAAAAAATGTCTATTGGCTTTATAGAGTTGGCAAATGTCAATCGGTTCAGGAGTTTTTTTTTCGTAGCCTGAACACGAATCTTGGATACAAAATAATTTTCAATCACAATATTTATCACCATGGCGGTGTGAATATACAAGTACCGGTTCTATTCCATGTTCTTGTAGTCAGTTCTTTCAGTTTGGTTTGAAAAAGAAAATCTTGGTGAAAGTTCCAATAAAAGAGTTTACATGAAATGGCACATAGTATAATTGATTTTCGGGTCCTGAGCAGTTGTCAGTTACTTTTAAACAGTTCCAACATAAATCATTGTTCTATATATTTTATACCATCTTCAAATAAAATAGTTTATGATGTTGCAGTTTTCGAAAATAGTAGCATTCACATCTTATATATATATGAAATCTCAAAATTTTAGAAAATAACATTGCCAAATACTAGACAATGAAGAGTTATTTTATAAATTTATGTAAGTAATTTTCATTAAAGATTTAAGAATTCTCAAAAAAATAATTTCATAACTTTTTTAAAAAACAATGTATTTTTTTATGTTTATATAAATAATTGATATATACAATCGGAAAATTTCAAATATTCTTAAAATAATATCTGTCTTATGTAAAGACAATACAAACTGATACCTACAACGGAATTTTAGAAAAAAATAATCACAACTCATATCTTAGAATTGTAAAACATGATTTTCCGCTCAATATTTGTTACAAAACACGTTTATACATTTTGTATGGTTCATATAGATTTTCATTCCATATTCGAGTTTATTGCTTGTAGCTAAATTGAGCGTTTCTGCAATATTTCAATGCAAACCTCAAGTACAAGCTCTTTTTTAAATTTCAAGCTCGCTAACTCTTTTTCAATCTCGATCTCAGGTGTATCATTTAAATGCAAACTTTAATATTCATGCGCTTGCTTTTTTTTTTAATATTCAAGCGCTTGCTTTTTTTTTTAA
>JAOUZG010008059.1:133845-192133 GCA_026289955.1 Argiope argentata | reverse complement strand
ATTCAAGCGCTTGCTTTTTTTTTATATTCAAGCGCTTGCTTTTTTTTTATATTCAAGCGCTTGCTTTTTTTTATATATTCAAGCATTTCCACTTTTTTAAATTTAAATGCTTGCTTTTAAAAAAAATTTAAACGCTTGCTTTTTTAATTCAAGCGCTTGCTTTTAAAACTTAATTTGCTTGTTTTAAAAAAAATCAGCTGTTGCTTACTTTTAAATTTAAAACTTATTTTTGAACTCTCATCTATTTTAAGGAATTTGTTTTCACACATTCAAATTTTTCAAATATACAGCACTGTTTTCACATCTTCACAGAAACGCTCAGCTCACTTGTACAAAATTTATAACAATCCAGCATAAAAATTTGAAAGTCATACATTGGCGCTAAAATTATAGACACGATTTTCAAACTTTTAAATATTATATTTTGGTATCCCAGTCTTTGGAGGAAATAATCATAGACACAGACATCATATGAATAAAATTTTCAGTAAAATTCATGAATTCACAATATTTTTAAAAAATTGGAATCTTTTCATGGATGCAAAATATTCGTATCTCTATTCAATATTTTTTAATGGAAAATAAAAAACATTTTTACGATAAAGTCTAATTTTTTTTAAGTTAAAAGAAAAATTAATGAAATTAAAAATTATCTTTGGAATGATCCAAAATAAATCTTATTAGAAAATTGGAAAACTTAAATGCTCCTTTGCGAATTGACGCAATGATTTATATCTGAAGCAAAGGCGTGTCATTTATGTATGTTCTCAAATTAATTCGAACAATTAAAATGAGCAACCTTATTATATATTTATTGAACAAAGCATATCTTATTAATCGTAATAGACAATCTTATTACTAGGCCACACTCATAATGTCACATTTAAAACAGTTCAGTTTCCAAGAAAACTTAGAAATTTGCTTATATACTTAACTGCTTAAAAATGAATGAATTAATTTAATTTTAATAGTTTTTATTCACCGACACTTTAATTGACAACTAATACTTCACCTTTTCAATGGGTACCTTAAATGTTACCAAAGAAGAATGGGTCATTTTTTTTCACAACATTTTCTGTGTTTTATGTTGTAAAGAAAAATTACTATTTTCGAATGCCGTTACGCCGTTACATTATATTTTGTAACAACGATTAACCATACAAAAGCTAAAATTGGAAGATCTGAATGCCCGGAAAATTTTATAGTTTTATAATCTCATTTAAAAGTATTCTCTCAATATTTGCTTGCAAGTATTAATAACAGCTTGCAATAATTTGCTCGTAAATATTAACGAAGTTCGAATGTTACTTGCATCTTTATCCTGGGAAAAGTTACGGCTTTTATTAAAAATAGTTAATTCTAATTTTGAATTCAAATACAGTTCACTGTAAAATTGTTTAACATAATTAGAAGAAACAGCTTTACTTTACATTGTTGTTTTTATATTAAGTCATATTTTTACGATATTGGTAAGTCGTATATCTAAAGAACAAAATAAAATAAAAAATGTTTATTATCAATTAAAAAATCTTAAGAATTTATGAAAAATTTCCGAGTTCGAATATAATTTATATCTGTTCTTCATATGTATAGCAATTAAATTTATTGTTGAGAATTATAAAAAATAATGATCCCTCTACACTATTTAAATATAAATTCTCTTGATTGCAGTATACAAGGATCAGAATAAACAAGTCAGACCTTAATACGGAGAAACCTCAATTTGAGAGAAATTAATTTCTGATATTTAACCATTTTTATAAATTACAGGAGAAGTAATTTTATTTGTTATTCATCAATTAGGTATGTTTCGGATTATGATATATGGTATTGAAGTTTAAAAGAAAATATAGACCCATTCTTTAAATAAGAGAGCATTTTAATGAACGTCAACTGCACTAATAAAGATGTGTCTTAGAGTGATTTGTCTCAGATTAGTCACATACGAATAATTTTGAACGGAAGAATGCATCGGGAAATTTACTTAATATTTTATGGCTATAAAGTGTAAAATATATATTTTTTAAATATATGAAACGATATTACGAGCGAAGAATCTGAAAATTGCCAATGATGAAATGCAATCGAAAAGTCCCTTTCGCATATTCGACTATTGAAGACAAAAATTTATCCAAGATTCTTCCAAAAATAGGCAGCTTCTCTTTAAAAATTTTAAAAATCTTAATTCTTTAAGAGAATGAAAAATAAAACTTGAAAGTAAAAAAAAATTGTTTTTTAAATTAGAAACTTCTTTAAAGCAAAGTCATTTCATTTAAAATATTAAGAAACTCAAGTTTACATTCAAAATAAAGGCTTTTAAAATAAGTAAGATCCAAAGGCAGATAATTTTTTTGGGGATAAAAAGGCTAGTTTGAATTCAAAGTTCTTTTCCAAAGATCTGTAAGTACAAGGGAGATGGCTTCTTATTTGTAAACTAAATCAAAATAAGCTTTTTAAAAATAAATGGAGGCAATATAATATGGAGGCTGAATGCTTCTATGTATTCTAGAAAAAATTCAAAGAATCAAAATAAACGTTTGCAGTAAGTTTTGAATTTGAAATTTCAGACAGGCAATATAAAAAAAAGTCAAGGCATTCTTTAAATCAAAGGAATTTGAAACAGTTTTTGCCTTATCTTCATTAAATCAGATGATTTGTGCATTTACTCTGTTGAGATGAAAAGTCTTTCTTTTCTGTATTCTCTCTACATTTAATCTCAAATTTAGAACAAGATTTTTTTCTTCAAGTTTTCGTATTGATTAGGTATTAAAGCTCTTTCACATAAAAGGCAATATTTTCACATACTTTAATTGACGCATTTTTATTTAGGAAAATGCGTGCTACTATATCTTGCGTTCTTTTACAAGATCGGTGAATGTCAATCTATCGCGTTGCTAGTGAATTTCAGGAAACACATTTGAAGTTTACAATTCATCAAAACTTGTAACAGAAATATAACAGCATTCCACTTTTGCCAGATTTACTTAGAGAAAGATTACTTTTTTATTTTTAAAATTTTGAGTATTATTAAATCTCAACATTTGCGTGAAATTAACTTGAAAATTTTAATCTGCTTCTTCAGACGAAATTTTTAAATTCCTATTACTTTTATCTTTATTAATTTATTAGTTTTGGTGAATATTTATTTCGAATATTTTTAAATTTTACGAGATGGTTTATATAAATATTTGAGGAACTTTTGAATTATAAAAATACGAGTTCAAAAATTCGTTGCAAGAGCAAGATCCTGAAATATGCCAACGTAATAATCATTATTTTGGCAGTTCTTGTTCTTTGATATTATGTCCTTTTAAAATTATAAATCGGACTGCAGTAGCGAGAGTCATTATTATAGCTCTTTGGAAGGGAAATGTGACATTAAACAATAAAAGAAATCCATATTATATATATATAATTGATCTGCCTTATTTCATATTTGCAGAAAACCAAATAGTTTATTAATTCTTTAGATAGAGGAATAAGAGAAAGTTTCAATATTTTATACGAATTAGAATAGACAGATATTTCAAAATTAAGAAACTTTAAAATGAGAATACTAGCAAATCTTTAAGTCTTGTAAATAAAGGTTAAAAAAATATTCGATACATTTTTGAATTTTCACTGAGCGTAGCATTTTGAAGTCAAATCAATGCTTATTTGATTTCGACGTAAATAAAAATTCAATCGTGTTCATGTTAGTCTAATCAGAAAAGTTTATTCAGTTATTTAAGATCAATTTCAAAAAAGTATTCCACTGCTCGGAAAGAAACCTGCCAAAATTCATTTTAAAAAATGTAAATTTCAACGCATTTGTTTCGCTAATGTTCAAATCATACAATAAAAATGTATGTAACTCTATATAGATCAGATAATTGGATATTGAGATACAGCATTTAGTTTTTGATTCAATTCTTTCGGAAACTTTTCAGAGAGAATATTTCTGTGCAAATACTATTTTCCGTGCTCGCAAAATAGACAATCTTTAAAACGAAGTAAAATACATGCAAAACATTTTTTTTTCTATTAAAATTTTCAAATAATCAAGTTGTGTATATATTGTAAAAAAATGTCCAAATTTGAATATAACATCCTGATTCTAGCTTTGCGGTTAAATTGAGCATGGGGATAAGAGGAAACGATTATAAAAACATTTAATTTTGAAAAGAACCAAAAAAGAGGTTTTATTTTTTGAATGAAGCTTCCGAAATCAAAAGTTTGTTTCAAACGAAATATGACACTTGGCGTAAAAAAAGGAGATTCATTATTCTTTCAATTAAAATACCTGTAGCCATTTCTTAATTAGTTGCTTTTTAATGACTTCTTTAAAGATTCCTCTCTTCGATAAGAGCATATAACTAAAATATTCTTCAATGCAGGCTATATATTTTAGTTCCATGTTAAGTATAAAAACATCTCTATGGATTTAAAAAAAATTAACTTCCTCGCGTAAGATCAAAATACACAGAAAAAACCGTTTGAGCTCAAGATTTTACTTTTTGAAAAGTAACTGACAACAGAAATACGAATAAATTCATTATGGTAAAAACAATTCTCTAAATAAAAGCGGTTACGATCCTATGTAACAGTGATGTTTTCGAATTCATCGATTCAGAATACAGAAAAATTAGAAAATTTGTTTCTTGAAAATTTATTGTTATCGAAACAGTCCGATTTACCAAAATTCAAAAGTGTTGGATAAAATGACAAAAGTAGAAAAATTCAGAAAGGGAAGATGATCCAAAACACGATAATTTAAAAATAAAGCATCTGAAAGTCAATGCAGATTGATTATTCAACAATAAAGAGATTTATAATAGATAGAATTATTTAACTTTCAAACACTGAGAAGAAATTTTTAAAATTCTCCAGATTGTGAATGGAGCCTATAAAAGTGACAGTCAAAAATATCAAACTGAATGAAAATCTACAAAATTTATTCAGTTATTGCAAAAAAATTCGTTTTGGTCATGTTGGTTTAAAAAAAAAATTAGAAAATTACAACACACGCTGTTAGGTTTTATAAGAAAAATAGCTTTCTTGTTGAATTTCTAAATTCTCTTAACTATGAATTATATTATCAATTGAAATTGTAAAGGATTTGAAAAAGACTAACTGGACGTTTTATTACATCATTAATGTAAATTGAAACGCCAAAACATTAAATCAATTCTCTCAATTCTTCTCCTTTGCCCTATTGAGCAAGTATTCGTAAAATATTGTACAATTCTTTATTTGTACCGATCTGATAACGACTTTCAATAAAAACATCTATAATAAACATTTTATATTAAAGTCGAAGAATGAAGTAACTAAAGAACTTTTTTTTCTATATATGTTTTTGATTGCTTTAGTATCAATACCATTTTAAACATCAATCATTGCCGATAATTCAAACATCCCAACTGCATTCATTTCAAATAGGTGAATTAGAAAGTTCTTATCTTTAAAATGTAGCAAAGTTTTGTCTTATATCTAACCCTCCGAGATGAGGGGGGGGGGGAATCTCGCTACCCTAGAGGGCACACTAATATGTGGGGGTAGCCTTCTCGTATCGGTAACAGGACGTAATTCCTATGGGAAGGATTACCATTGCCAGTGATGGCCCTTAGAACTCAACCACATTTCACGACAGTGTAGCTGTTGCGGCGGTCCAGCCATTCAATTTTATGGGTTAATTCCGTATGCCTTTGAGGCGGGTCACAGAGTCTGGTATGACTTATAGCTATTCTTTACAGTTTTGAAATACACATTTAAGTATTTAATTATAAATTCCATAACTTATCACTTTTGGATTAATATCTAGATTAAATATAGTTAAATTTCATTGGAATTCTAACTGCCTAATGGGCGAGAAGGGCAACACTTAAAACTAGATGCTTCCCTCCCCTCGATAATGAAAATAGACAAATCCGCCACAAAGATCACTCTCTTTAGAGTTTTCTTTTTTGTTCAAAGCGAAAAGTTTCCTTTACATTGGAAATGTTAAGAAAAAAATCCAGTATGAACATTTTACACAGATTCCTTATCAAGTTAGAAGGCGAACAAAGGCGAAATTTCTTATCTCGGAACTTAAAAGTTAATTTATTTAATAATTTATTTCATCTTCTTAAAGCATTTACACACTCGCATATTTAAGAAAACACGGTGAAATTCTTTCATCGGTTAGTTTAAATTTCTATATTAAAATGATAGCCAGTGACAAAAAATGAATTTTACGTTTCCTGTAAGCTAATTTGAATAAAATATTTGGCCAATAAATATTTTTCAGAGGAAATGCTACTCAAAAACGGGAAATACAACAGAAATGAAATCGTAATTGAAGCTTTACGACGGATAGTTAACGAATTGAGGTTAACAAAATTTTTGGAGCAATTTCTTTAATTTTACACTGGATCTGAATGCACGTTCAAAATTTTTCTGAGCCTAACTTTTTGGATCAATCCTTTCAAATCATTTTATAGGAGCTTCAGTATAAACGTGAATAACTACGAATTAGAACTAAATTTCTCAATATGCAAAACAAAACCGAAAGGGAACAGTTATTCGATCACTAAAACATGTAGTATATGTGAACTACAGTCATGTTCAGAATATCCTTCTCTGTTGGCATAAATGAAACTTGGTTATTTAAATTGCGATGAGAATGAGTGCAAAACCCATGGACACATATTTCAACAAATTTTTTTGTAAGGCATTCCACAGCTTTTTGGTACAAACTTTATCATTTATATTTGGTAAAAGTTTACAATTAGGTGCCCCTTGAATTTTTTTTTTGGTGAATTTGACATCAAAATCGGGGTCAAAGGGATTTTTAGTAGGTAACCCAAAAGTAACGTCAAGGAAAACAAAACATTATGGAAACTAGAAATAGTGCTTCATCGCTGTAATTTGTCGCCAATCGTAGGAGCACCTGAATCTGCACTAGAACCCAATATTTTGTTATCAATACTATTGTTTATTCATATTCTCACCTTTATCACTTATATTGTTTATGGCTAAAATTATTGCTAATTATTTTTACAGAAAAGTATCATTTTAATGCTTTTTTTTGCTCTCACGTTCGTCGCTGAAACATCAATTCATTTGTGGCTTTTTTGTATTTGATAGCATTTTTCAATATAAAAATACCAAGGATCATTTAAGCTTACAGCAATATGAAACATTCCGACATAATGAATAAATTCAGATAGAACTGTAGAGTATAATCTAAAGTGCTTAAAATCCCGCAAATTATGCGTTATTTATTTTTACAATTTACAAAAGCTTCTCTTTTGCTACCACATTCATGTGATCACAGATTTTCTCTAAGAAGCAAACTACAGCTACATTCGATACTTATCCTAGATTTAAACAAGATTCATTAAATGGGTACGTGCTAAGTTTTTGGCAGGAAGAGCCGTTTTTGACCAGCTGAACGAATCATTGTTTGGACTTCAATAAGTAAAACAAAAAGAAAATGAAATCTATGATTGCAAATTTTAAGTTATTATGCGAGAACATTATTTTAAGTCATTATTTATCTTAGTTAATTTAGGTCATTAACCAATTTAAACCAGTTTGAAACAGTCTCGAGACTTTTTAACGGTCTCTATCCCTCTCATTTTATATATAATGAAAAAAAATTTAAATTTTCCTTTTCAATTTCCTAGCTGGTAACAAAGTTTTAGAGCTCGACTGATTTAGAGATGAAATAACACCCAAGATGTCAAAGTTCTATGTTAAGCTTTTCTGCTGTCCAAGAAGCCTACGTAATAATAAAGCATTGCTGGTAAAAGCATGTCAACCTTTTAAAAACGTATCTGCTTTTAAATAAGCGTACATAATAACGCAATACAGGTAAAAGCCGATAAAAATATTCGATTCATTGTCTACGCAATTTCGAGCTTCAATTATTCAAAACCCCTTACACCACACTACAGAGAAGGATATTTTTTTTCCTCTGTGCCTATAACGAAAACAATATGCTCTCGCATGACAATTTGCCCATTATTTTAGTTTCTAAGTGTGAAAGCATTTATTTAAATTGAAATCGCACATCGTCAGAAGATTGTGTCCGAAAATTTAACCTCCTTTAGTGAGTAGTACACTCGAAGGAAAATGATTTTTGCATTCTGGAACCATTACAATGTTTAATTATTGATTCAAAACTGTTTGCAAGATGAACAGACATAGTTTTGTAAGCCTTCTAATCTGTTTGATTTTGGAACAAGGTATGGCCATTTTAGAGAACTGTAGTTTAATTTCAGGGGCTGAAGTATGACATACCAAATAAATCTTTATTTTGAAGTCTAATCTTCGGGATAAGTGTTTAATTATGGATCAAAAGCTCTCTAGAATCCTTTTTCTACAGTAAAGAGGACAAACGAGGTTTTTATCAGCGAACAATATCCATGCCTACATCACTCCAATTTTGTATACATGAAGAAAAAAAAAATGATTTAACTCATTCACTGTTAACCGCAAGATGGGCAAAATTAAGTTATTTTCACTTTTACTTTTCAGGTAATAAAAGCACTGTCGTATGAGGTAATAAGTGCATAAAAGAGATGCATTTTTTCTCATCCTCAAAACAGTTAAATAATTGTACAGTTTGCTGTGATAAGTCGTCTCCTTTCAGGCTTTCCGAAAGAAGTATTCGTCTAAATTGCTTTACCATTAAGCTGAAATTTGATACGTTATGATCATTTCAAACCCGTATGAAAATTTAATACTTTGATAAGTATAGTGCATCTAACCAGAGATTTAATTAATTTTGAATAAATTGTGCTAGTTATTAAAAGAGAAAATGTTTTATTTCATAAACGGTGTGTGGAGAAATCAAAGGATTTTTAACTGCTATAGATTGTCACATCAGTCACGTTCGGCATATTTAAGACTTCTCATTGTGAAATTTTTAATATCTATATAAAGATAAGACAGAGCCTGTTTCGAGACTATTTTATTCTTGGGCATCCTGATATATTAGTTTTTTCTTTCGTTATTGAAAAGAAAAAAAGAAAACACTCAGACGTCATATTTTAATTAATATATATATATATATTAAAAATATTTCAAATAAAAAATTAAGTTATTCGTCTCATTATGCAAATTTTCAGATACAAACTGAATTTCGTAGATGCTGAGAACAGTAGAAGGCATGCAATTAAGGACCATTCTCTGCGAGGAATGAAGGCAGTGAAATCCAAATTGATATTTGGTTAAATCAATTTCTCTTAATTGAACTCGATTACATGAATTGTTTACCTTAAAATGAATTCAAAGAGCTAAATGAAATGCGTTTTTAATAATCGAAAAAAAAATCAACTTATTTTGGACTAATAATATCGCATCTTTCCTAACACAGCAATTTATTTTTTTGCGTGTGTTTTTATATTTATATGAAATCTAAATAGAACCTGATTTTGACGCTTCATTCTCAATCAATTGTAGTTCAGGTCTAAGTATTTATTTCTTCCTCCCCCCCCCAAGTCGAGATTTTCTTAAAAAAGACTAGCCAACATCCTAAGCAATCCTTAATTAAAAAAATATTAAACTGAGCAGTTTAACACGTAGTATACATTAATGATAATAAGAAAGAAAAGGGGGAAACATTTTATCACAATTTCTTTAAATCAGAAATTTGAATTTATCCAAATAATTTGAAGTTTTTAACATAATCATCTCCATTCCCATAATATTCACGCCTTCGTGATTTTAAATACGAATCCATACACGATTTTAAAAACAAATTATAGTAAAATTCAAATTATACAAAAGCTTACGTAAAGCAGGAATTCTGCCATTTGGACGATGACCATACACGCTAGAGAGCTTTATCATCATAGACAGAGAATGAGTTAAAATTGATTTAATTATTCGACTATGGATTTTTATGGAGTGGAGACCATACCTGTTCCATTAATACTTAAACAATTAAAATTCTGAACAAAGACTGTAGTTCAACATAGAGCTAACGCGCATCCTTAATTTTTTCTATCTTTGTGCAATACCAAATTTTCACTCTTTCCCATCTGATAAACAATGTATCAGGAAGAGAAATCCTTGCTTGACCAACAATGCACGATCGCTGTGTCTCCTTCCCGAGGAGTGTCGCGTCGAGGAAGCTCCTCCAACGAAACGGGAAGAACGATGGAACGATACTGGTAGGATCCATGACATTGATTATAGGGAGAATTTCTTTACACTTACTCATGTGCAGTTAAGGAACTGCATTAAAAAAATTCATAATTGCAGTGTACATATTAAGATGAGAATCAGTCACATACATTACAAATACATCAAAACTTAATGGCGAATATTAACTTTGTATTCCGATGGCCACTTGATAATGTTACAAACCTATGAAGTTGCTTCCCAGCATGGTTAGTTCAATCATTAGAAAGATTGTTTTACGATCAGCTCTTAAGGTACTCTTCTCAGTTGGGTACCGCCTCAATGATTCCAGAGCCTTGTGACAAAAAAGACATTGCTGGAAACTTCGTGAATTTCAGCCATTGTACCGATTGAAATCGAGATATGACTGATTGGCCCAAAACCTTCTAGGTTATGAAGTGTCGGCAGCTGGTTACAGTTAAAGCGAGACCGTAGAGTGAAGCTACGAAGATTTCCTCTCCTGTTGAATTTCGCCTGGCCGTTTTGTGTGCTGTCGCTGTTATTACCGATTACGATTTGTGGGTGACTGTTGTAGTGTGCTGCTGTATGCTGTCCTGTGTTCGTCTCGAACGTATATATTTTTCATCTTTGTGTTCGTGTCCTCGTGTTTAATAAAAGTCGTCGCTCGCTATTGAGGGCTGTTGACTGTTTTCACACCATACACCCACTGCAAATGAACTCGTCGACTTTACGGATTTAATAGTGGAAGTGAAGTTCCGTAACAATACCATGGGAAATCGAAGTTGTAATGGATGAGTAGTGTTAAATAATCACCTCGAATAAAAATTTATACTTTTGGTTTTCCATGTACTGCGACTCATTTCATTTTTCATTACAGTTTCTTCCATTTAAAGAGGAACTTCAGTAATTCTTATGGGTATACCGTATTTTAACATTTATTCAATGGATTTGTGGGTTTTGTGCCTATATCATAAATGTTTATATTTCTTTATATTTTTATGGAGTTTATTTTCCTACCGTATTGCTTCATATTTTGCATTTGGCATGGATATGCATTTCTTAATGATTGATAATTTCACCGAGTTTTCTACTTAAGTTCTTCATACCGATATTTGGATTTTTATGGCGCAAGAACCAAAACTGATCCTTCTGTACCAAAACATATGGTACATGTATATTATCATATGATCCATTGAAGAAAAAAATTTCATACCGAATTTTAACTAGAAAGGTTTTTACATCTTGTATCGTTAAAGCAAATTCCAGTGAGTCTGAAAAGTTTATCGCATTTGGCTAAAACATAGAAGAATGATATGCTTATAATAAAAAGTATTTATTAAAATCGTGAGCTTTCACTTTATAAAAAATTTATAATAAACAGAGTCAAAATAATATTTGTAATATTAATAAATACTAAAAAAATCCCGTTAATTAACTTTATTATTGCAATCAAAAATTTCAAAAGAACTTTTAAAAACATTTTCAGGAAAAAAAATGGTTTATTGCTAAAAAGATTTTATTAAAAAAATTGTTAGCCTAATATTCAAAAGTGTCGAATGTGGCACAACTCAATTGGTTATCGTTCCGTGAAAGGTGCAAGTAAATTTTCACGATTTGCTTCGATAATCATTCAAAATCCAGGATTTTCTTCATACTTTAAAAAATAATTCGTACTAATGAACTAAATTTAATTTTTAACGGAATTAGCGTCAGAAAATTTCCTTTTCAAGTTTTACCAAACAAAATCTCTGGTCCAGTTATAAGGATCAAAGAATAAAAGAGCTACTTTTTCTTAAGCTACTTGAGGGCGACTAGAAATTCGCAAGGGTGATGTCAAAACAGTCCAGCGGTGATTCGCTACGAGGCCATACGAAGCACCTCATATCTTACAGAAATCGGAAACGATTTATATCTCGTATATGAATTATTTTTCAATCCTAAACAGCTCTCCGAATAAAAATCTCAATCGATGGATCGCGCATTTCATCTTTATTTCTATGACAATTACCGGCTAACGTGGAACACGCCAGTGGCGATTAAGTGATAAAAGCATCTGGACGCGAGTGGCACATCTTTACTCTGTAAATGGTAAAGAACGAACTAATTTTTTTTAAACTCCATTTTGGGTTTCTTTAACATCTACCAGAAATTCCAACAGCAGTGACAAATAATTTAGTTCCATTAAAATTATAACATTTCCGTATTGGCTTGGCAAACAGCTAAATTTAAAAAATTCAAGCTATTTTTGAGATTATTCACTTTAAAAATCCCATACAGTGGAAGTACCGATCCGTGAATAGCTTAAACGGCTCTCTGAATTCGATGGCTCGATCAACGGAAAACGTGAGACATTGGCTCCCCCCCGCTCACAAGTGCGATATCTATAATGTTTAAAAGTTTATGAAGTTCATGAATCTTTTTGGAAGGAACCTACAAAAAAGGTGCTTTCCGAAATTACATAAAAAGTTAGCTCGTGACCTAAATTTATACTGAATATTAGAAATATATTCCTCGATAAAAAAGTGAATAAAAGCAATAGTAAATTACTTGAATATTTTATGTGGAGTAAAACAAGTTTATGCAATTTAACTGTATCTTGCTAATGACAAAAGAATAAAAAAAAATTCGTCAAATATTAGGCAATTCGGGTGTTCTGAAAACAAAAATAAGGAATTTTAATGAATTAGATTTATTTTAGAAGGCGAGTTTAAATTTAATCATATGAAGAAGAGAATCCACGAGTGTGGTTTGCCCCATCATCTCAGTGGCCATAGAAAAACAAAGGGCGATAAAAATACCTGATATACATATTTAATGAAGTAATTAAAATTTCTTATTACACACCATAAACAATACTTGATATAGTAAGTACTTACCTTGATTATTCTTCCTCCATGCAATTAAATTATGAATATTATTGGCTGAAATTTCTTACATATTTTATTTACAAAAAGTCAACTAAAGAGTGAAACTTTATATTAGAATCATACCAAAAAAACCCCTCAATTTGTAATAACCTCAAATGACAAACTGTATTTAAATTTCAGTTTACACAAATATACTAACAGAGCAATTCAAAACTTTATATTTAAAATCATTAATTTAATAGAATGTATACAAACATTTTCTATTCTTATTTGTTAAACTAGCGGTACTCTACTCAGCGTTGCTTCTCTCAACATAGGAATAGCAGCGAGCGATTTAAAGAGATACGGTTACTTCGCTCAACATAAGACTACCATCGCGGTTACTTCTCTCAACATAGGAAGGCCTTTAATGTGCTCCTAACAAGGTTGGATTTTCTACTTTTGGACATAATGAGGTTTGAATCGTTTAAAATGAGACGTAAAAAAATGTATTGCATATGCATACGACAGCTTTTGCTATTTACACATGCGCAGTTTGATGTTTACATGCATGACCGGATAAGTGCAATGTTAAAATCGTAATTATAAGACTATTTTTATATGATTTATTTTGATTTTGATTTTTTTTATGATTTATTTTATTTTGATATGATTATTTGCCTTGCAAAATAAATGTTCCACAAAATGCTATAAATATTTTCAATATCCGTTAACTATTTCTCTATTTTCTTATGGCTCAAACATACAAATGCTTTCAGGAGAATTCATTTTATTTGTATGATATAGATTAATGCTACGCTACGTATAGATATATATTAATGCTGCGCTTTATAAAGATACCAGACAGTTAAGACATTGTCGACTAAAGGCGTGCAAAAAGAATAACATAACATTATAACATAACAAAGAGTAAATAAAAATCATAACATTCTCTCTTCAGTCCTATCCTATTAATTACTTACTGTTTTTATTTTATTATCGGATTAAAAAACACCAGCAGAAAGTATGTTTAACACTACTACTATAAACGGATTGTAAAGCTTTGGGGACATTACTCAATTCATCCTTACGTCGAAAAAATTATCGGTTGATCCGACTTGGAAATCATTTCAAAAAAAAATATATTAATTTGATTTACAGCATATGGTGTATAATTTTTCTCCTTTCAAAACGTGTTCAAATCTGACAGCATACTAAAAATGTGAAAAAAATTAGACTTTCATTGCCTAGATTTCCTAATTAAAATGATTTTCATTAATCCCAACAAAACATACAATTTATAGTTAATTGCAATCCAAAATCCCGATTTATCCTTTTTGAAACAACAACTAATTTGGCACTCAACTATTTAGCACTCACTACGAGTGATATATGCAACTCAGCATCAAATAATCCTAAAGTGTTCACGGGCATAGCTTGAAAATTTTCAAATAAGTAACCTCCTACCTTAAACATTTTATGAAGATTACAATAAACTCATTCGCATCTTTCAGAACATAATTACACTGTCTCAGCTTCGCTACCTATCAATGATGAGCATAATAACAAACAGTCGTTTTCCCTCTCTTCTTTATAGCATATTCGCGCACAAAGAAAACATTGTAAGCATTAAAATTCGGCTCCGATTTTCCGATAAATCCACCGAGCTTGAAAAACACGGTTTTTGAATTGTCAATTTGTCTGGAAATAATTATGAGTTAATTCTGAAGAGTCTTAATTAATGAGATCATAATTAGTAATTCGTCTGAAATTAGATGCTTGAAATTTATATACGGCTGAACAAATTTGTAGATTTATTCAATTTTAGGCAAAATTTCTCAAAAAAAATATATAGGTTTGTAAGATACGTTTTAAAAGTTAGAATTTTTTTATGATGAATAATTTTAATAATTGGTACGCTTATTGAAAGCTAATTCAATGAAATAATTGGAACATCTCCGCTTTGGTAAAAAGAGAAAAAATGTATTTGGCCAAATCCTATACGAAAAACAGATTTAAAAAAATAAATATAAATGGAAGAAACTTACATTGGTGAAGTGCTGAAACGGTATGATTAGGCGACGAAGAGCGAGCGGAAGACATGCCACAATTTGAAAAATTTCAAGCCTGAAACAATGAATTATATATCAGTAAATAGGATTTCCCTTCGGATAAATATTTAAAAAATTTAGAAAGTAAAAACGTCTAAACTTAGAAAATTAAAAAGCAATAAACTAAAAGCTTATCATAAAAGATAAATAAAAATTAGTCGCATATGAAATTTGGAATTATATAAAAGATAAATAAAAAGTAATCTCATGAAATTTGGATGATCATGAGCCATTCATATACACTAATACAGTGATTCTCAACCACTGTACCGTGGCACTTTTATGTGCGCTAAATTTTAGAAATGTACCTAGTAAAAATTATAATGTTTTTAAAATATAAATAAAGTTATGTCAGAAGATGTTTTTGGGATAAGGTGTTTAGAGTCAACAAAAATCCGTATGTGAAAAAAAAATCATTATCTGCACGAGCATCTAAACAAAAATCAACTTTTAATAACGTGTTGCCGTTGCATTTACAAAAGCTGATTTTTTTTAAAAAAAATAAGTTTACGATTCCAGCAAATAAACCCTAGAAAAATGTCATTTTAAGCGCATAATTATATGAAATGAAATAAATAGGAAATGGGATATTTTTTAAACAATCAATGCGGGACAAAGTTTTTTGGATTGTTTGCAATACCAAAGTGACTAATTCAAGGAAATAATTCAAATGAATAAAAATATTATTTAACTGGTACGAGTACGTGGTGCTTGGCCGCTAAAGAAATTGTATACTGACATGACACATTTTAAATATCCATAGCAGATTTCATTTTAATCTTTTTAAGGAATTATTTTCGGTATCAAAATTTAGCGTTAATATAATTGAAAGAATAATTTTAACTGAAAATAGTAACTGATGAAATTCCATTCAAATACTTTAGTTATTTAAGTTAAGAATTGTTATCAAACTAGAAACTCGCCGATCATGGAACAAAGGATATCAAATTTAGCTTCTCTATTCATTGAGGATTTCCGCAGAAGAGATGGTCACTTCCAATGACTTGAATCTGCAAATCAGTTTCTTTTTTGACGAATACATCCATTTCTAAGAGGGTCCTTAAAAATTATTCATCTTGATTCGCATTTTTTGTGTAACTTTTCCATAGAAAAGAAAGTCAATAC
Organism: Argiope argentata; assembly: GCA_026289955.1. Taxonomy (NCBI): domain Eukaryota; kingdom Metazoa; phylum Arthropoda; class Arachnida; order Araneae; family Araneidae; genus Argiope; species Argiope argentata. The sequence continues at coordinate 175,938 of JAOUZG010008059.1, read as the reverse complement.
GATGTATCAAAAGAATGATTCAGTATGACTATAGAGGTTCACTAATAATGACTCAAATTTAAAAAATGAATTAAAAATTTTCAGCTTTCAAACGGGGAAAAGCAAGATTCAAACATTTAAAACTGTTGGATTAATTTGTAGCAAGATAACTATAGATTAACTTTTATTTTGACTGCAGTATGTAAGATATTTTGTTTCCTTGTTGGTATATCTAAATCTGGAAACAAATTTCCTTAACAACTTTTAATATTTTTATTTATAACAAGAAAGTTAAACTAGAACCCTATTTTATTTATTAGTTTTTCAAATTTAAAACATACTGCATAATCATAAAACATATTATAAACGAAGCAGCAACTGTATTCATCAACCATGTGCTATTCATCTGAAATCACTATTTGAACACACTATCAACACAGATATGAAATTCTAAAGTCACTACTCAATAAATACTCACTAAAATTATTCACACTATACCCACACTGCTCACTATTACATTTCAAACTTTGAATTTTTAAAAGAAATTAGTTGGCCAAATTAGTATTTGACAAGTTTATATTTCAATTCCTACAATTAGATCATACTCCCCCTATATTATATATATTAAAGCATTATTATTTGTTGAAAGAAAACAGTTTCGAAGATATAGATGACACTTTGAATTTTTAAGCTGGAATTTATTCCATCACGGGAAGCATGCATTATTTACAAGTTGAAGCGAGGAGCGCATCACAGAACGACACAAAACAGATTAAGAAAAATGTGATGAAACATTTATCCCCGTAAATATATACTTTTATACGTTAATGGCAATCTTTGACACAAGTCAGTCCCATGTATAGCTCGTGAAAGGGAATCATAGGGATCTTTTAAAGGAATGGGCTTAGCTGGACAATTTTTATCCCTTCACTCGGAGTGTGGGAAATAGTCGTCTTTTAGTCGCTTCAGAAATTTTACAAAGCTTCTAGAACAAGTTCAACAAGTGGAATGGATCAGAAAAGAAGAGAATATTTTTAGAATGAAGTCACTATTGCTAAATTAAGATAAAAATTTGGAAATTAGAGTTTAGTTTAATTTTAAAATATCATTACACTCAAATTTATTATATTTGTTCACACTTCCAATCGTTAATTAAATACCTTTTATTCCTCAACCAAGTTCAAATGTATTTTATCAAACTTGTAATTGATGACACTTGATAGTTTTTTCAAATATTAATTCATTAATTTTTCATTAATTAGTAACTAACTTTTCCACACAAAAAAATTCATTTCCCCACCGTCAAAAGACTAAGACTTCAATTTGTTTCCTTCCCCCAATGGGAATAGACTTGACTTGTTTTCGATCGGTCATTTCAAACGATTCTGATTTTCTTAATGTTTGATACATTTAAAATTAAATATCGTTGATTCATAAATTTTTCGTTTCATTTTGAAGTATTTTTGAATTAAAATAAAATATAAAAGGATTAAGAATTTCTAATCTGTATTAGAAATTCTTAAACCAACAGCCGTAGAAAATTCACGCATTTGTGTTGCCTTAATAGGCGTTGAAAATTCACGCATGAGCAGTAAGTTATAACGCATGTGCAGTGACTTATATATAGATAACAATTCTAATCATTTAATAAAAACTTACTAAAATGTTTTTCTTTGTTGACCTAATAGGAATCGTCTTAAATTTTCTTTATATATTACTTAATAATTCATAGATTCTTTTAAAAATTTAAATTTTTGAAAGATTTTCAAAAAATTCTCAAATTTAATACACAGAATATATAATTATAGTAAATGAATTATCCAAATGAGAAAACGTTCTATAATATTATAGGATATTTTACATAATTCAGAACAGTAATCATTTTCATAAAAATGTTGTATACTATCCAGTCTTAATTTTTTTAAAAAGGAAACTCGCAAGAACAATATTGAATTTTTAAAATTATAGTATAGAAAATTTAAATTCTATTTTTTTTTTTTTGAATTTTATAACCATATGCCTTGCTTCAAGATATTTCAGCTCGAGATAAAAAAAAAAAATACACCAATTTAACTTAAATTAGCTTATTTCTGAGAATCCCGCATTTTGCACTTATTTTATTATTTGATACAATTCATTACATTAATTTTTAATCCTCGATTACATATAAATATTAGTAATCATGCCAGGAAATCGGGCTTTATTCTGATCTCAAATATAAATGATTCCCCTTCAACTAAACGGTTAAATGTATTTTTCCCCTCAAGCAAAAACGAAGATTTCACTTGCAGACAACACCTCACAGCTAGAAAAAATGATAAAATAGGCTGGGTATGCTGATAGTAAGGGAGTGCTGTTTAAAGCTACAATTCTCTCACAAAACGAACAGTTTTGCATGGACAGTCTAATCCAAATGCACTCTTAAATTATTTAACGAACTTCTAAAATATCATTCAATCTGAATATATAGTTTGTATAATTTTATAATATTTTAAAGATCTTACTGCAAAGCTATACAGAATTATCTTTATCTTGCTTTCCCCTACAAGCAATTTGTTGAAAGTTAGCCACATTTTATGAATCTTCTAATCAACAGATGCAAGTGTTATTTATTTATTCCGCTCAAGATTACAGATCGAAAGTTGCATTATGGAATCTACAAACAGAATAAATTCTCAATGATTAATTTACTAGAGCAGATGCTGTCGGTTATCAATTTGCTAGTTTGTTTTTCACGAAATGTTATTTTATGCTAATCACTCAGGCTAACAGCTGCTCGAAATTATAATGGATGCTTATACGGCAGACTAAATAAATCATTTCTGGAACTTCTAAATAAAATACAGGCTAGGAATGAGCAGCAGAAATTACTGGCATCTGCTATGAGACATGGAAATGTGAATAAGAAAAGCGCTAATCATTTTTTCGCGGGAAAATTAAATTCAACGCTAAACAAGATACATCTGCCTTATGATGCTGAAATTAATGAAGTCTAAATAATTTTTTTAATTATAGGAATAAGTAGGATGACTATATTCTGTTCGTAATAAAAGTTGTGTAAAAGCTTTCAGAAATCATTATTTTTAAAGTGAGAATTTAAAAAATATATGTTTAACGCTAATCGACATGAAAAAAAGGAAATCTTCACAAATTCAAAATAAAGTTATAAAATAACTAGTGAAATAACGATATTAAATTCAAAATTTAAATTCCTAATATATAGTTTGATTGTCAAGCTTTTAACATTCTCATATTTATCAGTAAATTATTTTTTTAATGCACTGACTGACTTTAAGTGGTGATTGTCCCCCCCTCTCCCTTTGCTTTTAAATATTTCCATGCTTTGCTCAACTAAAACGAAGTACAATAAATTTTTAATATATTTCAAATATCCTTTTCTCAATAACAATTATTTTCTAATCCCTTTAAGTTCAAATTTCATTTTTAATTCCGTGTTGAAGTTTTAGCTTTCCCACACATCTTAGAGGCTGACTAACTAACTAAAATATTAATTGAAGATTGAACGTTTAAAATAAAAGCTTGATCGGCTAAATTTAATGCTCTTTTGATGATATATAAGCGTCGAACGCTTTTTTACAGCTTTTTTTCTTTGTTTTGTGCATCCGAGTATTTCGTTCTCTACATAGGGATTTAACAAAATGACTTAAAAAAATGATATTTGAAAAACCATTTGCCTTTTTGCTCTCCAGCCATGGTAGCAGATGTTGGAAGATGATCATGAGTTCAAACATTCTTATTGAAGGACTTGGACGATTCGTGTTATGTTTGGAGGAATGTAATCGACTCCTGACAGAAACCCTGAGCATGGAAAATATCATCAATTCACCGAATGGGCTTGCATTTTTTAAGAGTAACTCAGCGTTTAAATCAACGCAGCAGACCCATCTCTAATGCCACGCACAGATCATCTCCAAGATCCGAAAATAGCCATTACAGATCCAAACCACCTTACAGATTTCCCAACACAGGGAAAGCAACTGAAGCAAACCGAAACAAGAGCCAAAAAGCAAAACCACAAGTACAACTGACGCCATCCATTGTAACAAAAACTAAATCAAAAGAACTAGCAGAAAAACAATTGTGGCGTTAGGGTCGGCTGGGCTGAAGAAAAAGACGATAATTAACCCAACTTCGAAATTTAACTAGGCGAAATAAGTGAGAATGAAATAGACGTCAACATAGAAAACCACCCACCAGAAAATACCAACATTGACGAATTCCAATCAGTTAGCCTTAGGAAAGCAGTTAAGAAATTAAGAACAGAACAAGATTCAGTTATAACGGAAATTGCCAACAAATTTACTGGCTATTCTGAAAGAATATCAAAACAGACAGGTATCACTCCAAAACTAGCACCCATTAGTCTCAAACTCAAGTGTAAGAATAACAAACCTCCAAGAAATCCACAACCCTCCTCCCCCGAAAACAACAAATAGACTCACCGGGAATATGATAACCATCCAGCCAGACACAGAGAAAGCGACAAAAAATAATTGAATTCCTTACTAAGAAAAAAAGAATTCGTCCTCTCCGAAAGTTATGATGGAGAGACCCCTAAAAATTATCAAAGGTCTACCCGGAAACACAGAAAAAAAAATTGTAAAAGAACTGACAAACTAAAAATATGAAGTTATTAGGTTTTCCCAACTAAAAAAATTACAGGATGAAATCATTTTACCCAATATTCTTGTTTGAAATTTTTAAAAAATCTAGGAAAGCCATCATTATAATGAAAAATATCTACTTTATCTCACGATCGAAATTAGAGAGCTACAGAAATAAAACGACTACAACCATCTGCTACAAATGCGCAGGTTTCCCCCATTCAGGAAAAATTAAAGGATAACACCGAAATGCATTAAATGTGGCGCTGCACATAATACAACGAATTGTGAGATCCAAGAAAAAGCGCAGGATTGTGTTTGTAAACATTTTAAGAAACCGGGAACACGGCCACTTGGAAAGGATGCAAAAATTTCCCCAAACTAAAAGAAACGGTAGACCTTCCTACGTTGAGATCACAAGAGAATCAGGAAGTAATCGACCCACACAGCCTTCTCCACTATCCAAGAAACCTGAAAATACCTCCATCCGGAAAACCCTTGAAGACCTCTCCTCTATTTTAGAAACCCTCCAAATCCTCAGGGAACTTAGAGAAATCCACCAATAATTAATTCCCGAATTTAATTGCTTCAATTAATTCCCGAAATTAATTGAAGCAGTAAAGCTAGCCAAGAAAACTGAAAAAAAAAATGCTCATAATCATCAATGCTCTCATCGGTTGTAATGGAATAATTCAATCTCGGAATTTCACTTCAAATAATTTAAAAAAAAACACCAAATAATGTAGAACCCTGCCAAATTTCTTTGACGATTTCTATCTGGCGCCTGACTAATGGAAAAGTACCCAACTTTTAAAGAAAGGCACAAAAAATAAAGATTAAAATGGAATCGGCTATGCATATTTCAATGTATCATGTCAGAACATCATTTCTTGAACAGCCAAGCACCACGTGCTCGTGCAAGTTAAATTATATTTTTATTCATTTCAATCGTTTCATTGAATGAGTCACTTTAGTATCACAAACAATAAAAAAACTTTGTCTAGCATTTATTGCTTGAAAAAATACCACATCCCCAATTTATTACATTTTATAAAATCACATTCTCAAAATGACATTTTTCTAGGTTTTATTTGCTGTAGACAACTTATTTTTTTAACAGAGCTTTTGTAAATGCAAATTATATTATTTGCCAAATTTGCCGCGTTATTAAAAGCCGATTTTTTTTTTAGATGCTTGCCCAGATAAAATATTTTTTCGCCTACGGATTTTTATTGACTACAAAAACCTCATCCCAAAAACAATATCATGTTTTGACATAATAACATTAGAAATTCTAATATCGCAATGGGCATATCCTTTTCAAGATTGATATTGATAAAAACTTAGTTACTAAAGTTTTTGAATACATTTTGTATACAATTCGGTTTTAACGTCGACCAAAAGAAGAGTCAAGAAAAAATTTCGCCAAATTGTAAAAAGTATACTCAGAAACTGAAAGCAAATTTACATGCTGCAGAGTTTGACAAATAAGGTTGCCAAATTAGAAAGGGGAAAATACGTCAAGAACATTTTATTACCGTTACAACCGACAAGTACTCATTTGTAGAATTTACTTCGAATAGTCATATTTCATCATATAAAAACGAATTTCAATGCGAATCTTTTAATGATACCATTAAAAAAACAATTCATATTCTTACCGCTCCAAAATTATTGAAATACTCAAAATTTGTGGCATTATTTTGAGAAATCAAGTTTTGGAACTGTTTAAAAAACACCGATCTTGAAAAATCCTAAAGGAATGCTAGTTGGTTTCTGGTAGATTAACTATACAAACTGAACAATTCGATACTATCGCCAACATTTTTTAAAGCGATAAATCGAGAAATTTGTTCACTTATTTGGGCTCTTTCGCTGATATTTTAGCGAGTATTTGCTGGTTGGGAAGATGAAGTCGAGATGGGCAAAAACTCTTATGTAGTATTCTTTGATTCAATAAAATAAATCTCGCATAATAATGCGGGTGCTTTTCAATTGTTACATCGATCAAAAAGCGCCAAGAAAAAAATCACCGATTTGGCGATTTCAATCGTTCAACTATATAACATGCGATTCGCACGGAAAATCTTGGTGATAGCTCCTTTAGCGGTGATGCGGAAGCTACGCTTGAATTCTAAACACGTACAACTGAGTACCTCAACCTATTCACAGTCCTCAAACAATTAAAATATGTTAAAAACTTAGAAGACAATTTTCAGTTCCTCGTCATGGCTTTCGACAGCCCCGCTAATATTAACGCTGGCTAATTCACCTTTAATCTTCTTAGCATTATATACTGAACGAAAATGGCAAGATGAACAAAATGAGTTCAGACTGTAAATAAGTAAACCCCCGATATAATTTTAATTCAAGATACTCAACTGAGACCACTCAAAGAAATCTTAGCAAACTACGTGCTTATTACAGTTATCGTAATAATTTAAACCCAAATGCTAATGCTGCAGTGGGCACGGCCATTTTAATGAAAAATCACCTGCCCCATTATGAACTAACCTCATCAACTCTTCAATACGTCGAGGCTTGCATTGTTATAAATTTTAAAAACCAAGAACTTATCACGATCATCTCTATTTACATCCCCCCCAAGCTCTGATCCAAATCGTTTTACCTTTTAGCTGGAAAACTTAATTCAAATTATCTAGAATCAAATTACTGTAGGAAATTTCAATGCTAGTCATAAAAATTGGGATTGTAGTTAAAACACTTTCAGAGGAAATTCTTTAAACTCTTTCTTTAACAATGCATTGATATTCTAGCTCCAGATTCTCCCACAAGATATGGCTCTTCTGCTAGTACAATTGACCTAACTTTAACTAAAGATTTCATTTTTCCTTATGAAATTATTTCCTTACCTGAATTGAGCTCAGATTATAGCCCCTTCAAAAAAAATTTCTTTAAATACTCCATCCCTGACAATGTTAATAAAATTAAAACTGGAAATTTTTTTAAAGCAATTTGACAAAAGTAAAAAAAAAAATTTAATTCATCGAAATAGACTCGGATCAACAACTAGATCACAGTTTTAAAACTTGAGAAACTAACCAGAATAAGATCATCGCATCTAATCCCACCCTAGCAATCAAATCTTACTTTGGTCCCCAAATTAAAAAAAACTTAATAGGGAACGTAATTTTGCCTGGAAGATGTTCCAAAATACTAGGAACCCAGCCTAAGAAAGTCAGCTTAAGAAAACTGCTTAGTTAGCTTAACAAATAAAAAGCCAAACTTAATCAAAAAAATTGAACAAAACTTCATTCAAAAAACTGTCAACACCAACGTTGAAGATTGTACCATCTTCAACTCATCTACTTGCGTATTAGACCATCGATGTGCCGATGGTAGCCAACCACCTCGAGCCAATTTACTTAGGTGGCCAGAACTCTGATACATTTAACCACCGTTTTTTTTTTCAAGTTTAAACTCATCTTATATCCATTCGAAACGTATTTTTAGATGGTATAATTCCATAATTTTGGAAATACGTCACTGCATCTTTTTCTTTGGCAGGCAAATCCCACATTTTAATCATTTTAACGAGTCAAAAAAATCAGAATAGAAAAAGCGCTTAATTATCTTCTGCGAAACCAACAAAATGGCAGACTACAGTTAAGGTTTGCACACTTTTTTAAATCATGACGGTTGTTTGACATTATTGGCGGTTTAGCAACTCATTTGCGAAGCCATCAAGTTTGGCGATAAAGAACGATGGCTTAGTACGTGCGTACCAAGAAAACTAAAAATATACCCTCCCCCCCTCCCTCAGCAGGACCCAATAAACGCGCACTTTCCAACGAAGAAAAGGCTTAATGCACTGCATTCAGTCTTGAATCGCAATTCCCAAACAATGAAAACTGTTACCTATTTAAAATTTAATAAAAACGCTATTAAGAAAATCAAAGGTCCCCTCCCTCCCTAACGAAATTAAACTAGCAATTAAGAAACAAAAAATAAATAAATAAAATAAATTTCCAGGCATTGACGATATCAATAATAAAATGCTTAAAAATTTCCCAGAAAATATATTTTTTGAACTAACAATTCTAATCTATAAAATCTTAATCATTGGACATTTTCCAATAAGATGGAAAATAGCTCAAATTCCTAAACCCAGTATAGATGCACTCAACCCAGCCAACTACAGACCAGTATCTCTCCTGCCAACCATCAGCTAATTAATTGAGCCAATCATTTTGAAAAGACTTAGCTAACATCTCGATGAAAACAATTTATTAATTCCTGAACAATTGGGATTTAGAAAAAAAATATCAACAACCCATCAACTATATTTAGCTGTAGATTTTGTAGAAGAAACCTACCAAAATAAACAAAAGGCTGGAGCAGTATTTTTAGACGTTCCGAAAGAATTCGATATAGAGTATGGCAAAATGGTCGAATTTACAAATGCGTTTCCCATAAACACAAATTGTTTATCACATTACCGATTCATTCATAATTATTGTAAGGGTTGAGTACTTTGTTAAGAAAGAATGAACTTCCGCTGTAAGGTTGTAGTTTTCAGTTTTGAAGAATCGATATTGTGCAAGGTGGAAATACATTAGAGGAAATTGTAGTAGTAAAGTCAAGATTTCAGAATTATTCCCAACTGACGAATTAAACATTTGGGACTTGAATATGTGAATACTAAAGAATCTGGATTTCACCTTTCAACACTTTAACTGTCCGCGAAAATTTGTCTTTCCTCTGTTTTTCGTCACATTAAAAATACATATAAGTCAACATTTACAAAGGATTTAAACGTTTAAAATTTTTTAAATGTAGAACACTTGAAGCTCTTTACGGCTGCCCGGCAGAAGTTCCACGAAGATGCTGAGGAATCCATTGAAAAGTCTTACTTATTTTGTTAATCAAAAAACTTAAATTTAAATCGATTTATGCTGTTTATTAAATTTATCAACATGTCAGACGTTGATTAAATAATATTTTAATTAGATTCCTACTTGCATTTATATAAAAATCATAAAAACAAAAAAGAAAATGAAATCTTCGATCGTAAATTTCAAGTTATGTGAGAACATTATTATTTTGTAGGTTATTATCTTAATTTAAGTCATTAATAAATTTAAACCGGTTTGAAACAATCACGCGATTTCTCTATCCGTCTATTCCTCTCTACATATAATTTTTTTTAACTTTCATTTTTATTTTTTCTAACTGGAAAACAAAATTTTGAGATCGACCATTTTGTGATGAAATAACTGCTACGATAGCCTTAGTTCTTCCACAACCTTTTAAAAACGCATTTGCTTTCAAAGCAGCATGAGTAATAATAATACTAGCAATACTGGTAAAAGCAGGCAAAAATATTTTTGTTCTGAAACTTTGAAGACATCAAAACTTCATAAACAAAACAATTTCTCACATGATAAAAAATAGCACTCAGGACAAGCAATAACAGTTTGATATTCTTACGTTCGTGATTCAAGCTTAATGTAAAATGTAATTGTTTTTAATAATATATATTAACGTATAAACTTTAAAACTATTAAGTACTTTTCCGTTAGCCGTGCAGCAATAAAAAATCGCCAGGGAAATTTGGCGGATTTCTACATTATTTGGCGTTTTTTTTTCTTTAAAATCACTAAGAAATTTGGAGGAATACTACAATATTTGGCATTTTTTCGTTTCCACCCATCTAACGGAAAAGTACCAATTATTATTTATTCACCGACTCACATTAATATAAACAATGAAAAATAGTTTAATTCAATTTCAATAATACATCTTTATTTTATATATCGTTATATAATCAGTTTTTTGAAAGTACATAAACTGTGCTTTACTATATTATGAAAAATAATTGACCAGCATCAAAGAAAATAAATTAGAAGTTATTTAAAAACTACTACTACATTACTACACAACTGTATAAAATACTCATTTTGCAACATAAAACCAAGCTTATTACTACAATAATCGGAAACTTAATAAAAATGTATAATACAACTTACCGTAGTATAAAGAATTTGCAGAAGCATTCTTTTGTTCAATGTCTTATCGGTATGTTAGGAAGATTAATTCTAATCTTGACGTTGATTTAGATGGGATATTGAATGTCTCTTATCTTTATCTTCTAAATAAACTTTTACTTCTTTCTTTCTTTCTTACGGAGATCAGAAAAAGAAGTAATACTAAGTCAAATTCGTAGTTGCTCAAGTTCTCCAAAAATGCTGAGTGAATGAGTCAAAATCTCCGTTCGTTGAGTTACAATACACCACAGAAAGGAAGGAATGTTCTCCAGCTTATGCTCCAGAATTGCGGTTCGTAGCTTTTGCCGGGTTAAACAGAAAAAAAGGATCTCGAATATCATAATACACCACAGAAAAAAAAATATCCTTCTCTGTGCAAAACACTCACACAAACAACTAAAACATCTACCTCGATTCAAAGACGAAATCAAAAGAAAAACACAGCGAAAGTTCGAGAAGAAACGGAATGCGCGAGCACACGTGATGTCACAATTCTGACTAACATAATTTATTCAAAAAAAAATTAACAAATGCGTTTGAAGAATGATAAGAACGTGGCAATTTCTTTCTTATTCTCCATCCAATCAGTGGCGATTAGGATTTGGGAGGAATAATTTATATTGGTAGCAAGCTATGTTTATTCATTTACCGCATTTTTTTAAAAGTGATTGTTTAGCTTATTGGAAAGTGAAAACGATTTTAATATGCAAATTTTATCACTCAGGAAAATCTTGTTTTGAAAGCGTCTTGATCAGAATTACGTTTTGGATTAATTGAAAAGATGTTTTTTAAATTAATATTAAATATATAAGTGTATTTAATGAAATAAAAATTGCGCATTTAACTGTCAATGTGCCTACTAGAAAAGGTTTTTTTTTAATTTTGACTTAAAATTTGTATGCTAGAAAAAAAGAAAGAAAAGCTGTGATTACTGATGCAAAAATGTAAACCGTATAAACTAAAGCTAAAGCTTCAATAATACGTATTGAATTACGAAAACTGGTCATTTTCTTTGTTTATAATTTAACCTTTTCTTGCGCATAGTGCATTGAAACTTTATAGAGAATTCATATAATTTTGAAATAAATCTTGCTAATTATATCAGAAAAAGATGCAAAACCCGATTTATTATTTGGATTTCAGGATAGTTAGTAGTAAGCTTTTTTTTTCTGATAGCAGAGGGCATATGATGTTTAGTTACATATTCTGTTTATGGCTTCAAAATTTAAATGGTTGATAATTAAATCAGCCGATTATGTAAAGGATTTATTTGTAAGATTAAAATCGTGTTTTAAAGTCAATCATGTAAAATCTACAGAATAGGAAAATTATTTTTTCACACAAAAAGTAAAAGAAAAATATTATAATTGCACATACAATCATACAAAAATGTATTATTGTTACGTGGTCTTTACATCATACTTGAACATTTCTATCCAATTTTAAAGGAAATCCATTCAAAAGAAGAACGTTAATAGTCTGTCTCTACGCAAGTGATCACGATTATACGATTTAAAACACTAGATTGATACAATTTGGTATACAATTTTACCTGACGTTGTATAGCGTGGAAGTTTGGCCAGGAGGGGGAGAGGAGGTTTTGAATTGTAAGTAATCGAAATTCAAATCCAGAAATTATAATTTTTAACTGAAAAATCCTCGAATTGCTTGAAGTTTTTAGTGGGTACACGTAAGTAAGAGATATGCTAGAGAGCAATTTCTTTTCATATCTATTGCTTCTAATGGAACTTGCCATGAACAAGCTAGCTGATACATCAGCGATTCTAAGCCGAAATGAGTGAAGTAGCGCCAGCTAGGGCCAAGAATACGACTTAGCTATTCATTCATCTTATTAACCCGCACAGCCCCTTTTTACTTGGGGGGGGGGGGCATATTCCCACTCCTAACAGATAGAACACAGAAGAAGAACAACCCTGCCAGAACCCAGGAAGCCCAGATCACGAGGAAGAAGCTCTACCTCTGTGACAGGACGCCAGCACTTTTCATACCTTTTTACCACAAGGTTTTATGAAAGCTTAACTTCAGCTTTTCTTGTAGTTCCTTCTGAATCAGTCAAACGTTTGGAATTCAAAGTGTTAATAGAACTCTGCGAATTTGTTATTTGTGTATTAAAGATATGCTCGAAGGAGAATGTAAATATTTGCTATAATTTTCCTTCATTGTTTTCAAAAAATAATATATCTATCACTAACAGCCACATTATTTATTCGGCAATCGAAAAAGCAAAGCTATTAACTAGGAAATAGGTATGAAAGTTGGCAAACCCTTTGATGAAAGAATATGTTGAGCGAATGGCACCTTATATTTCTTATAAACCGTGCTGAAAATGTTTTAAAGAAAAACAGAACTAGGTCTTGATGAAGTGAAAGATGCGTTATCTGATTAAAAAGTTGCAAACCTATCAAAACCATCAATCTTCGAACCCGACCAGGTGGTTATTTGAAGCTTTTTTTGTACTAAAACTTAATCGACCATTCGAACCCACATTTTGAGGTTATTTATAAAAGAACGAATTTCGCACGCGTGTTACCTTGAATTCTCTCCATTATGGTTTTTTTTCCCTTGTCTCTCATGCTTGCTATTTAAAGTAATTGAAATAAAAATGAAAATTAACGATCTTCTCATGAATATAAGAAGTTTGATGATTATTATTTCACTAGGAATGTGTACTCAAAACAAGGATGGATTAAATTTAGGATTGATACTGAATCTGATAGTATCTTTTTTTCAATATGTCTTTGATTCAATGATAAATCAAAGAATAACTTTTATAAATTAGGATCTAAAATAGTAGCAATAGTTGTAAATTCAAACAAAACTTTGCCCAACAACCTCATAAGATCGCATATTAAAAATACTTCAAACAAACACCACCTTTAAAAACTTTTTTGAAGGTGGATGCTACGGATGCTTCGATAACGTGGTCCCTTACCTCCGTCACTAGAATAACAAACAGGTATTCCTTCCCTTACCAGACTTGTCATATCAATTCCATTTTCACTCTAGCCATTTGCTAGTCTCTAAATGATCTTATTGGTACTGAAAACAACCTACTGATTCTAACAGATAGTTTTTCTGTACTTCAAGCTCTTAATATCATATCTATAATATTACAAAGAATAATTCTTCAGCTTGCGCATAAAATTTCCATTCAAAACGAATTTAATTTTTTTTAAACCCTTCTTAGTGTGAACCCAGGTCCTTCCAGAATTACGTGGAATGAAAGAGTAGATTTGTTAACCAAAAATGTCACCGAATATGATCCTAAGATTTAAAGGATTGCAATGAAAGGTGTCGTTGCCCAAATGAAAAATGATTCTGTATTAAGATCCAGTCTAAATTTCCAAAACAGCAAATATTAAGAAGAACTCGGAGACATTCCAATCATTCAAACACTAATACCGTGGCTAAAAAACATGAGTGAAATTATAGCAATTTCTCGCATTCTAACATGAAAAATAAAAACGTCAGCGCTTCTAAACATATTTGGTATTCATGAATATCCTCTCTGTACCAAATTTTCTTTGGAACATATCCGTCTTAGGTAAATTTAGATAGGAGGCAGTGAGGTTAGGACGTAGCGTTAGAGCATCCTCCGAGAACTTGCTGCCTGGCTGTGCGATGATTGCCATTTTTTGGTGATTTGGTTCTGGTTTTTTTAATTATTGCCTCTTCCTCAATTCTTATCTAAAAGTTTTTCAGGTAGGGTTGATACTTTCCCCTTTTTCTTGTTGCTCACTTTGTGAGTTTTGTGTTCTAAAAACTGTCGCATTCTTCATTTTGTATTCGTGATATTCTAGAAGAAGATTTACATCAGGAATATTTAAATCCAAACAAAATGGCTCCCATTGTCTCGGATAGGCTCTATTTCTGCGAAAAATCAAAGAGAGAATTTATACGTCTTCTCAGTCAATACCAATACAAAGAAGTCAGCATTACTGTCTCAAACAAAACAGAAAGAGAACATATGCCGAAATATAATCCAGTCTAACTACATGTATACATAAAATCAAAAATCTCTGAACATAGTAAGATAACCAACAAGAGATACACAAATCATGTTAACTATAATTGATACTACATGTAAAGATAAATTACTTTCTTTAGACAAATCATAAACGCTCCGAAATTCACAGATATTATTTGGAAGAACTGTTCGTCGCGATTTTTGCTTTCCGACATTCCCACATCCACATTTCTCGAGGACCTTGCAACAGAACTCAATGAAAACAATAACATCATAATCACACATATGCGCCGCTTTCTAAAAGTTAACTCTACCAATGATGTATCGTCAGCTCTAGTAACGATTCTGGGATCTGTACTTCCAGAATACGTTCTTTTGTGGTTTATACAACAGAAAGTTCGATTGTTTATAGAGCGCCCGCGGCAAAGTGGAAGATGTTTTTCCTTTTTCCATGTAACCCGAGCATGTGAAAAACCACACACGTGTCCACAATTTGGAATTACACATACAGGTCAAAGACAAACACCTGCTAAGTGCAACAACTGCCAATGCCCACACTCTTTAATGTCTAAATCTTGTTCATAATATAAGAAACAAAACATTATGGATTACAAAGCTTATAATCATATGATCTCAGGAATCACGGCGTGCTCACATCCGATCGCACTAAGGAGAGTTCACTACAGTTGTAAAATCAAATATGTGGGCCAATAATAATAACCTGCAGACATCCCTGAACCAAAAAAGGGAATTTATGTTCAAAATGATGCTGGAAAAGGTGAAGAAAGCGACGGTTGCCCTAGTCAAAATGCTAGAAACATCCTCTGATGCCCCTTTTCAGCATATATTTAATCTAGTCACACATAATGGCCGTTGTAACAATATTTTCAAATAGAAAGATCCCTGCTGCTCAAAATAAAGGTGCCAAAAACTCTTCGAGGCAAGCTGATCCAGGAGGTTCATAATTTTGTTCAGCCTTTTTTGTTCTTGTTAGTTGGTTTTTTAAATTTTTTTTTCTTTATTTCCTTGCAAGTTGGTGTGTTTTAGTGGAGACTTTTTTGTGAACTTTTTTCATTCTCCTTTTGCCGGCTTGTTTAGGTAATTTTCTTTCAATTTATGAGCTTTCTTCAGTGGAATTGTAGAGGTTTAAAAAATAAACGAATTCGGTTGAAAATCTCTCCTTTTTCTGCTTCGCCTTTCTGTATTTTTCAGTAGACCTTTTTCAAAGGTGAATTTTTATCCTTCAAAGTATGCAATTTTTCTTCCTTTCGATGTTCGGATCGTCCAGGTGGAGGATTGCTAACAGGTATTCCTAAAATCGCCTCTGGTAGAATGATTCCCTATCTTGCTTTTGATAGTAATAATGTTGAAATGCTTGCTGTAGGTATAGTCTTTAAAAATATCAAATTTATAGTTGTTAACATATATGCTTCATAGAGTTTTGACATTGATCTAGCCAGATCGTTCTTTGACTCTCTAGTCACCATCACTTATCTTTGGGGATTTTAACCTGCATCATTCCATGTGGGGTTCAAACTTTTCTAACGCTTTAAGTAATAGTTGAATGGCTTGAGAATTCAAACTATGTTTTTAGCATGGATTCCCCTACATATCCAGAGTATACGGGGAATACTTCCATCCTGGATCTAACAATGTGTTCAAATTCATTATATCATCCAATTTCGTGCCAGGTTATATATTCGACATTCAAAAGTGATCACGATCCAATTGTGGCATCATGGATACAGCTTACTCGCACCATCCAATCTATTAACTGTAAAAAGATTATGGATAATTCCGTTTAAATCCTTTTTTCTAAACACAATACTTTATCTAATGTTATATGTCTATGGCTTCTGCAGAAATCTAAATTAATACCAAACACATTACTTTAAAAAACAATTTTCTCCCACCTTGATGGAACATTGCCTGCCAATTTTTATTTCTTTAAAAAAAATCAAAACGAATGTACAAAGGCAGATTTTAGTTTCAGATTGGATTAAATACAAAAAATTTACGTCTAAAGTCCGAAGGAGTATAAAGATAGCTTGTCGTAATTATTGGGATTCCATTTGTAGTATTTATCATAATCCCCGAATGTTTTACACCATGCTTCGAAAAATGAGTAGCCATTCGCAACAGGAGGTCAATATTTCCAATATAATTCTCCAAAATAACCGACATGTTTCAAATCCTGTTCAGCCAGGTAAAATGTTTCTCGATTATTTTTCACATAGCACATGCCACGAACCTATTCCATTAGATCTAAATAAAGAATCCCGTTCTTTTCTTAATAATCCAATCTGTATTCAAGAAGTCGAGAGAGCAATACGTAAAAAAAAAAAAAAAAAAAAAAAAAAAAACAGTTCTCCAGGTGCGGATGGCATTCCTGCAAAATTGTTTAAGAATCTAACAAAAGCTTGAATAGGGAAACTAACAGAATATTTTAAAGAAATCTTTTCTACAACTAAAATCCTCGAAGAATGGAAACAATCGCTGGTTGTTCCAATCTCCAAACCAGGAAAGGACAAATCAAAAATAGAATCATACAAACAAATAGCACTAACTTCAGTTTGTGCAAAAATATTCTAAAAAATTTCGACTAACACACTTCCTTCTTGTTTTTTTAATACCTCCAGACTTCCAGTTTTTAAAAAAATACCTTATAGATTCTTGCCTCTTCGAGACAACCAATTGGCCATCTATAATATTCTCCGGGATATTATGAAATCCCACTCAAAAAGAAATTTCTTTGTTGGCACCAATTTGGATATTCAGAGTGCTCATAATTCGGTTTATTTTTGGTAATCTTATTTTAAATTGTCTCCAAATAGGAATTTCAGGAAACATTGCGAAATTCATTCATCATTTCCTGTAGCAACGAAGAATTCAAATTCGCTGGAGAAATCAACTTACAGACACGAGACCCATCCAGAAAGGTTTGGCACAGAGTAGGATTTTATACCCGATACTTTTTGCTATATTTATGTTTGATTTTTGCTATATTTATGTTGAACTTTAGACGAAGGTGTAAAATGCTCGATCTTTGCTGATGATATATTTATCTACTCTTCAAATAGTTCTCTGGATAATATTGTAAGGAAAGTTCAAAATACGATGGATAATGTGAATAAGTGGTGCTCATATTGTAAACTTTCTATATCCCCAGAAAAATGTGCTATCTCTGATATTTCAAGGAAAAAAATGTCTACATTTTCCTAATATCTCGTATGCCGGTTTTAATCTCCCTTGGAAACTGCACCTAAAATACTTGGGATTCTTTTCTTCCAAAACAATATAAATAACAAAAATCTCAGAACAAAGGCTCTTTGAAAAATCAATGCCTTAAAATATATTGCCATTTAAAATTATGGTCCAAAAACAAACAAAAAAAAAACTTGTTGAAATTGCCGACAACAGTATAGCAGTTAACTTTTCTACTTCTGTTCAGTCTTCAACAAACTTGCCTAATCACACTTAAAAATAATAGTTACAATTCAAACAATATCTCTTAGAATTTCACTGGGATTGCCTATCTGAACCTCAAACGTTATGTTGTTAAAGATATCGGGATAAGAAATTCTTAAAAAAAACCATCGTGTTTTTTTTTTTTTTTTTGAAGCATTGAGCATATGTTGCTATTCCACCCTATCGCATTCTCCCGAAATTCGGCTTATTCATTTAACGGAAGCAAACTTTTATTGTCTTCAAGAAATTCTAATTTAAACATTAAATCGGAGTTTATTATTCAATTTCCGTATGATCTAGGTTTCCTAATGAAGGGCATCTGTGACATTCACTTACTTTTGATCTTCAAACAAAAATTTACGCAGTAGCTTAATTAGATCACTTTTTGAAGATACTTTAAACACCACCTTCAAAGACTTTTTTATTATAGCCAAGGATGCTCCGAAATCGTGGTTAATTACCTCCATCGCTGGAATAATAAACAGTTTCATCCTCGTATCATACTCAGCATATCAATACCATTTTTACGGCAGAAACTCTAGCCATTTTCCAGGCTCTGGATGGTCTTGTTGGTACTGAAAACAACATACTAGTCCTAACAGATGGTATTTATGTGCTTCAAGCTCTTAATAACATATCTATATAATTACTAAGAATAATTCTTCAGCTTGCGCATAAAATTTCCAATCGAAACGAATTTGATCAAAAAATCTTTTTAGTGTGGACCCAGGTGATTCCAGAATTGCGTGGAATGAAAGAGTAGACTTGTTAACCAAAAATGTCACCGAATCTGATACTAAGATCGAATAAGCTGCAATGGAAGATATCGTCTCCCAAATGAAAAAGAATTATTTGCTGAGACCCAGTCTAAATTTCCAAAACAGCAAATATCAAGAACTTGGGGACATTCCAACCATTCAAACTCTTATACCAAGGTTAAAAAGCAGAAGAGAAGACATAGTAATTGCTCGCATTCTGACACCAACAATATTAACGTCAGAGCTTCTAAATAGATTTAGTCTTCATAAAAATCCTCTCTGTACCACATGTAATCAAGATAACTCTCTGGAATATATCTTTCTTCAGTGCAGTAAATACAGCCATCATAGACGAGTCTTGAATCAAAAGCTTGCTCTGAATTATCAAAATTTTTCATCATTTAAAATCTTTTTCTCTTTAATTTGCTCTTCAAAGGCCCATTTAAGAATTTTTCTTTCAGATGCTTAAATGTTTTGATATCTACTAAATACATTCATTAACAACTCTCAATTAAACTTTCTCTCTCTTTTTGGAATAAGATCGGTCTCGGTCATTCGTTGCTTTTTGGTACGCACAGGCTCGCCAGCAATTCTGTAGGAGAAGCCTCTCGTCAAAGAAATGGTTTCGAAACATTTGCATCTTTTCCCTTTTTTTATTCAATATTAGACTTTCATCAACTGGAAGCCGGACACTGCAAATTTCTAACGTCAAATCCTTGAGATCAAGCTACTCAGAAATTAAATGCGGATTTTCAGGTCTTTGGATACTAGGGGACAAATGTCATATCAGCTATAAGTCCCAAGAACTGAAGCCACATCAATCAATTAAAGTCCTTTTTCAGTGCAATAAATACAAACATCACAGACGAGGATTGAGTCAAAGGTTTGAACTGAATTATCAAAAAAAATTTTTTATCACTTAAAATGTTTCTTTTCTCAATTTACTTTTCAAAGGTCCATTTGCGTATTTCTGTTCTCAAATGTTTAAATGTGTTGATATCTACTAAATATAGTCATTGGCATTCTTTAGTTTCTTCCTGTCCTTCCTTTTTTTCCGGTCATTGTTCTTGCTCTTTCAGAACAAGATCGGTATCGGTCTTTAGCGTCAAATCCTTGGGATCCATCTTTCCAGGGACGTTATTCAGAAATTAACTGGATCTTCAATATTTGGATACTAGGGGACAAAAGTCATTGCAGCTATAAGTCCCAAGCACTGAAACCATATCAATAAATCAATTGGGAAGTGAATGAACTAGGATTTCCACGCCAAAACCTTGTCTGAAGCGCACCGATTCTTCCAATATTGATGTGAGGGGGGGGGGGGGGTCTCATCCCCGGTATAAGCGTAGTTTTTGAACCCCTTTCCAACGGGGGGGGGGGGAGTCGAACGAGTACTGTGGAGGTCCTGGTATTGTAGCCGGTGGAAATTTTAAATTATATCAGCGGGAATAGAACTACTATTACTAAGTTTTAATTTTATTGTGAAAGCCTTTGGCAAGTATGCGAAAATAAAATAGTGATAAAAAAAAACAATAACATTTTGGTTTATTTATTTTAGGTCTGTATGTTCTGCTTATTCTGTAGAGATCTTAATTTCATTTGGTATATATAATAATTAATTTTGTATCTCAGCTTCGTTTCTTAAATTAAGAATATATTACGGGCGCGTTTGTCTGTGAAGTCCAGAATGATGGAATTTTGTTTTCCAAATACAATATCCAAAATATGCGTTTTGATTCAAACGTATCGTTTTTTGTTATTTTAACGACTATTGAAATTTAACAAATGCATCAGTTGCTGAAGTTGGAACCGTCAAGATAAGATTTATTCTGTCTTCAAAATACTAGCTCGTTTATTGCCTGGATACTTCCAAGTACTTCAAATAGTGTTTTCATCCTTTCCAAAGCTTCTATAAATTGATGATTCGATTATTAAAAAATCACATTCTGATTCAGTTTAAAAAAATGACTTGAATTTATAAATTCCCAACAATCATAACAAGTTTTACTATAAACCATTAACTATTGAGGAAAAAATTTCCTATTTATATTCCATTCAAATTGAAATAAACAGTGCGAACGTTCTTTGTTCCTTTAATTGAATATTTTTCCTTCAATTCTATATTTGTATCTTAGTTTTTTTAAAGTGAAAATGTATTTAACTGATTAAATCAGTATCTTATTTTAATTAATAAGTACTTTAGTTTTAAATTTTAGTCAATCTATCCTCATCAAAAATAACAATTTAAAATTATTCAATGAATTAAATTATGCATTTCAAAATTGTGGACTTAAAATTTTTTAAGTCAAAAAATGTTAGAATAAATCAAAATATTTTATTTTATTAAAGTTGAAAAAACTTTAACTTACAGTAGAGGTGCCAAAATCGAAATGTTATTTAATAAAAGGTGCCAAAAATTTTTAATATCATTTAAACATTCTTTACTAGTACGTTTGGATATTTTTGAAATAAAAAACAATATTATGTGATATAATTTTAAAATAAATCATATTTTATATTTGTATCATTCGTTATTATACTATGCACAATCTCAATTTGTAACTTAACTCATTTTGTTTCAGACATTATATTCATAAGCTATGATAGCCAGAAAGTTTAGACATTCTTGAATTATTGACAAATTATAACAGTTTTAGTTTCATGAGACTGTTAGCATTGCTGACCTTTAAGCAATTGTAAATTTTCAACACAGCTATTTATTCGGGAAAATTGATTGTTCCATATTATCATACATCAATTCATAAGAATTCTTTACAGGAATTTTTGCTGGCATTAATGAATTACAAGACCCTTTCAGCTACTAAATGTGTCTCTGTACAGAAAGAAGTTGAAGCTCTTGTTGCCTCAGATTCGTTTACAATTAATTCTTTTGAATATTGTTGAAAAAGATTTTTTTTGTGATGTGCGTACATTTTACTAAGGAGGGAAAGTACACAGGAAAGTCAGAACTATATATTTTTTCAAGCATTAAATAGAACTAAATTAAAACAAAAAAAAATAATTAAAATAAAGTAATGAATTTTGCCACATAATGATTATACAGAAAAAACATGAGCATACAACATGCATTCATTATAATGCATATCTGCATTTAAAAAGACTATAATATTTCAAAATTTCTGGAAGAGTGATATTTTATCATTTAAATATAATTCTCTAGATTTAAACACTTGTCAAATCCCCCCCCCCCAATCAAAATTCTATTAGCAGAAAAAGGAGGAAGTAAAAGATTTTATAATTGAATACAAAAAGGGGGAACTATAGTGCAGCACAGAAAAGATTAATTTATCAGCTTTAATTGTTGGCTCTTTGACTGTAATAAATGTTTGTATTCCTAGAACTGAGTTCACTTAAATAAAAACTCTGCCATTTAGCTGACAGTAATTCTTCCTCTATTGAATAATAAGTATCATTTACATGATTTTTGTTCTAAAGTAATAAAATTTCAACAAGTTTTTTTTTGTAATATATATTTTGATAAAAGCTATTATACAAAGTATATCTTTTAATTAATTTTTACTTTTCTATGATGGAAATAAATCCTAAATCTCTCTCTCTCTTTCTTTCTCTTTTTTTAAAAACTTTCAACTGGGAGAATTTGAACTGTTATATATTTACTACGGAAATTTTTAAATACAAATTCATAAGTATTTTCTTTTACTTAAAAGTATTAAATTTAAAAAATGTAAAGCTATAAAATTAAAATTGACATTACATTTTTTTTGTTAAAAATTAGTTCATTTTTTTAACTGACACATCTAGGAAACTAGAGCCAGTTCTTTTTGAATCATTCAAAAATGACAATAAATATGATGGTGGTGAAAAATTGCATTTTTTATTTTTTTAAAACTATATTTGTTTATCTTTTCACTTTAAAATTGTGTGCAGAAGGGATCTTCAAAAATCCAGCAAAAATAAATTCTTGTGAGAATAAAATGCCTGCTAATAGAAATATAGACAGGAAATAAAAATGCACAGAAATCTCTACAAAACAATGTTAATATCCCTCCTCGTCCTCCTGATTAAGTCAAGGGTGAAGTCAATATCACACCTTTTGTTAGTAAAAAGAATGGCATTGACATTTCTTAAAAAAGGAGGCTTTTTTTTTCTTCTTAATCTTATATTAGTAGATAATTGTTTGATTTGTGAGTCAGTTAGTCATTGGAAAGAAAAAATTGATCTCAAGATTTGAAAATAAATTTGAAATAAATTCTACAAGAAATATTTTGAAATTTGACAGAAAGTTCATTTTAATCACTATCCTTAAAAATTCAGTAAATGAAGCAATTGTTTATTTGTTTCCTGATGAAAAAAAGCTTTTAGATAGCCCTGGTATGCCATATCTCCATCAGTTTTAATAATCAAATTATATGATTTTGCTACTCACATAACAATTTATTTGGAACACATTGTTTTAATATTTTGAGATTCACTTCTCAATATTTTCTAGGTTTTTTATATCTTAGAAATACCTGGAATATCACTACTTTGAAATTATTTATTTATTTATTGTTTTTTCATTCATAGCCATTTCTCCCATGTTTCATTTGACTCTTCATTTTCATTAAGTTTTTTTGTTATTTTCTTTTTCTAAGTAAAGGAAGAAGAAAAAAATGTGTGCAAATCTGCAATGGAAAAAAAAAAAAACCCTGTCCTTTTATTATTACTACAACATAGATTTTGTGGCCTCCAATCTCTGGGCTCAAGTTATGTGGTAACTGCCTCCAACACCTGTATGGAAATACGTCATTTCATATACTTGTCTACCTTAGGAAAATTTATACATGCAATAAATAGAACAGGCAAAAGATTATTAAAAAATATAGCTTAAATATCAATTACAATTGACACTTTGAAAAATATTTTCTTTGCAGAGGGAACTATGAATAGAACTATGCAGGGGAAGTTTAATTATTCTTAGTGAAACAAATGTTGACCAAACACAACTTGTGATTTAATCAAATGAAAAATAGCAAAAATAGATGGCATATTTTTTACAATAACAGTATTTAAAGTAATGGAATTTTTTTTTGTTTGATTTATGCATTTTCTTTTTAGAATACACAAAACTTTCTAATGAAGCTTTTATTTATTTACAAAATTATTTACATAATGATCCCAAATGAAAATAACTAATAAATGCTTCTTCATAATGAATTTTGAAAAAGCATTTCTGAAATTAAATGATGACAAAACTATTTTCACATGATGATAATTTCATCTTTTGAAAAACCTGTAGCATTTTCTGACATAAGTCTTCTCTGAAACAAATGTTTCAATGCTTTTACTTTGGGTTTTGTCTGGTTCTTTTCTTGCCAAGATGTTAAAAATAAAGGCATATCTCTCTTTGATAGAATGAAATGCCTGATTAAGGCAACAGCAGCACATTCCTGAATAAAACCATCATCTAAAAGGAGAAAAAAAATTAACTTAAAAAAATTCTATAAATAAAATTGAAAGTAATGAATTCAACATAATTAGACAGACTAATACCTTGAAAAAGGCTCAAGATAAAATAATAACCAAAATATTTTATTCCTTTATTCGCAGCTTCGCATGTGGTAGAGTTTTATTTGACTACTTTATATAACATAGCAAAATATTGCTCTAACTTTTATATATTATAGCAAAATATTGCTGAAACCTTTCTAACACACATCTTTAATCATTCACTTATTTTTCTCATAAAAATATATGCATATTTTTTCATTAATGAAATAGAAATTAGAGCTAATATCTATTTACACAAGAGGACTTCAAAAGTTTTAACCTTAAAATTTAAAAAATATCAATCAACTTGCATAGATTAATTTGAATATCCTCTTCAAAAGTTCAGAAAATAACTGGTGATTGATATAATCACCATCTTTTGCAGCTGCTCCCAGTGCATGTCTATGAAGTAATTCTATAATACAATGGAACCGACTTAACTATAATTTATTTTCAGATTTTACTCGTAATCAAAACATTCATTATGTGAAACAATTTTTCATGTAGTATCAATATCAAATAGGATAAGGTGTTTGATTAAAAAAAAATATCTAAACAAATTTATAATAAAGCAATTCATAGTTTATAATATATGCTCCCCTTTTACAGAAAGTTATTTAAAATCGTTTATTTTAGCATGTGTTTCAAAATTTGAGTTAAATGAAACGGCATTATCATTTAACAGATTTGTAATGCATGTTAGCCCCCTTTTTATTAAGATGGTGCTTTTCAACATGAAATGCCACTATTTCCCAGTGCTTTTGACAATGTCTTTATTTTAAGGGGAAGGTTGATGCTTTACTGGAATAATTTCTATTCTGCAGACAAACCTCCTGCTACAATTCATTGCTATAAAATAGAATGATATTTCTAATTTCATTTGTGTCCTCATATTGTAGAAATATTTTCCCCATATTTTGCAAAGAGAAACAGAGACATTTGCTAAAATCCTCAAAATTTTGTTTTCTTAAGTTTTAAATAACTAAATATTTTAAGAACTGTTTTGAATTTAAAAAAGAATTATCAACAAACAAATATTAAACATAGATTAATAGTTGAGATTTTGAATGTATATTGCATTATCATCTTTATATTTTGTTTTATACAACATGCAAATCATTTGTTATGAGAAGTACTCATTAAGTAAAACAAGAGAAGCCGAGAAAAAAATATTCCTTTGGATACAATATTATCAGGGTATTTGAATGCCTGATTTTTACATATGTGTACATACAAAAATACAAATTTTATTTCAATCATTAATTTGATTTTCACTTACTAACCAATATAAAACTGTGTTTTATAAATTCTAAACTATTTTAATGTTTTAAAGAGCTTCATATTGAAATTTTTACCCAATTTTTTTTGCTAATAAATTATTTATAAAAAAGAAATAGAAAGCCACCCTCCCCATTGTTATCTTAGAAACTATTATTGCGCAGCATTCACATTAAAAAAAATCTTAGTTAGAAATTATTAGAACCATTAAAGGACAATACTGGTTTTTTATATCATGGAGTTATCTTAAAATAACTTAGACAACACCTTCATTGGCAAAATCATTCATTTCATTTGCTACCTAAGTTACTTTTTCCCCATAACAACTTTAATACCTTTTCTTTATTTTTTGGAAGGAGGGGAGAGGAAACAATAATTTATTTAATGCCACACTTTAAAGCAGTGTCAATTTTAGAATCATCACAACTTTCTTTAAAATTCTAATATTTCATGGTTTATCATAGTAGATTCAAGGCTTTGTACATGGAAATTGAGCTATAATGAACAAGTGATCATTCTGAAATGATAAT
Source organism: Argiope argentata (assembly GCA_026289955.1). Classification (NCBI taxonomy): domain Eukaryota; kingdom Metazoa; phylum Arthropoda; class Arachnida; order Araneae; family Araneidae; genus Argiope; species Argiope argentata. Next base: position 149,793 of record JAOUZG010008059.1, on the reverse strand, counting down.
TAGAAATGAAAAAATCTGACAGTGTTCACTCAGATATGCACATCTGTGTACGTTCAAATGACTAACACTTTCGCATCTTCTGTTATGACAAACTTAATATCACATTCATGATCTTGAAAACATTTTCTTGGGGGATGGGGAATCATCAGTGAATTACCCAACTTTTCAAGAAGTAAAATTATCATTACAGACAGATGCCTCTAAAAAGTGATTATTATTATGGACAAATATAAAGCTCAAAATAAATGAGGAAATAGAAATTTTATTAAAAAATATTGCATAACATTTGTCCCTTATTATTATTAAGGACAATATTCACAAACAATATTTTACTGAATCTAGTAACATTTTATCTATAAATACTAAGATTTTTTTTTATTTTTAAATCTTCTAGTATCATAGAATACAGAAATAATTTTATTTAAATAATGCATTCAACAATTAAATAATATAGCTAAACTAAATCTCAAGAAAAATCTTCTTGATATCTCAAGAAAAAAATCTATTATACTCATGTTACTTTCACAACCTTGACTACAATGTTACAATTTTAAATAACCTCAAAATATTTAATACCTTAAAACTACATTTAAATATTTGCATCAATACTTATTAAAAAAGCTATTGATATAAAATGCCATACCTTTACATGAAGAAATAGAATTAAAAAACTTTATCAACAATTCATCTGGACTGTGTTCAGGAAATAACAGAAAAACATCCACTAAATAAACAAAAACATCAGTCAATATCTTTTAGTCAATAATGTTAGAACAAAGTATTATTATAAATCATTTTTCAAAATTATAAATAGATGGTAAAATAATAATTCAAATGTGGTTTGACATATAATGTCATATTAATAGTTTTCAACTCAAATTATTTAAGTTAACAGAAGCAATCAATAATATTAATAAGAAGAATAAACAATTCATTTCATAATGCAATTTTTCAATAATTCTTTCAAAATAAAGAAGGTTAATAATGTGATTAATATTATTATTTTAAATTACATCAAAGCAGAAAGTACCTATTGCAATAGTTTTCCAGTTTGAACTTCATAATGAATTTCAGAAATAAAGCTGACTTTTTGGAATATAGTTATTATAATTAAAATATTTTTAAAACTATTTATAAAGCAAATAAAAAAACATACCATAGAGATTACAAAACAAATCAAAGGCTTCTTCATTAGCAACTTGATAAGAAAACTGTTGCAAATTTGGGATAATGTAATCATCTATCAGGTGCTTTTTTGTTGATTCCCATGTTTCTAATGAAGCAAAAATCACAAATGGTGAAGCCAACTTCCATGAATCTTTCAGTGAATCTAAAAAATAATAATTAAAAAAATGAAGAAAATAGAAACAAATAACAATGAAGCTTTAAAAATGAATACACTGAATCATTATTCTATATCTACATATTTTAGAGGCATTTAAATTGTATAAGAAAATTTCATTTCCTAAACAGTCTCCTGTTGTCTCATTTGTTTTATAATATTACAGAAGCTAATTGAAAAAAGACCAGCATTTCTTTCTAAAAAGTTTGCTATCATGTACAATAATATTCAAATAAATTATTTTCAATTAATAGCAAATATATTTTGAATTTATTTAAGAATGCTTATATCAAAAGTACCTTATTTTCAGAATAATAGACAGTGAATAATTTAGTTCACTCATATAATGGCATAAATAGGTGAATTATCTAGCATAGATATGATACAGAAGAACGTAAATCTAAGTATTTAGATACAGGTTCTAGAATAACTAAATTAATAAACTTGGTTAGTTTAACTTTTAAAATAAAATAATGGAACTTTGAAGCTTTAAATGAAGATGAAAATAAACTGAAAATATTTATTTTTAAATTAAGTTTTAATAAAAATATTTTCAGACTTTATTATCACATAATAAAACAATTGTGTAAGGGTAATAATATGAAAAAAAAAATGAAGATACCTATTGTATTTCATTGAGAAAGATTAAAATTCTATTTATACTTAAAATCAAAATTCTTAAAGAGCTCTGAAAATCAAGTATTTCATAATTTCAGATAATATTATGGAATATATGAAAAGTTTTGGTAGTTTTCTTTTTTTATAATTCTTGAATAAAGAGTTAAGTAATGCTTACTTTCAGTGCTTTTCTTAAGAATTTGGTTCTTTAAGAATTCAATGACTTTAATAACATCAGACACATCTCTTGAAATATCAAAATATTCTGAAACCACTTCAAGACTACAATACATAGAGACTATTGCAGAACTTTTAACACTTCTTGTAATTCCATATGCAATAGAAATTTGTAAAGCATTTTCTTCCTCTGAAATAAAAATAAATGGCTTTTAAGTTTCCATATTATATGATAGAATCATAAAGAAACTGGTATGTTCTAACATTTAATCTATCATATTTTGATACCCAAACAAATCATATATTTAATTGATCAAGTAAATTACTGATAAATTGTTTGTTATGAAGGTTTTATCATTCTTTTAATTAACTACTGATGGAATTCAATACTGAATATAAAATTAAACAAGTTAATGGTTGAATTGAATCTATAAACTGAGATCAATCACATTGAGAGATTTCCCATCTAAATCCTCTCATTCAAATTTCATATTGATCTTATAAATTAATTTTTTTTACAGTATTATCATTTACAAGTTTTGTGAATTAGAAAACATTTTTTGCAACCCATAAACAAGCATTTTCAAATATAAAAGCCTTTTTATAATTATGAATGTCAGCTTGTTATTTAATGGGAATAATTTTAATTTATGTTTTTAACATCTTTTCAGATGAATAATTTAAAAAATACAAGTACTACAGCCATAACATTCATTGAAATTAGGAAAGTTGCATTTCTTCAAATTAAAAATAAGCATTTTTTTACAAGTTAATGGTACTATTAAAAGATGGAAATTTGAAAACAATTTTAAAAATAGAAAAAAAGATGAAATTTTTAATAGTTAGATATAAATAATTCCTTTAAAATTAATATAAAAAGAAATGCACCAATTTAAAAAAAATGTGAAATCAAACATTTAATATGACTAGATAAAAAACATAGACAGAGATTAAATGCTTTAAGCACTTTTGTAGTTACAAACATAAACCAAGATTAATTATTACCTAATAGATTATTTGAGATCCAAAATAGTTCTTTCCAAACTTTAGCTATAGAAACAATAAGTAAGGAGGCAAATTTGTGTCTTTCTTTCAGTAAATCGCAGCATAAATGCAAAGGCTTTACTTTATCATCCATGCGTTTGCATATTTCTGTAAGAACACGACATAGTGAAGCCAGACCATAAATATGCATCTTATTCTTCACTAGAATAAACTGATGCATTGCACTTAGGATAGTCACAAACAATCCTTCAAAGCGAGGATTTGATTTCTGTTCAATTTCAAAGAGTGCAGTAACAATACAGTTTTCTGCATTTGATAGGAAAACACATTCTTGATTTTCAGAAATCTTTCCCAAAGGATTTTCTCTAGTATGGTGTAAATATTTAATAATATGAAAGATTAAACATTCCATATTGGGTGTTTTATCAGGATGCATTAAATAATTTACCATTAACTTCACACAATGTGTAAAGCGTATATTAGCAATAAATAAAGAGGTATGCAGCTTTAAACTTGTATACAGATTTTCTTTAACTTCTATGCTTTGCAGAATACTTTTAATAGGATTTTCAGGATTAATTTTAATGTTTTTGTATTTTAAATATTCATTACAAGTTTTTCTTTTTAAGAGCTTTTTGTGTCTGAAATATTTTTCAGCATTTCTTTGTTTTCCAAAGCTTTTTGTATGCCTTTTTATACTTTTCCTTATGCCAGACTCAGAAGGTTTAAGCAAAGAATCTGGAGTTGAAGAAATGTCAGGAATGGTATCATTCTCTGAATTAGATCGTAATAATTTTAAATTAGGTTTTTTTGAATAGTCAAGATTAGCTTCTAAAAATTCCACTTGAGAATTTTCATTCTCACAGGTATGAACTTGGGAACTGTCAGGAATATTAGAAACTACATCATCCAAATTTTCATAATTTGCTTTGACTGATACTGGAATCAATTCAGAAGCATGATAAAAATGATTACTACTGCCTTGGTAATAATTTTCCATATTCTTTGTAGCTATATCACTATGTGCCAACATTCCCTTTTCTTGAAGAGTATTTGAATTTTCCTCATTCAAATTATTATAATTATTTCCTTCAATTGATTCTGTAACCAGTTTAGGAGCATAACAAGAATTATTGCCAATGCCTGAACAATAACTTTTTTTACTCTGTACAATTATATCGTTATCAATTAACTTTTTTTCAACTGGTAATGGTGCATTTCCTTCTGAATTAGCATTTTTCATATTTTGCTCATTTCCAGATTTTTGTTCATCTGATGTACTCAATTTGGTTTCAGAGATTGAGATGACTTCCCCAAACATATTTTTCTTTTCAATATTACAGTGTTTGGCATCAAGGGGCAAAGAATCCACTAAATCATATTCTATGTAATCTTGCATTAGCTCCTTATTATCAACTTCATTAGCAATCAATTCAATTTTATTAATAACATTGGTATCGCAAATACTTTCATTTTTTTCTTCTGTGCTAATTTTAACACTACATTCTTCCTTTTCAGAAATAATAGAAGCAATTTTACGTGATTTCATAATAGAGTTTCCAATATTTCTTATTTTACTATCAGAGAGCTGTGTTTCCAATAAATCTGATTTTATTTTAGCATTCTCTAGAGATGTCATTTTATTTGAAAATTTCAACATTTTGTCAGTCACTGATATATTTTTTTGGTGGTCATTTTCATGAAAGAGTAATTTTTTACAATCTGGTTCATTTACAATCAATTCTGATTCAATATTAGAATTACAATTATCAATACAATTTTTATTTATTCTGTGAATAATTTTTTCATCAACACTTGAATGTCCTTTTTCAGCAATAACTTTTCTATATTTTTCTGCAGTAGTGCTATTTTTTAAGGTACAAACAGAATCAGATATTTCATCTTCAAATGGTGTACATTTTCCTTGATCATTTTCAGCCAAATGTAATTCATCCAAGTTTTGTCCACTTTTATTTAATTTTGAAGTAATATCAGAATCAACATTATTATTATAAAATTTATTTATTTTGTAAACAATTTTATCATGAAGAATTGGACTTTTCCTTGCAATTTCTTTACTTTCTTCTGTGGTGACATTTTTTGATTGACTAGTAAATGCAAATATTTTATCTTCTATTGACAGAGTTTTCTTAGGATTATTTACAGTCAAGTTTTCAGATAATTCTATCGCTTCACAATTTTTTTCATTTATAGTCAATTCTGGGCTACTATCAGAATCACTGCAGCTATTCTTATTATTTTTATATATAGTTTTTTTATTACAAATTGGGTTATTTTTTTCAAATACATTTTTGGATTCCTCTAAATTTTTTATCCCATTATCAGATCTAATTACTTTGTTTTCAATTGGTACATCTGTTTGAAGATCATTTTTAATCAAGTGTTCAGGTAACTGCAATTCTTCACAAATTATCTCATCAATAAGTTCAGGGTCAAAATCAGAATCATTGTCATTATTATTTTCAGATACAGACTTATGATGGCAATTTGAAGTGTCAATATCATTATTTTTCTGTTCTTTTAGCATCAGATTTTCCTCATTACTTAAACTGGAGTCAGATCCAAATATTCTATCTTCAATTGATAAGATTTTTTTATGACTTTTCTTTCGAACCAAATTTTTAGGTAATACTAAGGTTTCACAGTTTATTTCATCAATGATTAGATCTCCATCAAAATCAAAATCACTGTCATCACTTTTAATTCTACTTTTTTTCAGAATATTATTTTTGCATTTTTCTGAATTTTTTAAACTAAAATCTGATTTTTGTTTTTTTAAGAATTGCTCATTTTTTAGAGCAGTTACTGCAGATGATGAATCATTCATTTTTAAGCCAGAAAACTGGTCTTCAGTCATAACAGTTTCTGCACAGTTGTTCAAATCAGCATTTTCAGTTAAAATTTTCTTATTATTTTCATCTACGGCAAGTTCTGAACTGGAATCAATACCCCAAAAAAGCCTTTCCCACTTCCTTATGGTTTCATTCTTTTTAGTTAAATCTTGTTTTAAGGCAGAATTAATATGATTTTCCAATGATGATTCTTTTTTAGTCTTGTTTCCCTTGCAGAGCTTTTTTTTTGGTACATCAAACTTTACTTTTAAAACTTTTGGCTTGGAGCTTAAATGTTTACTTTTCTGTGCAGTATTAAGAGTTTTATTTTCTCTAACTGGAATCTTATCATTTTTATGGTCTTCATACAATGAAATTCTTTCTAGATTTCTTTTCTCTGAGGTTTTATATGGATCTTGAACAGAATCATTCAAATGCCAATCAGGATCACCATCAGAATCATCATATATACTCTCCTCCGAAATGAAATCAGAATTAATATCAGGGGTACTATCAGAATCAAAACTAAAATCTTCTTCACAGTTTTCCTTGAGAGGATTTGTAGAATCCTTTAATGGGCTTATAGCATGTTTCTCGTTTTTTGTCTTACATTCTGTTTCCTCAAATGCAACAAGAACATTAGAGCCAGAAATATCAGTTTTTTCTTCAAGATTGCCAGCTGCACTTTCACTTAGAGGAATATTCAAGTGATTAACATTCACTGACTCCATATTTTCAAGTCCTGCTGAAAAATTAATTTTTTCTAACAAAACAAAGCATTTTTTTGGGAGTATCTTTTCAAAATTTTTATTATTCACGAAATTTTTTTCCTTGCAAATTGATGAGATATTGGCTGATTTCAAGCTTTCAGAATTTTGTAACTTATGTAGGCATTTCTCTGAGATTCCTTTAATATTTTCATTTGATGGATTTCCATTGTTTATTTTTATTTCCTCCAGAGAAATCAGACATTCAGTAGATGCTTGATTCAAATCTGGAGTATTTTCCCTAGTAATATCTATTCTTTCCATTGAAAATTCTTGTTTCATAGAAGAATCTGAAATTTGTTCATTGGGTGAACATATTATCACAGGAGTCACAGCCCTTTGTTCTTCAACCTCAGCAAGATTATTTTTTTTAGAACATTGATTCTCGTCTGCCAACATTTGGTTTGTATTTTTATTACATTTGGAAAGTGATTCTTCGTCTAAATTTTGGTTTTCTCTGACAATTGAAATAATAGTATTTTCTAAATTAGAATTTGTTTGCTCCTCAACCAATTTATTCTCTTCTATTGAAACATTTAACTGCTCAATCCTATCTTCCAAAGAATTTTTGAAATAATGTTCCCTCTGATGATCTTTTATTTGTGAACTGGAATCTATTTCTTCTTTTGAAGTATGATCTTTTGTTGAGGTTCTGTAACTCAAAGGTAGTGGCATTTTAATACTATCAGAGAAAACAATATCTTTTTTCAACGGTATATCATTATTTTTTAATTTGCTAGAACATTTCTTGATTAACTTATCAGCATTTTCTGAAGACTTTTCTTGACAATTTAATCTTTTCTGCACACTTCTTTTTGAAGCATTTGAATTTGAGGCAGACTGTTTACTATTTTGCAATCTTTTTCTCAAGGATCTTGTTACAGTTAAACCAGTTTTTTCAGAACAGAAGAAAGTTTTCTGAGATTGAGGAACAATGCAATTTGATGGACAAAGTGAGGAGTCCATTTTTTTATTTCTTAATTTTCTTTTGGATATAATACTCCTATTACTTACAGTATCTGAATCCTGGTTAACATTTATTTCTAATTTTTCCTTTGTTTTATTTTCAACCTTTGATAGTTGTTTAACATTTTCTTCTCTTTTTTTGTGACTTCTCAAGTTTCTTTCAGGCACAATATTCCTATTACTTTTAATGTCTGCATCCTGATTAATATTCCCACCTAATTTTTTATAACTTCTTAATTTTCTTTCAAACACAATATTTCTATTGCTTTCAGAATTTAAATCCTGATTAGCATTCATTCCTTCTTTTTTGTGGTTTCTTAGTTTTCTTTTTGATACAAAACTCTGATCACTTTTAGTGTCTGAATCATGGTTAGTATTTACTTTTATAATGAGATCTTGTTTTAGAGATGTTTCATCCATAATTTCACCTCCGACTATTCCTTGAAGTTCTAAAAATGAAATATCATCTGATGTTTCACTATTAAGAGTTTTCACTCTCTTTTTTAAAGGTTTCTGAACAGATGAATCACTTTCTTCGACATAAGGTTTTATAGTTTCAACAGAATTTATATTGCATAAATCAATTGAATTACCTTTTATTTGGAATCTTTTCAATTTTCTTTTATAATTTTTCCCTTTACTATTTTTTACGCATTCACTTTGATTAAAAACTGATACACTTGTTTCAGAGCTACTTCCCTTTTCAGGCCTTGTCACTTTACTTTTGAAGGGTCTTTCATCATAAGATTTATTGTGTTCATTATTTAAAGAAAGCATAGATTCACATAAAACTTTTATACTTTTCTGCTTTTCTCTGTACTTTGCACAAGCACTATTATCTGAGTTTTCATCCATTTCATTTTCACTCACAACTGTTTCAGTACTAAAATCACTTTCAGAAAATGACTGTTTGATACTTAAAATTCCACCCTCAACACTGCTTTTCTTATCTAACTTCTTATTAAGTAATGCAAACTGTGGAGAAATATTTTTGTGTGAAGATCTATAGATTCTAGAAGTTTGTAAATTAATAGATTTTTTTTTCTTTCTCAGCCTTTTTTGTTTCTTTTGGAAATTACAGCTTGTGTCACTTTCAAAATTTTCATTTTTATCAGTAGCTGCTTCTGTATCATAATCAGATATAGAAAACTTTTCATTCACCGATGTACATTGTGTTTCTTTTTGTTGCATTTGGACAGAAGACACACAGGAAACTACATTTTGAAAATCTTTTGTTTTATATTCTAAAGTATTTTTAACATAAGCTGCTTTCTTTTTAGTTGATATTGAATCTTCCTGATGCAGATCATCAAAGTTAATTGACATACCCATGTTCACAGGAATAGCATTTTCAATATCGGTTACAGGTGATTCAGTTGAATAATTTCTACTTAATGAAGGACTATTGCTAGCTATAAAGTTGTTCTCTAAATTTTTAATAGGAGTTCTTACACCAGCCAGTTTATGAAGTTCCAGGTCTTTTTCTTTTTTCAATATAATAGTATTCATTGACGATTCAAAAAATTCTGTTTTGATAATATTAGTACATTGTGCAGATGCTTCAGCTGGGATAAATTTGGGAGGTGATTCAATCTCAGACTTAATTTCCTGAAAAACTGATTCACTCAGTAGTTGGATGCCTTCTATATCTTTCACTTCTTTGTGATTTTGTTGATTTGATAATGGTTTTTCAGTATAAGACCTTTTTACGAAAGTCTTCCGTGCTTTTGTTTGCTTTGATGGTGGATGTGATGAGATTTTGTTTTGAAATGCATTTGAATTGTAACAATAATCATTTGTTACTTCATTATCTGATGATTGATATGGGATAGAAACCTGATGATCTTGATTCAAGGAATTATTGCACAAATTATTAGTCTCTCCTATGTATGCATCTAATTCATCTGCAAGGAGAAAAAAAAAGCAAAATTGTAATGGTAAGACATTGCACAGTTTTTCTTCCAAATCCTATTTATCAAGTTCAGAGAAATATTTATGATTTCATTTTTATTACATTATTCTATATAACGTCAAGGTTTTAATAATAATGTTAAAAAGATAAATACATAAGAAATTGATATGCGTGTAATAAAATATTCATAAATTATATGACCTGGCAAAATATAATTTAATAGTAGTTTAATAAAGAATATATATGCTTAGCTGACAAAAACGCTTTAAAATGCTATGAAAAAAACAAATTGCAACTTTTAACAATATATATACAAGTTCTTTCTTTCAATAGTATTACCATAGTAAAAAATAAGAAATATTAAAACTTATAATACCATAAACCAATGAATAAATTGCATTAAAAACAAAACAAAAATATATTAAACAAAAAGTAAATGAAATCATCGACTGTAAATGTTCAGTTATTATGCGAGAACCTTCTTATATTTTATCTTAATTCATTTAAGTCATTAACCCATTTAAACCAGCTTGAAACAATCATGAGACTTCTTTATTGGTTTCTAGCCCTTTGTCTCTCTCTATATATATGATAATTTTTTTAAAACTTTCATTTTCAATTTTTCTAGATGGCAAACAAAGTTTTGAAGGTCAACCCATTTTGAGACAAAATAACAGCTATGATGTCATAGTTCTTCCACAGCCATTTAAAAACACACCTACTTTTGAAGAAACATACATAATACTGGTAAAAGCAGGTAAAAATATTTTTTGCCTTTAAATTTCAGAGACATCAAAACCTCCTACACAAAACAGCATGTTCTAACATAATAAGTTGACTTTTCATGGTTTCCAGATTTGCATTAAATCTTGAATTTTAGGTGAAGCTGCATAAGTTTCATTTCATAATGATTTTAAAAAAAAACAACCTACAATCATTATCTGATGACAGTGAGTGCTTTATTATGTAATGTCCCCGCCTTCCTGACATATGTTTGTATGAAACCATTTATTTGATACTTCCTTTTATTTCAAAATTCTACAAATTAAGATAACTATATATTCAATTTGAAACTATGTTATAGAAAGAATTTTATACTCAATAGAGGAATGCTTCACTTTTAAGACTTATAACATATCTAAGTCTTTGTTTGCTTAATTACAACAATGTGACAATTTTTTTATTTGAATTTAAAAAGATTTTCATGAATTTTTTAATGAAAAGGCTATTTACAAAATATCTTAATGCACAAAAATCTCCAGGGATATTTAATATTATAAGTAATAAATAAAAAAAATATTGTATTAACTTTTATTTTTAATGTAATTAAATTTGAAATATTCAACACCAGCTGAAGAAAAACAATTACATACCATCTTTATGGAATTCAGCAATATGCTCAGCTAACTTTTTCTAGAAAAATGAAATACAAGTATATATTTGATGTTAAAATATGGAAAAGCAGCTCTTTTTACAAGAAAAGTGAGTTTTAGAAGTTTTTGTTATTTTAATTGTTAACAAAAGTCCTTTAAAATTTTTATGAAAGTAAAAGAAGTAAAAAAACTTGAAGTCAGATTTATAATAATTTATCAAGAAAATTAGTTAATAAAAAAAACTAATTTCTTGGTTTTACATAATTTGATTTAGATTATAACAAAATATATCTTTCAGAATAAGTTTGTACAAAGTAATCAAACAAATTTCAATCAACTTTACTTAAAAATCATAAAAAATTACTGAAATGACTTTTTAAAGAAAATCTTTCTCTTTTTATGCAATGTCAATGGAAACTATTTGTCATTGTTCAAAAGAAAGACTCCAATTTTTGTGAAAATGTTCTTAGCCCTTCTTCATATTCAATCAATATTGGAATTAAATAATTTAAGAAACTCTCATATCTCAAACTGTTTTTAAAATAAATATTCAACTTTTTACAGGTTGCAAAATGTATTAGCAGTTTTCAACTTCACAAATAATAATAATAATAATAAAATAAAAATAATTTATAGTGAGTTAGTGCAACTGTGTACATAACAAAATTAAGCTTTATTATATAATACATATATGAACCAGAAACATCAAAGACAAAAAGTAGGTATCATATTTATTTCATTTTCTAAAATCAAATAATTAGAACAAAGCACTCTTCTGGGGAAATAATAATTTAATTTTATTACCCAACAGTATGTTAAAATTCATAACATAATTATGTTTAAGGCATGCAATACAATCATATCCTAATATATTTAAGCTAAACTTGTAATTTATATTTAACCTGAATGAACACAACAAATTAAATAAATTATAAATGATTTACAAGTTATTAGAACAATGGTCCAACTGCAGACATGAGCTGCTGTGCTAATTACTGATACATAGTTAGTGAACCCCCAAACCCCCAACAGGTGTGCCAAAAATTAAGTTCAAAATAGAAGTTACCAAGCTAAAATAACAAATCATCATTTGTAAATTTAGAATGAAAACTTCAAAATTCCTGTGTGATCATTTGAATATATAAGGAATAAAATTCTTGCATAAACACAAAACCTTCCAAATGAGAAATCAATTAGAAAGTAATCTCAGATTAATTTAGAAACTAAAAAAGAAAACAATCAAAACAGAACATCTAAAACTCTATGTATTAAAGAATAAAATTAAAAAGAAATCAATTCATAGAGTTTTAGATGCTGAAATTTGCTTCAGTTTAGAGAATTGGATCATATACTCCATTTGATAGATTATTTTATTTTCATTTTATCAATAAAGTTCATTCAATTTCTTTTATGAAGTCGTGCAATTCAATAATAAGGATACAACTTTAAAATGTAAGACCAGAAATTTTTTCCATCTCATACAATCAGCAAGTAATAAATTTAATCATTATTGTAAAAGGAAATTTTTAACAGAAATTCACCTCAAAATAATAAATTTATTGGCACTGCTTTACTTTTAAAAATAAATGCACATAAATACCTAACAAACAATATTTTAAAAAATCTGAAATAGAAAACACATTACAATTCATTAATAATTTGTTTTATTTTTTAGAAGATACCAGATAAATGATATAGACCATATAGAATTTCTCAGTAAAATTGCTTTTATAAAACATATGAAGATGCCTAATGTGTTACAATTTGGAAATCAATGCGATATAAAGTATTCTAATTCTGAAGTGGATGATAATTAATCTACGTAGCACTAAAATAACATTCCTTGCCATATTCATCTTATGACAGGAAAGAGAGATTTACAGAGATAATGGTTGACAAATCAATGTTTTTGCACTAAAAAGAAATAAAAAGAGAAAGAAAATAAAAATTATGGTTCTATTCATTTAGAATCAATGAATGAAGTTTCTCCAAGAGTATTCTAATTAAATTCTCCAAAATGTTATATTTTTATAAATTACTAAAAGAGTACAGTCACTTCCTGCAATGACGTTTTAAATGCCTACTTCATGACAATAACAAAGTGAGGGGGTAAAATCATTAGAATAATCCAACAAAAATAAATGGACTGAATAAAAACCGTTTACAGTCAAAAGAGTACCTATTAGAGTCAGCAGCTATCTGGATAAGATCGGAAGCAGTGCAATACCGATCAGAAGTTGATATCTTGTCTTGAACCTATAAACCTAAAGAAACACAGCATTTACCATTCTTTTAAAGCCTCAGGTAGAAATTTACATTCATTTTTACAGCTATATGACATACTGTATAAAAGTAACAATTCTCCAGAAAAACAGGAAAAAAAATGTTTCAGTTTTCAGAGAATGAAATGAAATTTTAAAAAATGTCATCGAAAGAAAATATTTTATAAAAACGAAATTTAGAATCAGTTAATCACAGATTAGTTCTTAAAATCTATTTATTACAAAATGAATCAATGTAAAGTTTTGAAATAGAATTCAGTTACATGCAGAAATATCTTTATAAGTTACCTCCAATTGCTGAATATGCAATCGTTGCCGAATATTTTCTATTTCAATTTCTTCATTTCTTTTTTTTACATAACTGAGTTCCTAGAAATAGAAATACATGAAGAGATATTAAAAAAACCCTAACAATTAAAAAAAATAAAATTAAATTTGAAGAATGTTTAGTGCATTTAGATATTTACAATCACCTGGACTTTATTGCCAAGTTAACAAGAAATAATATAATATATCCAAAAGTACCGAACATGAATTTTTTTAGGTATCCAAAATAGAATAATCATCAAATTGCATAATTTTTTTTTATATCTTCTTTTCAAAAATGAAACACTTTTGGCAAATAATAAAAAAGCTATAATTATTATAATGTTTTAATTACTATAATAAAGCTATAATGTTTTAAATATTTTTCAAGAAAATAAGAACAAATGCAAATTAAGGTAATTAAAAACATATAATCAATTATTCCAAATATATCTTGTTTACGTAGACTTAGATTTTCTGGAAAGTAGCTGTAGTCTTGTAATAGTGAAAATATTTAAATAAGGCAACAGCATAAATTTTAAACTATATTGTTAATTGATTGGCACATTCATTGATTAATTATTTAATCTTTTAAATAGTTTAAAATTCTATTTTCTTCCACACACTTTAATGAAGTATGCAATAATAATCAGTTTTTATCAGTTGTACAATAAATTTCTATAAAGATTCTTTATTTTTTATAGATAAATTTCACCTTCAAAAAAAAAATTTCGCTCCATAAAACAAATAATGTTTAGCTCAGAATAATTTAACAAATTTTACTTATTATCAAGATAGTACTTTTATGATTTATCAACACAATTTCCACAAACTTAAAAATCTAAAATGAATATTAAAATATGTTTCCTGTTAAACAATAACTAATGACTTTACAAACAAATGAACTGCAAACAATTTTTAAGAGTTAAAATGCATATTTCATTTTTAAAAAGACCCTATTTAATTATTAATTGATCTAATAATCCCATTTTATATTGAATCCCAATTTATTTGTTGCAAATTCAAATCAGAATAAAATATTTGTTATTATTTTTTTTATATTTACATTTCTCCATGATTTATAATTAATCCTGGGATGAAAGTTTAACAGTAAGCATTAAAATATGGTATTTTTTGTTTTAAAATTATTTCTTTGGTTAAATAACTGTTTCACAGAAGGAAAAAAAGAAAAGAAAAGAAAAATCTGTATTATTTGGGGGGGGGAATTATCAATACAAAATAATTTTTAAAAAAGAATTGGTGTCAATATATTAAAAGAATATAAGAAAAACTGATTTGATTGTCTGAATACAAATTCATAAATAACTAATATTTTATGGTAGTATATATATATATATATATATATAAACCCCACATAAACATTCTATTAATACTTTGCGAAGAAATTCACAGTAATAATTAAAAACTGATGTGATTTGTATTTTCATGACATTTTCAAATTTCCAGAAACTGAAAGTGACAAATGTTATAAAAAAATACTAAAGCATTGCAGCGATAATACACATTGGCTTTCCCTTTATTTATTTTGTTCAGAAATTACTGAAGCCTTTTCAAAATCAAATTTATTTTTAAATAATCACATGACAAAAAGATAAATATTATATTTACCTTATTAAACATCAGAAGAACTTTCATACTGCGTGACAGTTTTTCCTTATAATGGGAAACTAAACTAAAATTCAAAATAAATATATAATAATATCCACAAGAAACAAGTGAATCTTCAAAATAGGACAGGAACTAGTTTTAATTAATAATTTTAAATATACAGTTATCTAGAGAAAGTTAAAGTGAAATTATCAGCATTCAAAACTAATGCCCCATTGAATTGTAGGTAAAGATATCAATTTTATTTATTAATGACATTTTACATACAAGATATTGTTTTGAGTTTATGAAAGTTTTTTTTATGGTAACAAGATTCACTTTTTATCATTTTAGATAAAACAAAAAAAAGTTCATAAGCTAATATATTTTTGAAAATAATACCTAAAACTTTTTTTTTACAAACAAACGATTTCAATACTTTAGAATACTTACAATGATGGATCAGCATTTGGGACAGCCATATTTGGAGTTGAATCATTGGTTTCTAAACCAGGAGTGTTATTCTAAAAAGGATATAATCAAATTTATATATATAAATAAAAATTCTCAAAATATTTTTTTATTCTATCTATTTTTCCTTTTTAATTTATAATGTGCATTTTATAAATGAGATTTGTTGATTATGATATATATATATATAATGTTATCCATATCCAAATTGAAATATTACAGCCGGAAATCATGGAGAAATTACATATTGACATTTTAATA
Source organism: Argiope argentata (assembly GCA_026289955.1). Lineage (NCBI taxonomy): Eukaryota > Metazoa > Arthropoda > Arachnida > Araneae > Araneidae > Argiope > Argiope argentata. The sequence goes on along the minus strand of JAOUZG010008059.1, from coordinate 133,853 downwards.
TTGTTTTT